>VZTA01017845.1:211978-248525 GCA_013398855.1 Mohoua ochrocephala | reverse complement strand
CGGGAGCCGCTCGGCCGCGGCCTGGGCGGCGGCGGGGCTGTGCCGGCTCGGCCTTCACTCGGGCCGGAGCGCGGCGAGGTCGGGCCGTGCGGACACATGGCCCTGGTCGGTGACCACTGCGGCAGGGTCGGTCCTCGCCGCGTTGAACCCCACTGTGCACGGCAGGTCGGTCCTGCCCGGCCCCTCGGCTGTCCCGTGTGTCGCAGGCGCTCCGGGACCCGGCTGGGGAAGGAGCTCGCTGTTGTTGTCACCCGTAGGAAGGGCCGGCGTGCGATCCATCCAGGGCACCTGCAGTTAGCTGAAGTCAAGCAACTGCACATCAGGAAGTGCAGGAAACACGCCAGTTCTCACTGTCAGAAGCGCTGCTTCACCAGCTGCCCTTGGCAGTGGGCTGGGTACAGCACGGTGAGCACTGATGGGCACTAGGCCGTGCTCCTGTGTGCATCCGGAGGGATGGAGGTGATGTGGAGTGCCACTTGGTGAACCGAACTGTGCTGTCTCTAGCACCCGCTGTGTCTGCTGAAGTAGGCTTTTGGAGAGCTTGCTTGTCACAACATATGCTACCACATATGCCCCAGCGTTTGTGGGTAGCTGAGTGGTTTTGTGATGCTACAGGGGCTTGAAAAAGCTGTGAAGCCACAAGAAGGGGAACGTGACCCATTCCCTTATCTTTTATCACTACCCTTGCAGGGCAGTGTGTGTTATGAGCAAGATAAATGGCTATGAGGAACAGAGTCCAGGCAGACTGGCTTTCTGCTGCTGAGCCCAGCCTGAGGAGTCCTGTCTAGACTATGTTCCTCCTTCTGGATTTTGGTAGCTCGGACTCCACTGACTGGGGGGTTTTGTTTGTTTATGTTTTGTCTTGCTTTAAGTTTAGCCCTAGTTCCAAAACCTGTGTAACTTCTGCCGCAGGTTGCTACCTGTGGAAGAAATTACTTCTTAAATTTGAGTGAAGTATCAAATTACTACCAACTAAACTGAGTAGCTTTCCATCAAAATACAGGTTGGTAGCCTAGAAGAAGCAAACCAGTCATGTCTGTTTCCTTGCAGGAATAAAGAAACACGGATGATTTTGACCTGATTGTAAGTGAAGTCTTGTAATTGCTTAATCATTGTCAGGTGGAAAAAGGATTAGCTCTGGGTTTGAATCTGGAGTTCTGTGTGACATAATTGTTAAGCTTGTTGCTGACTAAATTGTGCATATTTGTGTGTCTATTTTAGCGATGTTTAAAGTCTGCCACAGAGCACTGAAGTTATGTGAGAATCTGGAACCCACTTCTCCGAGAGTGCCTGGGAAGGGGAGGGAGGGAGGGAGTATTGGTTCAGAAACATGTGACTATTTAAACCTGAAGGTAGCAGCAGTCATAATCTGTATCAGGTCATGCCTAAGTACATGTTTAGGTGTGTCATGTGGGAAGAGCCTGTTATTTAGATTAGTTCTAATTTAAGTTCAGCTGCATGCAGTTATACAATTTGCTTAGATTGTGGGAACTCCTAAAATTCAGTTGTTTGTCAGTCAGGCACGATTTTCTGAAAATCCAAATCTTGATACTGCTTTCAAGAAAGATGCTGACTAGCCAAAATACTGTCCTGGGAAAACTATTAGGATGGAGGTAAAAATCCTTAGACCTGACTTAGGAAGCAGCATAATGAGTAGTAGAAGAAATGTATTTCCTGGTTCTGTGGCGAGGCTTTCCTTGCGATAGATGTTAATGACCGTACTCTTCCTGTGCAGTGCTCTTAAAACTGTTTGCAAAGTACTCTGTTCAACATCTCGAACATCACTAATTAAATGTTATAGCCTCATTTGAATGCTTTCAAGTAGCATTTCAGGTAAATGCAAGTTTGTTTTGCTTAAATGGTTGGTAAGCCTTGTTTGAGGGACTTACTTTTGGAGTAAGCTCGTATACTAAGTTTGGTCTATAGACCGCTGTGGCCTGGGAAAGCTTGAAGCCACTATGAGAGGAAGAGGGGAAATAAGGATGAAACACAGTGAAAATGAAATGTGACATTAACCCCTTCCCTCCCCCTGATGACTGATAAACTATGCACTTCTTTGAATTCTGTGATTTGCTTTCTTCTAAGCTTTTTACTTGTAAAGTAGTGAGGGGATTTGATCCGCAGCAATAATCTTAATTGATACTGGGGGGGAATGTTAGACTGATACTTCTGTATCATGATGTTTACTTTCAGGAAGCTCTTAATTAGCTTAGGCTGTTACACGTTGCTTTGTGTAGCATTTATACACCAGTGGTGGTTAAAATAATTTATTTTGCTAGTTAGAGCTTACCTGCTGAATTGTTTTCCAGCCTTCCTTACCCTTGCACCAGTACCTAAATGAATGAAAATATTTGGCTTAAGTAAAACTCTGTGTATTTCAACTCCATAAGAATTTACCCCTCCAGAGAAGAGGAGTGAAGTACCAAAGTGCTGAAACCTCTGAGAGCCTGAGGAGGAGGTGACCTTAAATACCACTCGCTAGTATTTGAAGGAAGCATCCTTGTTTGAGAAGCTGTTTCGGGAGCTTTGTATTTGCTGTTAATGTTCTCCCTCTAAATGTTCCTTGTAACTGTTAGTGGTTCACTGAACAGCACTTGCACTTTGTTCTAGGGCTTGCTTTGAGTAGCTCAGGGCTGCATCAGAGTATGTAATGCAGCTTCAGTAGTGGTAAGACAAAGAAGGAAGCTTCTTTGCAGCCACTCTGGTGGATTTCTAAACCTGTGAGAAATGGGGATCTAGTGTCTACCCTGTTGTGGAAAGAGGCTGCAGCTTGTTCCTAATACTTGGCTAATGACAAGCAAGATGATCTCGGATATGTGGGAGTAACTGGATAGAGGTGGGAAGCTTGGCTGTTGGAGGATGGATCATCACATATTGAAATATGCTTCCTCTGGAGGAAAGGAACAAGTGACTGGGGAGAGTCAAGCCCTCATGTCTGGGACAAGTAAAGATGCGTCCACATCAAATGATGGTGCAAATGCACTGTTAAAATATAAAGGGTGAACCTTCTTACAACTTCTCGTGAGTGAGCTCAGTTCTGGAGTTTGAGCTGGGGCTCATCAGAAGCTGCACAAGGATCTGGTACAAGCCCATGTGCTCGGTACTGCCCAGGGCTGCATGGTCTGGCGAGGCCTGTCCAAGGAGTGTGGGAGCAGTGGTAGCAGGGCCAGAGCTGCCAGGCTTAGAAAAGGCTTGGGGGGCGTTGGGTTAGAGGCAAGACCCAAGCCATGAGATCCTGTGCTAGCTCTTAACCCTTCAGTGGAAGAAATGTGTGCCTGGCAGGGAGATGCTGAGAGAAATTAGCATTTTCCTGGAATGCTCGTGACCCCTCCTTTCCAGACCGATGTTCTGGGATGATAAAACTTAGTTTTTCACTGGTTGCTAGTAAGCCTTGAGCTGACTGATGTGAATTCACCACACTGTAATCTGATAATTCAGAGGTGCTACTCTGTCATACTTCAGTTTCATAGAAATCAGTAGAAGCTGAACCTGAATCTAAAAGGGGTAGGAATAGATTTACTCATTTGCTCCCTCGTGGTGAGCAAGGTGCACTGGAATGTGTCAGGTGTTTTTCATAGAATGCTCAACACTCATCCTTTAGGATTTTTAAATGCTCAGAAACAGAAATGATCTTCTGTTTTTATTTTGAGGTGAATGCTGATGTAGAACTCAAGTTCATATTGTAACTTCTGCCCAGAAGCAGAGTAACTTGAGGAGTAATAGCACTGGTAAAACAGGGACTGGAGTGGTAACATGAGTTTTTGGACTGAGACTATTTAAATTCCACTGTTAGATTCCTGTTTGCTTGTAAAGTGCTCTAACATGTGCTTACCTTTGGCTGTTCCTTCTAACAAGGGTTGCTCTTAAGGTGTGTGGGGGAAGCACTTCTGTTAAAAAAAAAGAACTTAATTTAGAACTGGGGACAATTGCTTCCTTTTTTTTTTTTTTTTTGTGGAGCTGTATAATTTGCTAGAATGATACATTTCTGATAAAGTTTCTATGTGTATTTCTCTGCTGCTATGAGATAAAAATCTTTTAGTTGAGTAATGAGTTGCTTCTCATTTACTCGTTATTTTGACCACTTCGGCAAATATCAAGTTACTGATTTACTAAGACTTGGTTGTTCCTGTTGTAGATACTGCGAGCTAAGTTGATGTTGTCATGTGAAACTTGACAGTATTGGTAAAGTAAAATTGAGTGAATTTATGCTTCTTGCCGTGCTAATGGATCTGGTGTTGAAGGTTTCGGAGAACATGGCATTCTGCTTCCTTGAAGCTGCACGTGTGTGGAGAGGACACTGAGGTACTTGATGTTAGTATCCCAGTGTAACATCCTAACTTGCTCTCCTGGAGACATTTCAGGTTACTGAACTAAGCTAATAATTTTTACTAACCTTGGTAGCTGTTTTTACTTTGTTCTGCTGAATTATCATTAAAATGCCGTGGTGAAAACACAGAATATTATACTGCTCAGCTTTGACTACGTAGTGTTTGTATACACAATCCCTCATTCTGTTATGAAAGGCATTTTCTTTGCAGTGTTTTGTTAAGTCTTTAGTAGGGATGTAGCGGGATGTTGAGAGGATGATGCGCCTAAGGTTTGAGTAAATAGTTGTACAAGTTGAATGTGGACATGAGGTAACTGCCAAGTAACAATGCAAATACACTGACATCATCTGCTTTCATGGCTGTTTGTCTAAATTTCAAAGTACTTCTTATAAGGAACTGAAACTTGCAAGCTCTGGAAAAGGTCCCTCACTTGTTCGTCTCTGAAGGAAAACACCATCGATGACAAAATGAACTGTCAGAATTTATTCCTGTTCACTGTTTTCAGTGCTGAATGTAATTAGGCTTCATTTCCAGTGTTTTAGAGAAAACAGTGACATGCTTAGATTCCATGTTTTTTGCTTGAGCTGTCCTTTGTACCATAGTTATACCACTGGAATTATCACTCTGCTTTTGATCTAGAAAGGATTTGTCTGTTGTAAGATTATGATTATGGGTTTTTTTTTAAACTGTAACATAATGCTTATTAGATTGTCTGATCCAGCTAGCTTCTGTTCTTCCAGCAATTCGAGCTATTTCTGTGTTTACAGGCATGAAGCCGTACACTGAAGTGATTCAATTTAAACCTTTTACATAACATCAGTACTTGAGTATTGCTTTACTGCTCAGCATGATAGAATTTAGTGAACTTCATAGTGAATATAGCTTATGATAGTTTTAATGAGCATTCTGTTAAGCATTAATCAGTTCTGGTAATGTAAATAAGGTTTTGTGCATTTTGTGTTTTCTCAGTAAATCTAAAGCTGTCCAAGGTGCAACTAGAGGAGTAAGTCTGTGTCACCCCCAAGTTAAATTAGGTTGAAGCTGGATGTTGTGTTCTGCCAACAAACTCTTAATGGAGAATTCTAATGTGCTCCTAGAATTACAGTAATGCATTAGCCAGTATTTTCAGATGCATTTAACTTTTGGGGTGGAAGGAAATTGACTTAATCTCAAATGCCTGAGCTTTGGGGAAGCTTTAATGTACTCTCTTGAATATGTAGACTAAATTCCTTTGGTTTGGTTTGGGTTTTTTTTTGTTTTGGTTTGGGTTTTTTTGTTGTTGTTGTTTTTGTTTGTTTGGCTTTTTGGTTTTGGTGGTTTTTTTTGGATGACTTAAATTGTTTCTACATCCACACTTCTTGTCTCGCTGGAGAATGCTGTGGGAAGTTGATGGAGGCCCAAGTGAATATAGAACCTAAACTGTAGGTAATAAGTATTCCACCTGTTGTTTTTCATACCCACATTTTAATCAGGTATGATCGCTATCCCCTAATGAGACACTGAACAGCTGCAGGGGTAAGAGAGAGAGAAAAGGGAAGGAAATTGAGAGTTGTGATTCTCAAAACAGTACTAATGTGGCCAGTGGGGGTTGTTTCCTGCTGTGTAGGAACATGCATGCATTCAGAGTTCCCATCTGCTCTGCTCAAGGAGGGTGACAAACACCCATGTGAACTACAAGTTTTACCTTCCGTCTTGGGGTGGAGAGTGTCAATGGCACCTTAGGTGCATTACAGTAACTGAAATGCCAGAATTCAATGTTTGAATGCAGTTTCTTTTCACTCCTTGCTGGAGCTCCAAGTGTGGTTCAACCCTGTCAGTAGGTCTGTAGTACAAGAATCTGTGGCTGCAACTAAGTGTTATAAATAGTTATTTGTGGTGTGCAACTCATGAACCAGGAACTGAAGATTATCATTTCAAGCTCTTTCTTTGATGGTCCATCAGTAATGATTCTTAAAGTACTCCAGTTGTTCGTGGTTTTTTCAGGTGCAGGCAGTGATTTAAGAGGTCAGACAGATAGCAAGCTTCGTGTGGTCAGGCTTTCTGTGGGATCTTCTCCTCCTCACGTAAATCTCTTCCACTTGTTTTGCCAGGGAATGAAGTGTTACTTTAAATTTCTTTCTGGACAAAGCTTATCAGTTGGGGTTTTGATGGTGAGGTACAGGTTTTTTGATGAGGAAGATTTATGGTATGTGTTCCCTTCCCCTCCTGTTACAAGAAGAAGTCTTTGGACTTGAAGATTTGTTAGGCTGAAAGACTGGCAATAAAGCTGTTGGAGACGTTTGTGCACTGCAGTTTTAGCACCGCAGTCTCATGCTTGGTTGCCTTCTTGTGTCAATGTGCTTTTTTCCCTGACACAGTGTGCGGTGTGCTTCTCCATCACTGTCTTGGGGAGGATCACAGCAGTCTCATCTTCTGCTGCTTGGCCAGATACAGGAATTCACCAAACTAAAGGCAGATGAAGATGCCTCAATGGGACAACTACATTTATGAAAGCTTGATTTGGAAACTGTCTCAAGAGACCATGTAATCCACCCTCCCAGCTTTATGTCCACTATCACCTCTAGTAGATGTTTGTCTGACACATTCCTGGGGATTTACAACATGAGATACTTGATAGCTTTGCCAAGCAATCTAAACCGTGTGTTTATCTTCCCTTTTGAAAGGTATTCCTGATCTGTAACCTAAGCCTGTTTTCTTCCCTTAAGGCCTACTTAGATGTGGGAAAAATGCCCTTTGCTGAAGGCTTGATCCACCTGTGGGGGAAAAAAATCCTTACCTGCTTCATGCAGTTTCTTAATTATAAACATCACTGCCTTCCATGGATTGGATTCTGCTTGCAGGGCTCCTTTGCCTTTCTTACTTCAGGCTCCTCTCCAGTCAGTTCATCTCCTATGATGAGTACAGGAACATCCCAAACCATCCAAAAAAAAAAGCACGTGGGACTCTCTAGTCCTGCTGCAGCAAACTATTTTGCAGGTTGCACATGTGTGTACATACAGCCCTGCTTGGTGCTTGACTTATACTCAATTGTATTTAGTTATATGTACTAATTTGTCACTGAGTCATGTTTGGACTGCAAGCTGCAGTCATTAAGACTTACTTGGAATTGTGGCCTAGCCAGATGTTCAGCAGGCAGGATTTTTTGTAGCTAACTAGTCCTGCTAATAAAGGTGTGTCTCAGCCCTGCTGCTGTGTGGATCAGCAATGAGATCTGTGTTCCTGCAGCAGACCTGCCACAGGGCTTGTGCTGCCTCTCCTCCTTCCCCCAGCACGGGCTGAGGAAGAAGCTCACAGCTTGAACTTGGATTGCAGCTGCCTGCCAAGAAATCTTTATAGCAATCATGTGGCAGAATTACTGGTAATCATCCTGTTTACCCAGACACTGTGATAGGACAGATCATGGATTATAGAATTGGTTGGTCTGGGTTGGAAGGGACCTTAAAGCTCATCTCATTCCGCTCCCCTGCCATGGGCAGGGACACCTTCCACTGTCCCACGTTGCTCCAAGCCCCAATGTCCAGCCTGGCCTTGGACACTGCCAGGGATCCAGAGGCAGCCACAGCTTCTCTGGGCACCCTGTGCCAGGGCCTGCCCACCCTCGCAGGGAACAATTTCTTCCTTACATTTAATCCAAATCCACCCTCTTCTAGTGGGAAGCCATTTCCCCTTGTTTTGTCATTCCAGGCCCTTGTCCAAAGTCTCTCTCCAACCTGTTTAGGTACTGGAAGGTGCAAGAAGGTCACCCTGGAGCCTTCCTTTCCTCCCTCAGCTCTCTCTGCCTGTCTCCAGAG
Source organism: Mohoua ochrocephala (assembly GCA_013398855.1). NCBI lineage: Eukaryota > Metazoa > Chordata > Aves > Passeriformes > Acanthizidae > Mohoua > Mohoua ochrocephala. The sequence continues at coordinate 240,406 of VZTA01017845.1, read as the reverse complement.
CAGAGGGGCTCCTAGCCCTTGGAGCACCTTTTTCCTTCTCCTCTGGACTGGCTGCAGCAGCTCCATGTCCTTGTGCTGGGACCCCAGGCCTGGAGGGAGCTCTGCAGGAGGGGTCTCACCTGAGCGGGGCAGAGGGACAGATTCCCTTCCCTTGACCTGCTGCTCGTGCAGGGGGATGAGCCCAAGGCATGGCTGGCTTTCGAAGCTTCAGATGCAGGTTGCTGGCTCGTGTTGAGCTTGGATTAAGGTGGACTTCTTCTAGGTTTGCAGTCTTCAATTACTCAGCTTGGTTTGTCTTCTGAAGTTGTCAATGAGCAAACATTTTCTTCCCCATTGTGTTAGCAAACTGCATTTGGTAACAGCTTTGCTGATATGGGAGCACTGAATAAGTAATCTTTCATAGAAACTCTTGGTCTTATTGTGTGCTTTGAAAACGTATGGACCATTTTGTCTGGAACTATGCAGGAAAACTGCTCGAGGCACTTACCTGCCACTGCCAGACTTCAGTGGTTCAGGCTGGGATTGTCCAAGCAGTAACTGATAACTTTAAAATAGAAATGACTTGTAGCTTTAGCTGGCTGTGTTTGTGTTTAGCTCTTTAAGGGACCTCTGTGCCTGATTAGAAGGAGGGAGCAGAGCCCAGCTCAGTTACCAGGCTGTAGATCAGTTGACAGCATGGCTGAAACTCAAAGGCTATCTGGAATCGATGGGAATTGGGTGTATGTTTTTCCACTCCCCTGAGCTGCCATACAGCGAGCTCACACTGAGCAAATAATGTGCTAGGAATAATTCTGCATTGGGGGAAACAGGGGGATACTGATTGTGTGAGGGTGGTGTACTCAAAGTCTCTAGCTGTGCTCACCCTTTCGTGGTATATACAGCTGAAATTGCATAAGGAAATCGTACGGCTTCTGTTGATTGCTAAGGGAAGCTGCATGAAGGGAAAGATACAGCTAGCTTGTTATTTAAGCATTTGTATGGTTGTTAATCTCTATTCTTGTTAAAAAAAACTTCTGAAGTTATTCCAGGAGGGACCTGGTAGGGTTTTTCCTGCCCTTGTGTCTAGGATGTGTCGTAGAGAATTGGAATTGAGGAAGCAAGCAGTTGAGGGTCCTGTACCTTAGGGGTCATCTTTTCCAGGGCACTGTGACACCTAGTGACAGCATTTCTCATGTTTGCAGGTTGAATTTTCACTCTCCAGTCTCTTTTGCTCTCTGATTAGCCAAATGTTACTTGCCAGCCTGACCTCAAATCACTGAGACTGTTTTCATGGGAGTAGAGATGACCACAAGTTATGGTAAATTTCATGGTGGCTTTTTAATTACAACATGGATATTCATATCTCCTCTAACTTTCCCTGGAAAGTTGAGGATTGCCTTACACGAGGGTTTCTGTTACACTGTCTGGGTGTCTCACTGATGTGTGTCAGTAATCCTTATACAGGTGAGTTTTAAGACTTACGTGGGCACGGTGCAAAAGCATCAGTGTCCTGTGGTGCAGTAGAATCTGCTGTAAAAAAGCTGTCGTCTCTTGGCTTGGAGATCTCAGCAGCAGCAGTTCATTTGTATATGAAAGTGGTAATAATTTTGACCTTAACTTCTCCTCTCCAATATTCACAGTTGAATACTGTGGATGGCCAGGGAGACACTGGGGATAACTGTGTGATTGGAAATGTATAATCATGAAAAATATTCTGTCTGAATAACTTCTAAGTAACTGTAGTTAATAATTAAGCAATGCCATTCACTGCTTACATCAGGACCTGAAACTGCTTTTTCCTTGTGGACAAGGAGAATCACACTGCCCCTAGGTATTCCCAAATACTGTGTTTTAGCAGATACCACACATGATACATCAACCATTCTCCATATGTGTTTTAGAACATCTCCTTGGAATATCTGAAGTCCATATGGCTATGTATGATGAAGATATCTTGAAAAATCCCTTTTATTTGGCCATTCAGAAGCGACGTCCTGATCTATGCAGCAAAGTTGCAGAACTCCATGGTATTGTAAGTATAAAAAAGTATATTTAAAAGCTGCTTAGTAAATAGTAGCTATTTGAATTTAAATCATATGTCTGCTAGGAAACATGTGAAGATTAGTGCAAGCCTATAAAACTCGGAAATGAAGCAGAACAATTTTTAGTTTAAGTTGCACGTTATTTACTAATATGGACCTCTTGATATATTGCAAGGTAGTAAAAAGTTAAGGCTGGTATTGTTTCTAAACTCTGCAGGAAACTTATTTTCTTTTCTATGCACTGAAGTTATATATTCTCTCACAAGTTTATAACTTAAATGGGATTGACCTTTTGAAATGCCTGGTGGACAAGCAGTTACTCATTTGACAGCATTTTATGTAGCAAAATAAAGCTGTTAAACTGACCTGGAATGAAAACTCCAGTCCTTAACATTTACTAATATGAGTATTTTGTAATTAATCTTCATTCACAATTAAGTGTGTAGAGACTCCATTGAACATGGAGGTTATTGTTACTTGATGATAAAATTTGGTTTTTTCTAATTAAGGATTTGTCCCAAATTGCCGATCTGTTGGTGTAAACCCAAGATGTTTATCTTTAGATTTTTTTTTTCTTTCTGATGGATTTTCATCTTAGTTTGAAAATATACTTTGCTTTTTTTATTAGCTGCTTAATTTTAAGTCATATGTGTTACGGGTGCTAAGTAACTAAAGATTTAATTTACTTCCCTTAGTACTGTTTGCTTCAGTAGCATCTGTCAGATAAGTTACTAAATGAAATTTCTGGGTTAATTATCGAATTGCATGTCTAGTGACAGCCTTTCCTCTTTATTTAAATAAAAGCACCTATAGTTCCTGTATGTTTACTAGTAAATATTTATAAGCCTGATTTAATTGCTTGCCTCTAAAGGACAAAAGCTATTGATGCATAGCTGGCAATACACGGCATTTCTCTCTAAAGCATGATTTAACTTTTCTTAGGTGCTAGTTCCATGCAAAGGAAGCCTTTCAAGCAACAGTCTTTCTACCTGCCAGTTTGAATCTTATGTTCTGAAGCCCCTGGAAGAAAGTTTTCAAACCTTAAATGGAAAGGTATTTCTGTTTTGATATCTGAATGTAGCTTGGGGACATTCCAGTAAGTGATTCGCTGCTGCTGCTGACTGACTGTGTGAACTGATGGTTACAGAAGAGGCAAGCAGGGCTGACACTGCACAGGGTCCCTGTGTTTTCATTTGTAATTTTGCAGTACAGTCTGAGAACTTGGACATACAGCTTGCACTTTAGATAGTTTGCAGGCTGCCATCTAGATCTTCCTATTCCAGTTAGCCTCGCTGGAGTTGCTGGGAAAATAAAGCCAAGTGTGAGAAATACAGACAAGGTGTGTGGTGTTCCTCTGAAGCTGGGTTAAGTCCTGATCTGAAGTTGTTGGGTTTTTTTAATTTCCTTTCTACTAAAAGTGCTCTAAAATCTTGGTGATTGTCTGAAACCTCCTCTAGTAGTAGACTTGTAAAGGAAGTGGCTGTAAGCAGGGTTCAGCCAGCCACTGAAGACTGAAGGAGCCTTTGTTTCAGTGTCTCCACAGCATGAGAATGGAGATATTTTATAATCTGGGGCTTTCTTGCCTTGCAAGTTTCTCTTCTCCCCCTGGGAAATGTAACTACACAATGCAGAAGCCAAAGAGTAACTTTTTTTGGGCAGAGTTTCACGCTTGATCTGCTCTTTATTTTATTTCAGGAGATCTTCATACAAGGAAACCTCATCATTTTAGGAGCTGGTTTTAATTATCATCTCTCGGTACCTGTTCTCTTTGAGGAAACCTTTTACAATGAAAAAGAAGAAAGCTTTAGTATATTGTGCATAGCTCAACCCTTGGAAAAAACAGAAAGCTCAAGTATGTATTGGTGCCAGTTTGGTGGCTGCCTTTGCACAGTGAGCAAATTAGTGTTTGATGTGCTTAATAAATGTGTATATTCTGGAAAGTGTTAGCTTGGTTAAAAGCCCCTGGCATGTATCAGCTTGCTGGGCCAGATGTTGGTGTGCTGCTGCAGAGACATATCGAGTTGCTGCCAGGCAAAACTAGTGCTGAGACTGGGGCATAAATCCTGCAGAATTAAGAATCATCTGTGGAATACTTAATCCAGCATGATTTTTCTTAGCAGTGCTCAATTTAGTGCTGACTGCTTAAAAAAGGGATTTAATCTTAAATGTGACTATGTGTGTCTTGAGATGCAGGGTGGATGCACAAAAAACTGGAGAGGTAAATTCTTTCATGATCACTGTCGGGGGATAGAAGTTGTATGGCAGAGTTAGGTGGCAGCCTCCTGGTGGTGGCCTGACTAACTAAGTTGAATGTCTTAATTTTTGTCCTGTACTGAAAGTGCTCCTTAGGGCCGTAACACTACTTTCAATACTGTGAATGTTAACAGCATGTCCTTGTGAACTTGTATAACAATCTATGTTTACTAATTAAGAAGAACAGAAGCTCCTTAAGAAGCTTAGAAGCTTCAGCTTTTTCTGAAATAAAAACATTAGTCTTCCTAAATGAATAAGAATATTTGAAGCAAGTGGATGCAAACAGAAGTAGTATTAGGGTAGTGTGAAAGTAGTACTGTGAGGGAAGTATGGAAGTTTTTCAGAAAAAACCCCACAGCCCAGCTGCCATTCATATAGCCTTAAATTTTCTAAGTATTAATCTATATCTCAAAAATTATTCTTGTGATATTCTTTATAGTCATTACTTAATATAGTTGTATCGCAGCCTTTCAGAAGTGAAGGAGTCTCTAATTTCAAAAGTAATTTGAAAAAGAATGATTTAAGCCTCTTATTAGTTGGCTGCCTTTGACTGCAAACGAAAGATTTACCTAGAAAAGAATTTTGGAAAAGCGACATGAATTCTAAGTGAGGGATTCAGTTGTCTTTTTCAGAAGAAAAGTGGATTTGGCTTAATGTTACATGAAGCAACTTTGCTCTCCTATTCAGAGAAAGCATGTCTAAATAAAGAATAGGTTATGTAAAAATCCAAGATGGGATTTTTGCAGCTCACTTAAAGCACCCTGACTTCCTGCATGGGCACTCAGTCAACACTGTAATGTGCTTTTCTTCTACCTTCAAGCTTGACTTACACAACTCATAAGCTGAGTGCATGTGGTAATAAATTACCCCAGTGTAAAAAAACATGTGAAATCTGTTTTAGCTATTCCAAATAAATACTCGACATAAAAAGCAGGGGAGCCTGCTCTAATGTGATGCATTAAATTCTTTTTAATTAAAGGCAATACTGTAGTTAAAGGTGCAGAAAGCTGAATTAATGTTTCAGTGCACACAAGCTGGCTGTATATGCAGGGACAAAATGTATTCTACCATGCATACATACTAAGCCTATGTGTTAATTCTTGGCTTTTATTTTAGGTGAATCTGCAGCTTCCTCAAACTCCTATTCGCTTAAAAACATCGAAGATGTTAGAGAGTTCTTGGGAAGGCACTGTGAGAGATTCGATAAATACATAGGATCTTTCTATAGAACATTTAAAGAACATGAAAGGAAAAGCCTCCGCCACTACATAGTCAGTACCTTCCTTCCTGACGTCTGATTTGCTGAATATGATTCACTTCACTGCTGCTGTTGTCTTTGTCTTATTGAGTTTTTCTGTGTCAGAGTAGCCTAGGGTTGTGAAAGGGGAGGAGGGAGAAGTGGTAACTCGCATTTAAGAGTTTCACTATCTGAACTGTTTAGTAAATGCAATAATTATTGCTAAAACTCTTACCATACTGTACATTTTGGAGACAGGGAAGACTTTCTTTACTTATTCAGGCTTTGTTCCTCCAAGTCCCATTAACCTGAATCTGACGGCTTTTATCTTTTCTCTCTCCTAGGATTCTGTCAATGCACTTTATACCAAATGTCTGCAGCATCTTTTGAGAGATTCGCACTTGGTAAAGACTTACTCCCCTAAATACATAGTACAGTGTTACTTAAGCAATAAATTATCTGACTTTCTCTTGCTGTTTATGGCTTTGCTTTTCTAGAAGATGCTTGCAAAGCAAGAAGAGCAGATGAATCTGATCAAACAAGCAGTTGAAGTAAGCATCTGAAATGAAGGAAAATAATTAGCAAGCTGTTTTTAACTCTCCCTTTCATGCCTAAAATACTGGGTTTTTTTCTACAGATGTATATCCACCATGCTATTTATGATCTAGTCTTCAAGTATGTGGGGACAATTGAGGCAAGTGAGGTAAGTTTCTTGAATTGCTACATACTAGTTCTGTCCATCTAAAACATTTATAAAACCTGTTGCCTTTCTATTGATTAGGATGCTGATTTTAATAAAATCACGAGGAGCCTTCAAGACCTGCAGCAGAAAGACATTGGAGTGAAGCCTGAGTTCAGGTGAGAGAGATGACTGTGGATTCTTTGAAGAGTCACTGAGATCCTGTCTTAAATGGGATCATGCCAGCCAAAAAGTGTCTTCCTTCATACACTACCAAGATTTCTTTATACTTCATTCATTTGAGATGGAAAATTAAAGCTTGGCAAATGTCGTATGAGGACAATCTTTGCACTGATGGTTGTCTCCTTTACTTTTATGTTTTTAAGCTTCCCTTTCCATCTTCAGGATACAGAAATGTAGGTGTACTCACTTGGAGTAGAAGTGGGAATATTTTGGAACCGTTCTTCAATTCAGCTCTGCATAAATTAAAACTTAGGCTTTGGACATCCTGCAGAGGAACTCTGTATGCTAATTATTCATTTCTAATTATTTTGTAGTTTTAATATACCACGTGCAAAGCGAGAACTGGGTCAGTTGAACAAATGTACTTCCCCTCAACAGAAGCTACTTTGTCTGCGTAAAGTTGTACAAATTATTATGCAGTCTCCAAGCCAAAGAGGTCAGTAATTAATGAATTAATAATTTTAAACTTAACCAGCACACACAAAGCACTTCAGAATATCAACAAGTGTTTGGATAGCACTTGGGGATCAAACACAATTAAGCTGGAGTCTCTAAAGAGAGCAAAAGGGAAGCGAGGTAGATGTGTCAGCACTGGCTCTTGTGGGGTGAGGTGGGGCACTGGGTTAGCTTGTGTCAGTTTTAGCTCGGACATGTGGGAAGCTCACATCTGCCAGGACACCGATGGTGATCCATTTCAAACCCTGAGATTGCTGCTAGATCATTCCTGTGTATTTGTCCATGTTCTCCTTGGCATCTTGAAATCGATACTCTTGAGATGCATCTTTTGCAAAATGCAGTGTTGGGTGGGGCCAAACAAATGTGCTGCTGTGGATTACAGCAGTGATTCTGTGATATGAAAGCACAATCCTCTTAACCTGGCATTTACTTTATCTGGCTTGAAAAGAAGATACTTCTACAAAGCAAATAGAGTAGCACAGTGAACTTAGGCTTTCCCTACTTCATCTCTTCCTTTCTCCTGGAAGACTGCTGGGTTATGGAAACATGTATCAGCCTTGAGCATAGTCTTTGCCCTCAAGAATTTCAGAAATCTCGAGCTACTGCTCTGGCCCTTGCTGTGGGAAGGGAGGGATGCTAGTCAAATATTGCAGGCTGTACTGCACAAGCTGCATCTGTGTTGGTTCCTGACAGCCTGTTTCAGTGAGAGATTGGGAACGTTTGGAGGCCTGCCCTGGGCTCTCCATGCATTCTCTACTAGTAGAGCTGGCCCTTTGTCTTAGGAGGCAGAACTCCTTTTAGAGTTATTGCTCTTGATTTGAACCATGACATGACTAATACCAAACGTGAATTCTTTTTTTTTAGTTAACATGGAAACCATGTGTGCAGATGATCTTCTCTCTGTTTTGCTGTATTTGCTTGTAAAAACAGAAATCCCAAACTGGTATGTAACTATTTTGGCTCTGTAGAACTCCTTCTTACCATCTTGTGTAGTGCTGCTGTAGGGACAAATGTTTCTGAACATACAGTAATGACTTTCAGTAAGTGTAAGAGGTCCTGTTGTAATGCAGAAAATGTTTTATGGGGCAAATAGCAAAGATGTCTTAGGTCCTTAATTTAGTTACTTGTATATCAGGAATGTATCTTTTTGATTCCCAGCCTAGAAAAAGTTGTAGTGGGAGGCCATCTCTCTACCACATCTTCAAAGCCTTCATAGAGTGGTTCTCTCTTGTGTGTTGGGAGCTGTGCAACCTTTATGCATTTCAAGATTCGGTGCATTTCTTACAGAGAAACTAGATGGGAATGTTTAATTACTTGCTGCTAGCCTTTGCCTCCTCATTTTCAGTAAAAGTCTGTCTAAACCTTCCAGCTGTACCTGAACTGACTCTCAGTGTCGGTGTATTCTGTATCTGAGATCAGCATTTGGCCTTTAGCTTGTAGCTATCACTGTGGTGCTTATGGTGCTTGAAACATTGCTTCACTCTGGTCAAAGATGCTAGTCTCCCACCATTGTCCTTATCTCATCCTTCATGTTCCTTCTATCCAGTTAATAACTTTTCATTGAATATTTAAGAGATAAGTGGAGTTCTGATCAATCTACAAGCTCAGAACAGCCACATTGCTGGCCTAACAAGTTTTCTAGAAGCTTTTTCCCAACTCACACCTATTGCCCACCTGGATTGCCTAAGATGAGCTGCAGTATGCCATGCTAGTGTCTTATTTTTAGTGGTTCATGGCTTTAACTCTTTTTTTTTTTTTCAGGATGGCCAACTTGAGTTACATAAAGAACTTCAGGCTCTGCAGCTCAGTGAAGGATGAGTTGGGATACTGCCTAACCTCAATTGAGGCTGCAATAGAATACATACGACAAGGCAACCTCTCTGACAGATCAACAGTAAGCTACTCTTAAACTCTGTCAAATGTTCGTTTGATAACTTGTAGTTCTGTGTACCGTTGTGGGGGTAAATCCAGCCAGAGGATACAAATAACCAATGTAAGAATTCCCTTTTTTGCTTAAAAAAATGAGTAGAGGTGACTACCTGAAGCAAATGCTAAATTTACCCCAATGATTATAATGAAGTCCTAGCTATGTACCAATACTTGTTCGTTGTACACTTCTTGAGGAAGTACTCAAATGTCAAGTCTGCCTTTTCATATGATTAGAGGAAAAATGACAGCACTGTTTACTACAGATGAGTCTCTAGTATGTTTGGTATCTCCTGTTTGTACTCTACCATGGTTGTGAAAGCAGTGCAGTACTTGAGAGCAGGCATAACTAAAATTTCTGTGTAATTTTAAAATGCTTAGCTGTGCTAGCAGAATGGAGATAGCAGTATAATTTAGAATTATTCAGCAAATCTTCATACTCAAAGAATTCCATGTGTTTGCAGTGTAGGTTACAATGCTGCACTGAGTTGATGGCTTAGGAGGAGTGCAGGGTTATGACAAGGTGGTGTTTGAAGGTCAAATTTGGCTTTTGGGATCTCTAACCTGGCAGGGGCAGGAAATTTGTGGATGCATGAGAGATTTCCTACTGGGCAGCTAGACCTGCTGTCAATCTGTTCACATCCCTGCAGGCCAGTTAAGGGTGATGCTGATGTGACTTTAGAAACTTCTATGATTTAAGAACTTTGTAGATTATTTAGTCAAGGAATCCAGTCTTATCACTCCTGTAAAATTTTCTACTGTTGTAAAACTAGGTATTCCTGAGCTGATGTGGAAATCAAAAGGAGTGAACTTGGAACCAGAGTGAATTCAATGTGTCTCAGTCTGCCCAACTGCAAAGCACTGGAATCTAACTGCAGGGGCCAGAACAATGGCTCAGTGTGCAGGGCTTGGGATGGGACAACCTGGGGCACAGTCTTAAAGAAGAAGCACTTAAAGTAACATTTTGACCTCTTGCTATTTTTGGTTTTGTTCTTTTCTGGGATTTTTCCATGAACCTGTTGTGCAGGTTTGCCTTGTACACTCAAAAAACAAAAAAAAAATCAACCCAACACTCTTTCATATTGTGTAAGAGTGGTATTTCTTGTCTGTAATGCTATATTGAATTATGTTCAAAAAAATAAAAGTATTAGTTTAAAAGAATCAATCTGCTATATGATTTTTGCTTTCTGCAGTCACTTGGCTGTCATTCACAATCAATATACAAAGAGCAAAGCTGGTGCTCTGAATGGAGAGCTGAAACCAAAGTAGAATTGTCTTCCACAACAATGCCAGCAAGCTAAAAACAATGTACTGCTCTTAAATTTCTAGAATAAAGACTGTTTCCTATTAAATGCCTGATCCTATCCCTCCCCTGTAGCTAAGGATAGCACTTTTTATACTGGGATTGCATTCAAGTGATCGTAACTTAAGTGCCACTGCCATTAAGGTACTTACATTTGTTTCTTTGGGAGGCTCCTGTCCTGAAAGATAACTGTGTATTTGAGAAGTCTAAATGAGGGCTTTAGTGTCTGCACCACGAGAAGAGCAAGCCTTAAGTGTTTCTGCCCATACTTCAGCTGGATCAGCTCCAGACCTAGAGAACTTTCTCACTTCAGGGTAAAAATGTGCAACACAAAATCCTCTTGCATTGCCTTTCCTTGGAGTCAGCCTGGCTGGAAGGCAGCAGAACCCTGAGGATGAAGTGAGTGACAACTTTCCCTCAACACAGCTGAAAAGGAAAGAGACAGACCACCCTTTTCTCCAGTGTAGGAGAAGGTGGCACACAATGAAGAGAGAGAGACTGAGACAGGAATGGAAAAAGAATAGTGAGGAGGTGGAGGAGCATTGCTCTCCCTTCATAAAGTTACCAGCTAAGATATTTCCTTTAACCTCTGGTAAAGGAGATGAACTTTGAAGCAGCAGCAGCTGTCATCTTGCTGCCCTATGATTTCCTCCTCCGGATTGTGCTGGAAGGGGGTGTGGGATTGAAGTGAGCAGGAGCATGGCTGTGCCCTGGGGCTTCGTTACAGCCCCTTATGTGGTTATGCTCAATTTTATAGCTGGCTTCAGCTGGAGCTTTTGTCAGCTGAGTAATGCTGCTGTCCAATCCCTAATGAAGCTAACTCCAGAAAGAGAACTCAGCAGGGGACTAATGTACCCTGTGGGATAATGGGCATGTTCTCACCCTCATGTCAGTAAGTGAATTGCACTTCGGATGTTCTTGCCAAATCTCTTCACCCAAGGTCATGCAGGTCTTTGTGAGACACTTCGGTTGTGGGGAGGAGAGGAGGCTGTAAAGGACCAGAGAGTCAGTTCTGTTTTCTGGGAGTTGCCAACGTTATTTAATTAGAATTCCTGTTAATAAGTATTGGATGCGAGCTAATTCCTATGCACAGCTACTGTGTAGTAAGGCTGTGCAGTTCGGGTGTTCAAGTGAGGTATAGAACACTAGGGAGTCAGAGCCAGCCATGGGGGAATAGACAGCGTTTTGTTTTATGTATGGAAAGAGCTGTAGGTGGGGAAGAGCTCGAGATGGGGAAATGCTCCCTACTCCCCCTCCCCACCAAACACTTTATTAGCCTTTGTTAAGTCTTCTGAGTTTCCTCTCCTGGCTTCTGCCACCTGTATTTCCTCCAAGTCATCAGTTGTAATCTGTGAGAATGACTTGGGATCGATCATTACACAGGTACAAATACTTCCTTTTTCTACACGGAGTAGTATTAGATAAAAAGGTCAATTATGTTTGGGTGTGTATTTTCTAGACAAACATATGCTTAAAATACCTGAAAGTCCTATTCAAATCAATCTCTTTTAAAAAGAAATATAAGTTCTTGGGCTGCAAGTAAGGCTGGTGCAAGTGAGTTTTGACTTCGAAGGCCCAAACTTCCTTAATCCTTCAGCCAATATCTGATTCTTTTGTCATTCCATATTTCATTATGGAAGATCTGTGGTTTCACCTGGGCTCTTTATATTCTGATTTATATAATAAATGTATAATGCTGCTACATTAGGGTTGCTGTCTCACCTGACTCTCTTAAAATAATGATTCCACTTGGGGAACACTTCTCTTGAAGATACACACTGTGGAAGGAGCAGTCCTAAAACTACAGTAGTTCTTGCTTGTGGTTACTTAGATTCTCCACAGTGAAAGTATTAAGCTGTCTGGGAGCATCCACATCAGAAATTCTGATTAGACATCAGAAACTTGTACCAGCAGTTAAGTTTTTGATCAAATATTTCTTAGGGAAGTTATTCCTGTTGATAGTGAAGAATCTGTCCAAGGACGCTGGTGTTATATGCCTTGTAATTCTGAAAAGAGATGCTGGGTATCCTTAGTTAAAGTACTTTGATTTGAAAAGATTGGTGAATGTTTGTCACCTTCGTGTATCTAAATACAGATAACTTCCTGTGAAGTAGAGATAAAAACTTTCATCTCCAGACCTCACAAACATGTTTTTAATGACATTATTTGCTCTACTTTTAAGGGTTTTTTTAGACAGCTTGATGAGAGACATCGGTGTTGGTTTTGAAACACGAATAGTCTAATTTCTAGAAAGTCTGAATTCAACTGATCTTGTTTATTTGCAGTTCATGAGGCTGTTAAACTTCATGCTAACTTACCGATGTTGAGAGTGGAGTCAGACTGGTTTTACTCATTTACATCTGGTCTTGACAGACTTCAATTGCAAAAGCCATAGCCCAGATCCTAAACCATCAAAGTTTGCCTGATGCATGGGTGTGTATCTTAAATGCAGTGACTTTCTGGTTTATGGAGGCTGAAGTCTTTCCATTTCTAGAGAGCCATTATCCAACACCACCATCGCTGCCACCCATAAGCAGCTGCCGATCAGAACCAACCACGTGCAAAAGTTTCCATCTGCATTCTCAGGAAGTGTTTTCCTTAAGTTGTTGTTTTATTTCATGGGAGGGTCATGCTGCCATTTCAAAATCTAACTCCACTTAATAATTTTCACCTGGTTTTGGAGGCATTTATATTCTTTAGTGCATCCTGGAGTGTATCTTCTCTGTCTCAGAGAATTAGTACTGATGCAAGGGTTGCACTGCATCTGCTTAGCTCAAGCCAAGTAGGAAATACTCCACAAATGGATTTGCTGCAGAGCAGTGCTTTGCCAGGTGCAATCTTTTATTTTTCAGCAAGCAGCAGAGAGTTCAGTGTTCTTTGAGTCAGAGTTGTATCTGGGTCATCTTTTTTAGTAGCCACCAGTAGACATGTTTTGTGTGAATTTGTCGTAATTTCTCCTCTTGAGAAAGCTGCATTGTACCTCTTACAGTTCGTGCTGTCTTTGATATGTATTTTTTAGTTTTGCTGTGTGGGTACAGCCGTAATTTCATTATTGTTCAGTTAAATCACAGCAAATTTCAGCAAAGGAATATTCTGGTGAACATCTACTTATTATTTCTGTGGGTGCCCAGTCTTTTACGTCTCAGAATCTGAAATGTGAAACTGATTCAGATTTCACGTGTGTCTGATAATTCACATATGGTAAATACAGCGTTTAATATTTTTAGAAGTTAATTCCACTGTTAAAGTACTGCACTTTTGCCTCTAAATGACTGTACAGAGAATCAATCTATCTCTTTTATTTTCAGGAATCTGAGAGTCTGTGTGACAAGCTGCTCTTAAGACAAAGGATGAACTTGTTGTCCCAGATGTCTGCTGCACCAATAGACTGCTTGTTTAAGGTTAATAACTTTTATGGCAGAATATGGATATATTTGCATATTTCATGTTTATATCCCTCCCTTTCTGCAATTTTCTGGAATGCAGTGAAGAGTTAATTACATTAGTACTGTGAAATGTGTTTTAGTAGATGCTAAAAATCTTGCATCGAGTACATTTCTGTGCCAAAGCCTTACTAACATAATATAATCTTATGGATTTCAGCACATGTTATATGATAATACAGAAGCAAAGGAGGATGAAATGCTTCTGCTGTTGGTACTGTGTGGCCCATTTAATGCACAGATGTAATGTTACTGTCTGGTTGTGTCTCACAGCTTTTAGTGCTTGAAATTGAAAGAGTTTTCTGAAATAATTTAAATGTGGTCACCTGACAGCTACTTCGTATTATCTGTTAATCTCATACTGTCATTCTAAAAGAATTTTGCCTATACAAGGACACAAAGCAGAGCTTCTAATTATATGTGTTCACAGCTTATGGCTGGAGACTTAGTAATTTTATAGACATGTTTTTGCACAGAGGGAGCTCAATTTCATGATTGAGTCTAAAGAGAACAATAGGAATTGTTTTAATTTTTTTATAGAAAGTGAAGTAAGCCAAGAACAGTTTCTTTTTAATAGTGAATGCCCATTAGGGGGTTTTGTGCTGTGACATTGTTCATTTCTGCTTTCTAATGCTTGAATACGTCTTTCATAATCGGTTCCTTTCATTTTGTGCTTCAGTAAATTACTCTTGGGGTTTTTTTTCTTAAAAGGAGCCCTTTTATATTGGTTCCTCATTCTCTCTTCTCTTGTTTTTTTGGTAGCATATTGCTTCAGGTGATCAGGAGGAAGTGGAGCGGCTGCTAAGTCAAGGTGACAGTGATAAGGACACTGTACAGAAAATGTGTCACCCACTCTGTTACTGTGACAAATGCGAGAAGCTGGTTTCTGGGTGAGCACTCTTCATCCCCACAACTACACAGAAAGCTGTGTAAAAACCTTTATCTAAGATTTGCTTCAGAAATATTTGCTGCTTTTGGTTATAGAGAAATTTGGTAGCCCTTCAAGATGTAGTAGCACACGTGTGTGTGGTTTGAAAAAACAGGAGAAATATTGGGAGAATACAGAATCCTGTGGAACCCACGAGTTCTGTGGTGGAGGCTGTGTCCTTTGGTAACCGTGGTGTTTCCTCTCTTGAATCACACTTACAGATCTGGGACAAACCCACTTCTCTCAACAAAATGTAAAGTTCCATATGGAATAATTTGTCAATGTAAAGAGATAAAAAGTTCCGAAATCAGTTTTTTGTCATCTTTGGCAACTTCTCTCTTTTTCTCCTCCTTCCCACCTCCACCTGGGTAACTGAGCTGCTTTCAACCCATTGTGTTTTAAAGGAAACTGAATGACCCTTCCATTGTCACCCCCTTTTCCCGAGATGACCGGGGATACACCCCGCTTCATATAGCTGCTATTTGTGGTGAGTGGTCTTGCTTTCCTTCACGAGTGTTTCCTACTCCTTTTGCTTTTATATCTTTATGTCAGCCTGTTTTCCACCTTTGTATTAAAGTTGGAATTTTGCATTAACTTGGTTTTTTGCTTCTTTGCTATTGAAACTTTGCTGTTTCTATATGGACACAGACTGAAGTGGTATATTCTTTTGAGCTCCGTTTCTTATGGCTGAGTTATTTGTTTGCTGGCTGTTTACTTTTGCCTTAGTGGCCACCACAGTCGTGCTTGCTTCAGCTCTGAAAAAAGTAAAAATGTGTCATCAGAAACCAGTCTTGTTTTAAAGGACTGGCAGAGTGAGAAATGACTCTCTTCTCTCTCCTGCAGCTGGCTATGCATTGTAGGTTTGTAACATCTGTATTGTAATGTTCATTATGTAATTGATCTTCCTTTTATTAGATGTATTATTTTCTTAGTGGGTGGTTTCTTATTTATCATTTCCTTTTTTGTTATTAGATTGAATCCAAATATTTTCTTTTGTTACTCGTAGGATACAAGTATAGCTTGCTTTTAGCTGGAGGTTCATTTATGGGGCTTTGACCTTGAATAATCTGCAACAAAAATCCCAAATACCAAGGCATTGAATATGCAGTATATGGAAACATAGTATGGAGAGATGCAGGGTATCTTGGCTTATAGTCACTGTTTGAATTTGAAAAGTAGCAATGTTCTTGTGCAAAGTTTACTCCTTCCTTTGCATGCTTGTTTTCCAAGGTCAGACTTCATTAGTGGATTTACTCGTAGCCAAAGGAGCCATTGTCAATGCTACAGATTACCACGGTTCAACTCCCCTTCACCTCGCCTGTCAGAAGGGATACCAAAATGTTACAGTAAGCACCACACCTAACCTCAATAATAAATACATGGCTCTTACTAAGCTCTTCTACTGTTACTGTCGTTTAGATCTTCTGAGAAGCTTTTACCAGAGCTGTGTAAGCTGTCAGAATGGAGGATCTTTCATCACTGTAGTTTGCAAGACATGTTATTTTTTCTTACACTGCAAAGTTTTCAGCCGTTGGCAGTAACCAGCTGGCAGCTATGCATGCCTGATAACTCATCCACTTTATTAACACAAATGTCCGATGCATAACACAGATGGAGAGCACCTCTGCTCTTGCTTGAGACAGAGCAGCCATTGCAGTCACTGGACTGAGTTAAATGCTTCACACTGTGTTTAGGATAGACTGTGTAACTATGGTAATTATTGTCTACTTGAGTTTAATATATGTGATATTCTTCAATTAGCATTGTTGAAATTAAGCCGTGTCTTCACTTGCATAGGCTCTTGAAATGCAAGGCAGATGGTGTAGTGAATATATTGCAGTTTTTGCTGCAGTAGAGGATTCATTTTTTTTCAATTAAAATTCTGAATATTTAAGGAGAGACTTTCTGGTTCTCAGGGTAGGGCATAAACAGTGCTGCAGTGCTAAGAAGGTGGTATCTGAAAAAGGAGGCAGAGCTAGTGTCTCATGAAGTGCTTCATCATGCCAGAGCCCTAAAGGAATCTGCAGAGCAATAATTGTTTGTACATTAATTTTTCAGTTACTTAAATGTCTACTTTTGTTTTGGTTTTTTTTAAGCTGCTCTTATTGCACTACAAGGCAAGTACTGATGTTCAGGACAATAATGGAAATACTCCACTTCATTTAGCCTGCACTTACGGTCATGAGGATGTAAGTAATTGTTTTGTATCAAACCAAATGGGCATTCTAATGGAATGGAATTAAACTGATGCAAATTTGCACTAAACTTATTTTAAAAAGTAAATAAAAATATTTGAAGGCTAAATTGTTTAATGCTCTAAATTAGAGATTTATTTGGTAGTTCATAGCAATTTTTAATGTGAGTTCACATTAAAGATAGCAGTGCTTTGCAAATGTAGTTATTTAACTATTTGATGGCATTGAACCACTAAAGCCTGCTCTTTAGGTAATGGGTTACACGAGCAGCAATAAAAACAAACCTTTTAGGCTTGTGCCTGTTGTCTGAACTGAGACACAACACTATAATTTATTGATAGCTTTCCTTTTCTTTCCAGTGTGTCAAGGCTTTAGTGTACTATGATGTGCATTCCTGCAGACTGGATATTGGCAATGAGAAGGGAGACACTCCTCTCCACATCGCTGCTCGTTGGGGCTATCAAGGGATCATCGAAGTGCTCTTGCAAAACGGGGCAAACCCAGAAATTCAAAACAGGATGAAAGAGACTTCCCTACAGTGTGCATTAAATTCCAAGGTATTCCTCTTTGTCTTCCAGCCTGATTTCTTTCTGATGCAACACCTCAGAGATGTAGATGTTCACTGCTAATAGGGTTTCACTACTAAAGAGAAAATGTGTGTCTCACTCTGAGGAAGAAGGGTCACGTTTTAACTCCAGCAGCGGGAATACGCTCTGTGGGGTAGAACATGAACTTGTAAATGGGTACTTTTTAATCTGCTCAGTCATAATCTGTTACTAATTATTAGGTTGTCGGCTAATTTGTGTTTCAGTCAGTAGATTCCTCTTTAAGTGGAGTTACATTGGTTCTCTTTAATATTTTTATGCAGATTTTGTCGTTGATGGAATTAAACTACCTAACGTTTGAAAGAGGACAGAGTGTTTCTGAGGTAACGGCCCATGCGAGTTTCTTGCCTATTCTTAACCTCCTTAATTTGATATTTAACCTTTAATGGTTTTTTGCTTGTTGGATTGATTTTTATATGTTTTTTTTCCAACTGTCAGTCACCACTTAGGTCTCCTCAGCACTCAACAGAAACTTTCAGCAGAGGATCATCTGTCTCAAGCCTGTCATCAGCATCAACTGATATAAGGCAGGAAGAAGTAAAAAACAGTTACAAAGAGGTGAGACTGATGTATGAGTTTTGACAGTAAGCAAGGTGAAGGAAGCTAGATGAGTGATATTTTGCCACAGTGTTTTAAACTGCTTCTTCAGGAGTAGCCTTCTGTCTGGTTTGGAAGATGATAGCTGCTATCCCCAGGAGCTTGTCCTCTCAGTACCTGAGCACTTATTTTTGTAGGGTATCAACTGCTCTGTTGGTTATTTCTGGGGAAAAATTGACACCATCTCTGAAGTAGTTGTTCATATTTATTGAAGGTGACTACGTAATTTGAGAGTTTGTTGAGGTTTACAAAATTACAGTGGCACTCAGTGCCCCAGGGACCTGGCTGTCCTGTCCAGGAATGAAATGCCATTGTTAGCTTACAAAATCTGTCAGGAAAAAGAGACTAGTACAGGCATGCTGGCAAACAACAAACTGGAATGTTAAGACAAGCTTTCAAAATAGGCACAGGAATCAATTTTCTAACAAGTGAAGAGGTACAGAGTATATATTAAATATCTTGCACGTATGTGTTTGCTGATTTTGCTCTGTCCACACCAGATGGCATCCTCTGAATTTTTTCATGTGGGACCTCAGATCCATACTTTGTATTATCCCTTCCTAAGATTGCCATATCACCACTTATTCTGATGCTTCTCTTTATTTTTCCTAGTCTGCCTGTTCTTTTTTTTTTTCCAAATTGACCTCCTAAGTATGTTTGTTTCTCTCAATATCACCACTACATTCAAATTCTTTCTTTTCCTGCTATTCAAAGGTTCTTTTCTTGCCAAAAGTTTCGGTTTCCTAAAAATATTGGCAAAACACAAAGATGTAAATTTGACTGAACAATACGAGTTCACACTTGGGTTGCTCTATGAGAGGCTCAGTGTAGGGCTGTACCTCCCTGTCTGTAGAGAGTCAAGCACTCTAAATAAGTTCTCCTTGTAGACTGAAGATTTATTTTTTCTTGAAGGAACAAATTTATCACACCCAAGTGCTAAGACTGTAGTTCAAACCAGGGAAAAAGATTACAAACTGCTTACACCTTAGGTCCTTGGGGTTAATGACCTTCTCTGTAATCCAGCTTTAGTTCATTTCTCTTTGCCAAGTTTCACCTGGGCTCCCTGCTCAAAGAGGCAAGAGTCTGATCCTGAGAGAGCTCCACGAAGGGAATGCCACTGGAAGTAACTGATATGGTCAGTTTTCCAGATTTCAAGGTTTGCACCTTGGGTTAAGGGGATCCAGTCAGACCTTGATTAATCAGTACTGAATTAAACTCTTAAATGAGCCACTCAGATTGGCTTGTTTATTAGGACTTAGAAAAGAGAGAGTGAAAGAGCCAGGATTGTAAATTTGAGACTTGCTCTGTTGGAACTAAAATCTCCATGCACAATTTCTGTTCAGCAGCTGAAAAACTGTCCATGTGGGTGAATTGTAGAAGATTTGTTTCTTCTATTTTTACATTTAAAGGAAGGTTCTGTTCCATGGAAGAGCGAGAAAACAAACAGGAAAGATGGGGAAATGCATGTAGCAGACATTTTGCCCTAAGTACTCTTAATAAATTATCTATGAGCTGCATAACAGATGTCGTACCACTGCTGGGGCCTGAGACAGTTTTTAGTACTGTAAGGAACTTGTTATTTTTGGAAAGAAATTATCAGAGCTTGTGGGTCACTGCTATTACTGTTAGGCATCTTGTATGGCATAAGACTGGCTCCTGAAAAATCACTGAGACCTTTGCATTCCCCAGGGACATTCTCCTGTATGATTAGGGGAAGTTCAGGGGAGGCACAGGCCTCCCTAGTGTACATAGTGCATTTTAGCTGTGTATGTGGAGAGACTGGGATTCAGCTCACCCAGCTTCTGGAAGACAGTTGTCTTCACTTCAGACATCTGTTTCCTCTCCTTAGTCAGGGGAGGGAAATTAACTCGAGAGAGGAGTTAATCCCAGACATGCTTAGTTTGACCTGAGTTGCACTCAGATGTTATTTGTTGACTGCAGTCTGTTCTGTAGTTACCAGAGAGGGAGTTTAAATGCCTGGCTTAGATTTAGACAGTTGACTTTTAGACATTCAGAGTTAGAAAAGAAAAATCAAAGCATCCTACTTTCTGCCTGGAGTGACCAGTGCATGACTTCAAGGACCTTCATCCTGTATGGGAGAGGTAGTAATAAAACAAAACTTAGCAGCTTTCCTAACAGGAGATAGAAATGGAGAGATTTAATCTGGACTCTGATCTTGCAGCTGTTTGTGTCCTGTTCTTCATCTAACACCATGAAGAATGAGATCAGATCAATAAAACACAAACTTCAGTCTCATTCTTCCTTGTTTGCCTTGCTGAACACCATCACACTCAGCAAGGTGGTCATCTCTAGAAAAAGACTGAAATGTGACTGTAGCTGTCACTCCGTGACATCTCCACCTTGCAAGATGTTCCTTACTATTGAAACAGGTGTGTTTGCACAGCAGCATCTTTGGTGATTCTAGCACAGTGCTGGAATAATTTGCTATAATGCTGAAACAGACTTTCACAAAGCTTATTAAATGATTCTTCAGCACTTTGCAGAGGCCAGCTGAGTTGTGAGAGGACTGATGGGCTGTTCCTGCCCTTTTGCTGGCACCTTTCCCATTCCTATCGGGTTGGATCTCGACACCTTCATGTGAAAGTAGAGAATTAGAGGAGAAGTGAGGAGACAAGTTAATCTCCTCCTCCTGCTTTCACAGGGCTCAGGAGAAAGGCACCGGTGCTCTGCAGAGCACCCTCTACCTCTTCTTGCCTCATGTGTCTCTTTTCCCCGCAGAGCTCGAGAACAGGAGAGCACCTTCACCCAGCACTGGAGCCCAGGCATTACCTGGCTTGACCTTACACTTAATTGGGCTAATGCTGGTGCTTTTCCTGATGCACACCCTTTGACAGTTTTGTCTTTCCACATTTTCAGTGAGAAAACAAATTTCATACTTACGGTCATGTTAGATTTGTACATGTTTGGGGTTTAGCACAGGAATAAACCAGCAATCTGCAGATGTAAAGGGAGCAATTGGAAAGCATCTTTTTCATCTTGAACTGTTGTTTCTCAAATAGCACAATAAAACCTGCCATCCCTTGTGCTCCTGGTAGCATACAGTAGCTCGGCAAGAGTCCAAACAGTATTAGTGTTTATTAGGGTAGAAATTTGCCTTGAGTAGGGATTTTTAATGTCAAGTTCACACATAAATGCACAGGGCAGCTGCTGCTGGAGCAGCATAATCATATATATCAGCTTACATGTCTTTGTTTATGGGTGGGCCACATATCCTCAATTTAGATAAGTACTGTTTAAACAAGCAAGTCAGAGATCATCAAATGGCCACAGGCCTCGTACAGCTTTTCTATTTCATAAAGGAGGAAGGTTTTTCCTTTAAAACTTTGTCAATAAATATGAAATGGGCCAGCAGTAATCCTACTGCATGAGCTTATGGAGGTTAGCAAAGGACACGGGATATTCTGCTTAATACCAATACTAACAAAGCAAATAAATTATTTTCTTCATACATAGGTGGAAAAACTCCTGAGAGCAGTTGCTGATGGAGATTTGGAAATGGTGAGTGTTAACGTGGCTGTTGAATATTATTGAATTCCATTTTATCTCATTCAAATTGAGGAAGTTATTTGTAAATAACACAAAGTGGAGAATGCTTTGGGTATTAATCTCACAGAAAGAGGAAATTTAGGTGACACTAGTCAGCACAGAGATGTTATTTGTGGGGCACACAACAATGTGTAGTTTAGATTTCGCTTTAAATAGACAGTTGATGGCTGTAATAGTACCAGTTTCAGAGGTGATGTTCTGTAATTTGTGATACCACCTGTCTTGACTATTTTTTTTTTATTTATTATTGGCTTTATTCCTTAAAAAAAAGGTGCTTCCAGTGTCATTCTACTGAAAAATTGAAGACGACACAGGAATCTTTAGAAGTTTTGCTTTTGGAAATGTGTATAAGGCTGTAGATTTCTTGATTGTCTTGTAGTTGACAGAACAAAACCATAAAGCTGTGTGAGAATGCAGGTTTGCTCTGCTGGGTGCGTGTTCTGAAAAACTTGATTGGGTTTGGTTTGTACCAGGAGTTACAAATGCCAGTGAAACATCACAGAGTCGTCAGAAAACAGAAAACCCCTGTCACAAAATACGTGCCAGGTTAATACTGTTTCTCTCATGTTCTGTTCCACTGAGATGACAGAAATAATTTATCAGCTGATAGAGCAAAGAACTGTTCAGTTGTTGAGTTAACATTATCCTGGTTTACAATGTGACTTAATATAGGTAATTATTTCCATGCCAGCCCTTAAGTCATTTCAAGACTCAGTAAAATGTGCAGTGGTGATATTTGCCATCTTCCTGGCCAGTGGTAAATGTGCATGCATTACAGTTAACTTTTCACCCACTTTAAAAAAAATCTAAACTTCGTCAAGAAAATGAAATATAGTGATATAACTTGCTGGAAAATTAGCATCTAGCACTGCTCATTAGATACCAGCAATGAAAAGCATGTAGAAATGCAGCCTGTGCATTCATATGACAGAATCACCTTATCTTTTGTGGCTTTGCTTTCCTCATTACTGAAGTTCATGTAAAGCTGTTCATAAAAAGAGAATCATCCAACTGGATGACAAAGGTTACAGATTGCATATCTATTAAAAAACCACGGGTATTTAAAACTCTGACCTTGTTCTGACAGCCTGATGTCTGTCTCCATAGGAACAGCCACAGCAACCAGGTCATTAGGGCTGCTGTAGATTTTTGCTGTGACAGCCAACTGAGCTTTGCAAGAGGAGGCTTTAAAAAAGTGCTGTGAAACTGGAAGATTAAAAAAAAAAAAAAAACAACAAAACATTGTGATGTGATTGGCATTGTCTCTGTGTAACTACTGGATTTGGTGCTCTCCTTCTACTCAACATGTCCAGTGGAAAGGATCTGTGCAAATCCACCACAAAAAAAAGGCAAATATCTTGTCTGCAATAAGTGTTGTGGAGCAGCTGAAAGGTTGGCATGAGGGTACACAGGCCCAGAGTGCTCGGCTGAGTGTTCCAAAGTAACTCAGCAGTGTAAAGAACCTTTCAGGTGACAAGTTAGCTGGCAAATGAGACTGTGGATAATCTCCTGAGGTGGTTCAATATGTGTCTACTTGAAAGTACCAGTTAATATTTTGACAGAAAAAAAACCCTTTAAACCAAGAAAAATGTCTATTGCACTGTTATTAAAAAGAAGTATGCACAGGAGTAGTGTGTTTGGGTTTTTGGGAGATACTGGTATCAATATATTGGGAGCATTGGATAATGAGAGCAGCAGTATTGGGCTGTCACAGGAGGAGGAGGAGGAAGTCGATTGTGAGAGTCTTGATGAATCTGCAGGGAAAGGGGGAAGTGCAGTGACAGTTCTACTTATTTTAGACATGTACAAATGTAGCAAGTAGTAAAGCTTTGCTGAGCTGACCTTCCGTAAACAGGCAGGCTTGAGAGAAAAATCCCTTTACTCCAGAGGACAACGTGGAATTTGCAGGGAAAGCATTACTGTCTGTGAAAAACATCCCTTTTCAGTCTCAGTTATGTTATCATTCAGAATCAGGTATGTGGCCCTTACTGGCTGGCCCAGGATTCGTTGTAGCTGCATGTGTTTAAGTGGATAGAACATGAATGTGTTGCTTTCCCAGCACTCAGTGGTGAGCAGCAGAACCTGCGACAAGTGTGAGAGTAAACAGAGTGGGAGGAACCTCTCGGACACCCCACTGTCCCCATTCCCTTGGACTAGCAGCTGTAGAGCTCTTGCCTTGGTCCAGTACTAATGGAGACTTAATACAGTCACTGCTAATTCTAAGATGTCTTTAGTGAACTGTAGATTAATGAATTTCAAGACGAAAATGTATTTCTTAAACACCTTTTGTTTTAGTTACGTAAAATGTCATGTCAAATTGACGTGCCCATAGCATCGCTGTTTGCAGGTTGCACGTGAATGTCCTAAGCCCTAAGACTTCACTGAAGGGTCTCTCAAAAATGAGGCATTGTACATTGTGGGAAAAGTGAAACTGTCCAGCTCCTGGGAAGTGACAGAGCTAAGGAAAGTCGGTGCCCCTGCAAAGTTTTGGATATCAGTTAAATGTTGTCATCCTTGTCATTTCTTATGTTCTTTAAAGCAAAAGATGAAACAAAATTCACATTGATATGAGCTGGCACAAATCTGAGCTAAAAGGATTTGGAGTGTTTGAGAGTGAGTGAGCACTGAAGTTGTGATTAGGCAGCAGGAAGTAATTTATAATTCACTTCACTGCTGTGCTTGGAGAACTTCCTGGCTGCTTTGTCAACAATAACACTTGATTTTTGAATTTGGCCTGTGGGCAGTTGATGCCAGGAGGTAGCTGTGTACTCTCCCCGAGACACTCACAAGTGTATGTCAAATCTGACTTGTCTACACATGCAGATCTGTTAGGACATGGAACCTTTGGACTCTATAAAGAAGGACTTGCTTTTTATGCCAGGTCCGTTACCTCTTGGAATGGATGGAAGAAGACTTGGAAGAGGAGGATGATGCAGCCAGTACATCAAAACCAGAATTCTGCCATCCATTATGCCAGTGCTCAAAATGTGGGCCAGCACAAAAGGTTGGAATGTTCATTCTGTAAAAAGAATAATTTATATTCTTGTAACATAAGTTTTAGCTCCAGGGAAATAGCATTCATCTTGCCCAGCACCTCTGTCTCTCTGCCTAAAAGGCAATTAACCAAATACAGATTTTCACACTTCATCTGACGTTAGGAAATTTTTCATTTTTTAATTGAACTGTTGAAAATTTTGGGTCCAGGAAGAGTGTTCATGGACTTGCTCAATGTTTAATGGAGTGAGAAAGCTTCACAGTTTGCTTTTAGGATATGTGGAGTGCTGTCAGGAAAGTTTGGACAACTTTTAATAAACATCTTTCTCTAATTCTCTGGTTCTCTTTTGTAGTTTACACTGCTACCTGGCACAGCATATCTCCTTACCTGTTAGTAATCAGTTTAGCAAGGAATACCTGCTAATGCCATAATCCATGTAATGCTGATAAAGTCTTCTTTTTAATTGCATGGCATCTTTTCTATGAGCCATATCTAAAGCCTCTTCAGAGATGAAATATAATTACAAAGACTTTCTTTTCTGCTGCAAAGATTTTCTTCCCCTTAACTTACCACACTCGAGGCTTTACAATACACTCTTTTTTTATATATGTATATGTATATATGTATATGTGTATACACACACACACACACACATATATATAAAAAAAATTTTTTTAAAAAGGAACAGTCCCAGCTCTCTGGAAGTAGAAATTCCATTACTTGCCTTCCAGGAGGTGTCTGAAGGTGTACATAACTGGATAAGTCATTGCAAAATAAACCAAAGTACAGATGTTCAGTTTATTGGCTACTTTGGGGTTAACAACACGGTCAGATGGCTTAACTTCTAAATTCCCCACTGCCACCACATGTTTATTTTGTGCAGGCTTAGAGTGTGCTGTTGTCCTTAAATGCTTCACATTCACACCGTGCTTTGCTCTCTGGTAAGGGGTGTCCCTGTGCCCTCAGGACAGAGATCATGTGCTAAAGATGCCAGACCTCGAGTCCATAAAGCTCATTTTACTGCTAACAGGGGAGGGAATGGCATCTGCTGTGGAATTTACTTGCCTGCTGAATGAGAAGAGAAAGGAACTTGTTAATTAATCCTAGCCCCCTGTATTAGGCACGCCCACGTCTAAAGCACAGAATTAAAGGTTGTCCACCACTATAAATGTCAGGCACCCACAGTTTGCCAGAGGAGTGAAAGAGGATGTTCTGTATGCTGTGCAAATTGTCCTCCAGGTGGTTTCCTTATCTTGACTCCCCAGGGGAGTCTGTTCTCTGGGCCACTATTGCTTCCAGATGAATTAAATTAATTCGAGTTTGTATCCTTATTACCTCAAGCTTCATGTAGCATTAAAAGGTGTTTAGTGTCCATCTCAAAGAGCATAAATGTCTGTATAAATGAAAGTAACTCGTTAACACTGACTCATACCCAGTATGAGCATCCTAACACCTGTATAAAAACTTTGTTTCACATATGTCTCAACCTGTGCTGCTTTAGCCTCTTTTTAATATCGTGAATGCTTTGCCTGGAATTTCTCTCTTTGAAGTTATCGTGTTGGAAGAAAAGAGAGAACAATAAAAGTAATTCGCTGTTGAAAAATACTACCAAGCTGCTCTGCTTTACTGACTTTTTCTGAAGGCCTCAAATTAGGCTCTGTAGCAGAAGCTCTTGTAATGCCCGTCTGCCTGTTTGGTATTAACTTAGCAGGTATTTGGCTATTTCTTTGGTTAAAACAAAGCACGATTCTTTTTATAGTTTTATTATGTATTTTCCTCACCAGAAAATTTCCAGGATCTGTGCCAATGGCCTGGGGGTGAACGTTTCCAACCAGGAGGGTTTCACCCCGCTGCACATGGCAGCTCTGCACGGCCACGGCGAGCTGGCGTCGCTGCTGCTGAAACACGGCGCCAGTGCCAGTGCCAAGAACGCCAAACTCGCCGCTCCCCTGCACCTGGCCTGCCAGAAGGGGCACTCCCAGGTAACCCTGCCTTCTGCACGCTGCTCCCGAGCTCCTGGCCGCCAATGGAAAGCTGTTTGGGGAAATTATCAACCACACTGAACCAGTAACAGAGAAAATGAGTTTGGCGGTTCTGGGTTTTGTTTTCAGTGTGTAAAATCTCCGGATGGAAAGGGGAACTTTCCAGCTGAAATTGTTTCAGTAGACACCTTCTCTTTATAAATGACTTAAAATACTGGTTTAATGCAAGTGCTGCAAAACCCTTCTGTTGTACCTCAAACGCTTGAAAAATCCCATGTGCGACTGAATCTTCTGTGTACGTTCCTCTGAACCTTCTTCTCTAGGTTAGGTTTCTGTCTTGGTGTCTTCAGTAGCCACAGTATTAAATAGCTACTGTATTTTCAACTCATTTAATTAGATCATGAGCCGAGTGGAGCTTTGAGGTAGCAGATAACTCGTCCCTCACTTCAAGTCAGGGAAGCAAAAGCAGTGAAGGAGAAGCATGAGCCCATGAGGGGAGGGTGTCATTACAGGAGGGAGAGTAAATGAGAGGGGAAAATAATTATGAAAAAGCAGGGGCAGACAGGCAAATGGGAAGATGCAGAAAAGTGGAAAATTAGGGTTTTAAAAATAAGGAGCTGAGGACTGCAGGAGGGGAAAAAAGAGAATTCTGAAAATGATGGGAAGACAAAGCACTAGGGAAGCAACAAAAACTAAGAATACAACTCACAGCTGTAGGTTAATAAAGATTAGTTCATGGGATAATCACAGGATAAAGAACTCCTTCCAAGTGTTGTGATGAGTTTGGAAAAGGGTGCTGCTGCTGTGGTGGTTTGGTTTTGATGTTTTGTTAAGTTACTGGTTATATTTGTTTTTCACATACCTCGAGTTTTATTTTCTGGCTTTTCTTGCAGTTGCTTAAGTTTTTCTTTTTTAAAAGTTAATGTTAAACTATGATAATTAGTCTCATAGTAAGAGTAAAGCTGTTACTTCTTTCAATAGGTGGTAAAGTGTCTGATGGATTACAATGCTAAACAAAATAAAAAGGATGTATATGGCAATACTCCCTTAATTTATGCATGCTCGAATGGTCACTATGAGACTGCTGCCCTGTTGTTGCAGGTAAGATTACTGAAAACAGATTGTTCAACTGGTATTTCTCATGTGGTATCTGTGCTTACCCAGTACTCAGGATCAGTATTTTTAGATATGCATTTCTCTGTCAAAACTACTTGGGGAAAAAAATAAAGAGTTCTTGTTGACTTACTCTTTTCAATCCTATCCCTTCACAGATTTTAATTAGATAAATATTACCTTGCTATTGCACAGATAGCTTTTTTTATGGAACTTTTATGTGGCAGGTGTTAGGTTTTCTTGCTTGGGATTCTGTCATGTGGGGTTGGGGTTTTTTTTAATATCTCTTAAGCCTGGAATATGTAATAGATACATGCAAAACCGAAATGAGGCGATCCATGAAATTGTGGCTTTGAGGTGGGGGAATAATGTGCCCAGTGGGTTCCTGTTGCTCTGGTGGTGCAGATGCCTCTGTCCCTGGGCGGCTCCGGGGCCGCTGCGTCGCTCTGGTCCGCGCTGCCTCTCTGACTCTGCTCTCCCTCTGCTGTGCAGTACGGAGCCTCCGTGAACCTCTGCAATGCCGTGGGCAGCACAGCCCTGCACGAGGCCGTGGCGGGCAGGAACGAGGCGCTGGTGGCCCTGCTGCTGCAGAACGGGGCCCTGCGGCACCTGCGCGACGAGCGGAGCTGCACCCCCGCGGACTGCGCCGAGCCCGTGAGTGCTGAGAGCCCGGCCAGGGGCACGGGGCACAGGGCACGGGGCATGGGGCATGGGGCACGGAGCTGCACCCCCGCGGACTGCGCCGAGCCCGTGAGTGCTGAGAGCCCGGCCAGGGGCACGGGGCACAGGGCACGGGGCATGGGGCATGGGGCACGGAGCTGCACCCCCGCGGACTGCGCCGAGCCCGTGAGTGCTGAGAGCCCGGCCAGGGGCACGGGGTACGGG
>VZTA01017845.1:199440-211761 GCA_013398855.1 Mohoua ochrocephala | reverse complement strand
CCGGCACAGGGCATCCCTGAAACAGGGCATCCCTGGAACAGGGCATCCCGGGCACAGGGCATCCCTGGAACAGGGCATCCCTGGAACAGGGCATCTCCGGCACAGGGCACGGGGCACGGGGCAGGACAGCAAACACACACAGCTGCTGTCACAGCAGGCTCGGGCAGACTCAGCTGCGTTCAGCAGTTATGTGCGGTATAAAGACTGACGTGCCTGTTGGTTGTACAGCCTGCAAATGGTGCCTGTGGCCTGTGAAACCGGTTGTGTTTCTAAAATAAGTGATCCTAGACGAGAAGGATGGGTCTGGAAAGAGTGAAAGCACAGACCTAAATAAAATTAACATTAAAATCTCTGTAATGGCAGAGAGAGCAGAAGCACTGTTGGATGTAGGCAAATGAGCACCTTGCACTAATCAGGTGCACTGGCAGCAACGTGCTTTGTTCCACCCACCATCTTCTGCCCCTCAAGCCTTTTGATTCCTTTTATCTTGCAGTGGATAACTCTGACCTTCCCCTTTTTAAATAATATATGTAATATTAAATTATACAGAATTATTTCACTCTTTAAAGGATTTGACACATGGCCCCTATCTTAAATGTGCTTAAGTAGCCTCTGAGATGTAGCTCAATGACCACAAAATTCTGTACTGAATCCATTTTAGTATGTATGTTACCATTTAAACTGAAATTAGCTTAACCATAAATAATACAGCTTAAAATAAGGGGTCAAGACTCCAACATCATCACTGCGTTACAGAGTGACTTGTGGAACACTGATTTTGTCCCTACTCAGAATGATACAATTTAAAGGGTTTTTTTAATACTGAGATATTTTTGCATGTGTTGTATTGATTTGTGGAAGCATTAATTAACACACTCTGCACAGACTAAAATACTAAATTGTACTGTTGTTTTTCTTTAATAATGGTGAAAATGGGAACTCTTAAAATCAAGAATTCAAGCATCATGAAGTTGCTGGAAGCAGCACCAAGCTGTGTCCCCACATCAGCAGAGGGAGAGAAGGAGAGTGAGCAGCATGTTACTGTCAAGATAAGGAAAAAAGGTACCTGTCATATTTCCACTGGTATGAATAAAAAGGGATTTAGGAATTCATGTGCAACTAGAGCAAATATTTTATGTAATTGATTAACGTGTAATTATAGGACAGTCAATTATTTTGCATATTTATGATAGGTAACACCTAAACACCTAAATGCCTGTAAGTAAATGTAGCAGACTTTGTATTGTGACATTGCTTCACACTTAGTTTTCACTTATTTTGGGGTATATGTGTAAATTTTACATACAAAACCACTTAAAGTTTAAAAACATGCCACATTTGAGACGATAGAATTAACCATGTAATAACTGTGCATTTCAGAGCAAAGCAAAACAGATTTAAATGACTGTTGGGTGTCATTTACATTGCCCTAAAACAGGTCAAGGAGTGACTCTTCATTAGTTACTGTCTCTCACATTTTGAGGCAGAAATGAGAGCTACAGAGGTGACTGAACCTTCCAGCACATTTTGCAGAAGACTTTGAGCAAGTGGCAGGAGGTGGCACAGTGCCAGCCCTGAGGTGCAGTGACAGCACAGCTGGGCTGCAGCAGGGCCCCAGTGCCTTGGGAAGGATGAGTTACCATCATTTTGAGACCTTTTATCTTGCAATATTAGCTCTGATCTTCCCCTTTAGTAATAGTAATAACATTATGTGTAATATTAAATGATGCAGAATTATTTCACTTCTTAAAGGATTTGACATGTCCCCTATCTTCATGTGCTTACGTAGCCTCTGAGATGTAACTTAGTGACCACAGGTTCTCCCTCCTCACCTCTCACCCTCAGCTTCTGATTTGCCTTATCCACTACTCCCATTATGCTGGCTCAAAAGTTTTTCAGGTGAATTTTCAAGTTCCCTGCCCTGGGGTGAGGGGTGTAACAAAAGCTGTTCCCCCTGAGCTGCACAGCTCAGCAAAGGACCTGCTGCCACCAGGACTGTAGAAAGAAAACAGGGAGGCTCCAAAGCAGGAATTAGGGAAGATTAGGAGTGCCCATTTCAGCATCCATGAGTTTTCAAAGTAACTCCTGCCTCCTTCCCTCGGAAAGATCGTGAATGTCTGATTAATAGAAAACCACAATTAATCACAGCAAGCTGATGCCTAAAATTGAGAATAATTCTTTCAAAGATTATGAATAGTCCTAAAAGAGCAATAGAAGATACGAGTAAGTAATACTAATGACGAGGTGGTTTAGCACCTGTGTGTTAATTCAGGTTGGTAGAAATTGGAATTCAGGGCCTCAAAGTCCAAAGTTACAGTCTCTTCAGAAGCTTGGCCAGTTGTGCTAATCTGAGGAAGAGGGTTTACTCCTGCAACTTAAAAACTTGTAAAATTTCCAAAGACAAATCAGCACTCTAATTCAAGTTAGCACTGTTATGGTTTTACTGTAAAATTTAAAATCAGAACTGTGTTTTTTTAATTCCTAAGTGTGACTCAGTTGTAATTTTAGCTGCCTGTTCTTTTAAACCCCCAGTGCATCCTAAGCCCTGTGAGGAAGCCGATGATCCCATAAGCAGACAACTTCAGCTGGTCCAATCAATTAACAGATTTAACAAGTAAGCAGAGAAGCTTGCTCAGAGTATGTTTGTTGTTTCCCATAAGCAAAGGAGAAATCCAGCTGCTAATAAAGCCCCAAAGTGGGTCAGTGGTGATTACACGTGACATGGTGGTGTGACAGTGTTAATCCTGCAGGGCTGGCACGGACACATCCCCAGGCAGATGTTCTGGACACGCCAAGCTCACTGGGGTTGGGAGGGAGGGCTTGAAAATGTACCTAAAAGTGGGATTGCACTAATACTTGGCATACCAGCATTTAAGTGTTACAGAGCCAGACTGCTTAAAAATACTGCAGTGATGCTCACTCACTGGTCGGGTTTTGCTTATTATCTTTTTAAACCTTAATGTATATTCCGTAGTAAAATACAGGGAGTACGAGCAGGCTGTGATTCTGGGAAGGTGTGGTCAGGGAGCTGCCTGTCTCTGGTGAGAGAGTTCCACCTTGTGGAGCTTCTGAGAGAGAGGCTTTTATGAAAGGCTTATGTAAAGACATTTAATTCCTTTGATCTCTTTAAAATCTTCTTCAGAGAGAAACACTTACGGAGAACAATAACAAGAGATAAAAGTGTCCCCAATTTTGACTATCACTTACTGCACCAGGTAAGTGGAAATACTTGCTCAGATTATTCGTATATTACAGCAAATATGTTTGTTTGCTCTGCTGTTGCTCTGGGTACATGTAAGAGGAAAGTTTACCAGTGGTGGTCGTTGGATTACAAAAGTTCTGACCTGTTTGCCAAATTGCTCATTTCGTCATTGTTCAAACTTCAGTGGTGCTTCTATGACACCTGTTAAACACTTTATTCTTACTTTAAAACCTCTTCAGCCTCTTACTGCAGGCTTCATCTCTGTCTTGTTTTCTGTGTCCTGTCCAGCAAAACCTAGAACTGAAAAACTGTGCAGCTTCTTGGAGCTGTAGCCAAGCAGGGCTGCTTTGGCCAAAGAGACCTCTTTCAGCAGATTGAAATTAGGGTTTGCTTTAAGTCTGCTTCTAAGAGGAGACTGTTTGCAAGGGTGCCAGCAAACTGCACGTTGCATTGTCAGCTGTGACACAAACATAAGTGATCGATTGCTTTCTGCTTGGGTACAGTGACGCCCCACACCAACTGCTGGATGCTGCCTTCCCCCAGAACTTGTGCTCCTTCTGCCTCCTTTACACTGGCTTTGACTCTCATTGCATCTTCTGATGAGCCATTTCAAAACACTAAATCAAGAGAAAAATTGACCTGTCCAAAACAAAACAGTTTTTACCAGGTTAGTCCAGCAGCTGCCCATCTTTAGACTGACACAGCCTTGGAAGTGCAGACTCTGCTGCTCACATCCATCTAGAAAATGGGATACTGTTCCTTTTCTTAGAGCCCTTAAGAGACTGAATATTTGCCAAAAGCCTTGAGAACACTAAATTAATGCTATAAAGCTGTGATATTTTATTCATTTTTTCTAAATGGTAATATTTCACTACTTAAACTCAGGATGTAGATTTGATAACTGTGGATCACTGAAGGCAGTATGTCACTTCAGTACACAGGTGTCAGAAACCTAATATGTGACCCTGATACAGAGCACTCCAGCCCTGTGCTGTGGTTGTGAGTTCATACAGCGGTGGCTGAACACATTCATGAGTCGATACAGCTCTGAATTGTCAGTGAGTTTAAATGTGCATAATCTCTGTCTGCAGCTTTTTCAAGATTGTTGCCATTATTTCAGTAAAAAAGCTACTTTCTCCTTTAGTCCTTGTCTTAGAAGATCTGTCATTAGCCTGCTTGGATCCTCTTTATTTCTCCTGGTCATTTTAACGTTTGCAGAGTGGCCAGCAGTCAGGGACAGCCACCCACTGTGTACAGGAAAAGTAGGAGCAGGTGTGGAAATGCAAGATATGAATAGTTGGAGTGACCAAAAAGAGGCACTAAGCGGGGTGGGGAGGGTGGGTGTCTCTTCCCTGACAGGTAACCTCTGGAAGCAGGGAATTCTGCCTTTGCCTTCAGCCGTGCCTGGGTGACCCTGTCTGTTACTACTTCCACTTTTCTTAATAGTAAAAGAAGTGGCTGTTAATTTCAAGTGCATTGAGACTTACATTACAGAAGGTATTTAGAAGAGTTGGGATGATAGGAGAGTGAGGTGAAAATAAGTTTTGGAATGTCTATTATGTTTTCAGGTCTGGTACTGATGTGTGTGTAGCCTGGGGCAGGTTGGCCTCTTGTTTTCTCATATGTAGCCCAAATATAATTACTCTCTTACAAAGTATGCTGGTTCTAATCTTGGCTGTGTTCTCAGTGTAAAGAATACCATGAAATCAATGTGATAATAATGTTCAAGAAACACCATATTCATTTTCCCTCTCTGAAATGAAGGAAGTAGATAATGCTTTTAACGTGCCATTTCTCTCTCCTCACAGATGGCTATTAAAAGCTTTGATAAAAGCAAACTGAAATCTGTTGGAATGCTGGAGCAGAGCACGGTTACGGTGCCTGACACGGGGGGCAGCGGTGAGTGTGTGGAGGATGATGACGCGAGAGCTCCTCTCAGGAGTAAATTGATGCAGCGCAGACACACGGTGAACGTGCCGCTGCCCGCAGAGGGGGGCAGTGACAGTGGCTCATGCAGCCCTGCAGATCCGGGTGTTCCACAATCCCAGGACTGCGAGGACTCCGTTTCAGATCACTGACAGGGAAGCACGGATTTGAAGCCCAAAGGTGAGGAAGCTGGAGGTGTGAACTTCAATAGCTCTTCACCGTGTCAGAGATGTCGGTGACATCGACACAGCCGAGCTCAGAGCAGACACAGGCCGTCCCTGCAGCACAGCTGGAATGTTCTGGCACCTCGGGGACTGACTCCTCTGTTCGTGTTGGAGGTGACCACACAGCCAGATCATCACTGATCTCACAAGCAGGGACGTAATGAGATGAAGACAGCAAAGTTACTTTCCTATTCTATTTAGCACTTACTAAAAAGTTCTATGTAACAGTAAACCAAATGAAACCCTGTATTGTATTTTTCAGCCACCCACTTTGTTTTAAAAGTCTTTGAATAATTTTTGCATTTTCAGTTTTTATCACTACATTCAGAATTAAATATAAATATATTTATATATATAAAAAGATATATTGGATAACAAGGTATTTATTGCCAGAGGTAACTGAAATGTCTCTATTTTTATTGTAATGTTACAAACCATTATAGGATATATTTCTGTATATTTCAGTAGCTGGGCAAACAATAGTCCATAACATCTGCATTATTAATGTGAAGGGGTGTAATCCTAGCTAATCTCTTAGCAATGCTCCCCTGTACTGGAGCTGCAAGATCAAGTTCTTACAGGGGAGCCAAGACACTGGGGGAAAGTGGAGAGCCTTTGACAATGCTAAACTTGGACTTGCAGTTCACAGCCTAATAAAAAAGCAGAAGCAAGCAGGTGCAAGGGCACACAAAATTAAGTTGTTTTTCCCCTCCACTAAAGCAAGTAATGCAAAAATGCACAAGTGTTCATGGTTCTGAACCTGGGCAACATGCACAGACTAAACTGCTTAGGAGCCTGCTCTGGACTGCTCTTGAAAAGGTGAAATTCCCATTATGAGAGGTACTTCTCACATCAGTGAGCACTGGCTGGAATAGGCCAAATCCTGCCCCGTTCCCAGGGGTGATCACTGAAGAATTGAGAGCTCACAGGGAACTACAAAGTGGCTGCTTAGATTTGAAGTTCATTTTCTACTGCTCGGTTGTGGGAGGAGAAGGTGTAAATAGCACAAGCCAAGTTTTGCAGTGCAGTATTTTTTTATTCTTGGCTCATCACATCCAGCTTGCTTTTTATTTCATGAACTATTTGTATAGCTAATTCTTTCTTTTAACTGTGGTATTAGTAAACTGCCTGGCAAAATACAAAGCTGGAAGACAAAGTGGTGGGTTTTTCAGATAACTTTTTAATCTAAGAGGTAAAATGTCAAATGACATTTGGATTTGAGGGTAATGTGTTTATTTTTCTAATAATTTATGAGTTCATCTGATTTTCTGATGTGCCTTGGATTTGTGCCAAATGATGGAAAGAAAAAAAATTAGTAAAAGAACTCTTGAAAATGCTGTTTTCTTTGAGTGCTTTTGTCCAAGCATTGAGTCTATGACACAGATTTCCTTGCTTGGTTTTGTAGGCATTTGAAGACTTTACCTTGTGTTTACTCTTGGACTTTCCTTCCTCCTACATTTATGGATAACTTTTTTGGGTTGTGTGGTTTTAGATTTATCCACAGAGGTGTACAAAATAGAATTGTTAGTGAAACTGAGCATTTTCACATAACCTCCTTTTCTAGCTCTACATTCACATTTAAAAAAAAGGATATTCAGCTATTACAAGTCAAAAGACACAAAAGGAAAGAGATAAAACAGGTTCTTCCTTCTTGAGGCACTATAAAGAGGACCCAGAGTAAGTCAGTAGTCCTTACCTGTAGCAAGAATAACCCAGATAGTAAAGTTTAAGATAAAGCAGACTTTCACAGATCTGATTTCCAAACTGCAGAGTGAGAATTTTGCTTGTGTTTTAACTGTAGCATGCATTTAACTAAATTATTCTTTGGATTTCTTGACTATATGGATGAGAAAAATCAGTTCACCACCACACCTTGGCTTCAAACTCAACAAGGATGATTACTCTGAAGAGATTTGGCACTCAGGGTATTACTAAAGCTAAGGCATCCTGACTACATACAGAGAGAAGCAAAATGCCCAGTCTAGACCAAATGAAACAAAAATAACAACTGTTTAGTATTTTTAACCCCATTCAGACAAGATGAAAACCACACCCTCTAGTGCTCACTTGAAACAAGTTTATTCTGTTGCAAAAAACACTGCAGTTGGAATTGTACACGATCCTGGTAAATGATGTTGGATAAGGGGGTTGTGGTGGGAGAGTGTTTATCAGCACATTACAGTATGCATCCTACTGATTTCCATAACCATACTCTTGAATAAAGGTACAGCACACGTTCAGTTTCACGTTATGCATGCAGGAGTTGCAGAGTTCAGGAAAATGGTCTTTTTTCTTCTTCCAGGTAAGAAACACTCCAGCCGTTTGATAAAAGTGGAGGTAGTTGTAAGAATACACGATACCAAGTGTCTGAACAGTGCTGTGTGTTACACAGTTAACTTGCTTCGTTTGAGAGAGCTCAGGAACTCACAGGGGAACAGTTCAACTGTTTGCTGGTAACATTTCTTTACACAGACTGCATGATTGGATCAGGGGGTTCC
Source organism: Mohoua ochrocephala (assembly GCA_013398855.1). Lineage (NCBI taxonomy): Eukaryota > Metazoa > Chordata > Aves > Passeriformes > Acanthizidae > Mohoua > Mohoua ochrocephala. Next base: position 203,911 of record VZTA01017845.1, on the reverse strand, counting down.
TAACACTATTTTGATACCTTCTTTTTTAAATTTCCAGTAAGGACTTGAGAGCCAGTGAATGGCTGGACAGGTGTCCCTTCAGGGGCTCAGGGAATCTCCTTTCTAACACTTCAGTGACAGAGCCGGGAGGCAAGACTTTAACCTCTCAGTGGCTGTTCCCTGCTGCTCCCTTGGCTCCTCCTGTGTTTGGTATCTCCAATAGCAGCAAGTTAAGTGTGTGCAGTGGCTGAAAGCAGAGCTTACAGTGAGTAAGGGGCAACGAAACATTCATGCTAATGAAGCCGGGGGAACCCCACACTGCTCAGGCCTCTTATACTACAAAAATTTAAGTTATAAAATCCCCCTTCGCAGATTTATTTTACAAGTTTGTGTTGGCCTTTTATAATAATAAAAAAAAAAGTCAAGAAGCGTAAACATTTTCAGATCTTGCATTCTGCCTGCTAACAGCATTTCTCCAGGCTATTGTTTGGCAGCCTTACAGTAGTATTAATAATCATCCTCTTCATCGGAATCCAGTACTTTCCTTCTGTTGAACTAAAGTGAAATACATAAAGTGAAAATCGAAGGGTCACGGCAAACCCAGGCTGGCACAAACCTTTCCCCCTCCATGCACGTGGGAATGAAGGCACTGCCTGGGCAGAACATCCACCCCATCCCTCAGCTCCCACCCCGGGCCCTGCCTGGCCCAGGGGGACAGGACAGAGCCGGGCCAGGCTCTGTCACACACCGCACTGGCCCCAGGGCAGTGCACGTGCTCCTGTCCACGGGACTGCTCTGATGGAATCCCAGCACTCACCAGGGCAGGGGAACAGCTGCAAGTACAAAGTTCCACCCTGAACTGGTCCCATACGAGCAATTCTGCTCTATTTTGTAAGAACATTACATTTAGGAAAGAAAACTTACCTTCACTGTTGTTTTCTTTTCTGTTTGCTGACTCACTTTTTCAAGTATTTCTATCAAACCTTGTTCTGATACCTAGGAAAGCGAAACAAAATGTGAATAAACACACTCTGAGAGATGCTCAGTATCAAACAACTGAACCACAATTTCCCTTCTTACAAAGGGTTTTTGATGGGATTATACCATAGTCTTTAGAAGCTATTTACAGTTAATTTAATTTACATCTATTATAGACATCTGTTTTTAGAGTGAATTTGGTTTAAAAATAAATATGTGTGTGAAAGAATTAGGAAATATACTCACCTTTCCAGCTAGCTGTCCAAATCTTGCCATCTGTATGAGATAATTCTCTACTGCTTTTGCTTTGTCTGGTTTCACAAGTGCTAAATTGCTTACTGCAACAAAAACAGGCTCTGTTCATTTGGGTTTAAAACATTCTCAAATACCTTCCTTAATAACTAAAAAGTGAGAAATGTCCCTATGAAACCATCTTCTTCATGCCAAGATCATGAAATAAATTGAAAAAGGCATTTTCATTTATGCCAGGTACAGGACAGTTATATTTCTTACTTTTAAATATTTGCTCCTGGTTAAACAACTTTGACTCTCAACTATTTCCTTCTACTAATTTTAAAAAACCCCCAAAACATTAACATAATTCAGATATCCATTAGCCTCTCCCTTTCAATCACTGATACTGCCATCTGAAATCTCCAAGTTTTATCCTATCAGCAACAATAGTATTCTTCTAGTCTGGCCCCTGTACAACACACACTTCTCTGAGGAGTCCCTTAGATGAGCATTTTTTATTAGAAAGTTACTTGGATACTCACATCTTGCACGAGCTGCTTGATCAAGAACTTGAGCTAAAATAGTATTTCTTATCTCTGCTTCCCTGTAAGGAAAAGTGAACCACACGTTAAAAGTGGGATTTCAAACACCTAAAATAACATGCACAAAACAGCAAACTACAGAAGACTTTTGATTCATGGAAGTGGCTTCTTGAGGTCATTTCAAACCTTACATTTACATGATATCTTTTACAGCATGTCCTGTCCTGGGCAGCTCTGTGTAGGCTGAAACTACACAGATGGCAACATCTTCCAAGCAATCGAGGTGGAGTTTCATACTTACACCTTCTCACTGCTCATGATTGCATTTGAAGAGACAAAAGCTGTCCTACCCTTTAGATCCGGCATTTATCCTGCATTCACCCCAAGGCAGTGCATGGTAGAGCAGGCACAAGGACCAAGCAATTCCAAAACTAAACCTCATTTATGTATTTCGAATTGTTCACCAAGTCTCCACATATTTACAATATTTAACAATAAGTATCTGCAAAACTGGAGCTTTAGTTTATGAAAGTTTAGTTAATACAAACTTGGATTGAGCAAAGTCAGCTCTTCCAACATTTGTTGTCAGTCTTCCCCTCAGCACAGATACTGAACACTGTTCCCACACTAAGCTCCACCACAAATCATTTAGTTTCAGATTTTTAACTGCAATAGATATCCCAGAAAAATCAAATCACCCAGGAAAGGCTCTTCCCACCGCAATAACAGCCCAACTCAACCCAATCCCAAACTCACCACTAACAAAAAGCACCAGTTTGGGAGTTCTGCCAGCCTTTCAAGACTTGGATCATAAACTCCTACCAACCCTGAAGAGCCAAGGATTCTGCCTTCCAGAAGCAGGTGACAGTGGGAGGGATGATGCTTCCCCAGACCACCCTATTGTATCACTACAGGTCACAAGGTTACTGAACCCAGGCAAGTCCCAAGGGAAAATGAACTGCTGCTGCTTTCTCACCATGCCCTCCCACCCCAGCAGGCTTCAGGCAGTGCAGTCAAGGCATGGGAGCCACACCAGTATCAAATTCTGTGAAATCTGTGACATTTCAATTCCTTTGTTGGTGGTTTCCCCAGCAACAAACGTGGGGCAGCATTCCAAAGAAATTAAATACTAAAAAAACCAAGGGGTAAACGGTTAAAAATTATTAGATGCAAGACCAAAATTTAACAGTCTCATTTATACCTCTGTTTCGCTTCCTGTTGCGACGGATCAGCAGAAGGATCCTGAAGGAGGAGATCAGAGTGAATACCACAATCCAGTATCATTCCACACAGGACAGTGAGTTAAAATATTCCAGCAGCGTCGATGGAAGCTAAACCTGCCTGCTAAACCCGCCTGACCACGGCTGAGATCCTGGAAACAGGAATCTGCTGCCCTGGCAAATAAATATGCCACACTCTGCTTTCCACACAACACAGTAATGCCAACGGTGGGGTGAGTGCTGCTCCTGGGTCTATCCACAGACTCCCGTGGCTTTGGACAGGAAGAGGCCTTCCCCTTAGGTCTAGGATAACAAACTTCCCCAAAGCCCAGAAAACTGACAGAAGCATTATAAACCCACTAGAGTAAGTTAAGGATAAGTAAAGTGAAACTTAACACATTCTCAGCATGGCAGCTGAAATCACAGAATCACAGAATCATGGAATATTCTCAGCTGGAAGGAACCCACAAGGATCATCAAGTCCAACTCCTGAAGTCAGAAATGTCAATGAAAAGGTACTGAGGGGGGTTCTACAAGAGTTGGTTCCTGCATTAAACACCAGTACAGATGAACAATAAAAGGGGGCAAACTTCCAAGTCACTATTAGGGATGACTATTCAGAAGCAAGCAACAAAAAAAGGAAAACACCTGAACTTTACATGAAATCAACACCTCAGATTTTACAGGTAACATTTAAAAGTGCGAAAGCAGGACAGAAAACCATACAGACAGGAAATGGGGCTGGTCGGAGGTAGGGAAGAGCCTTCACGGGAAAAACGAAATTGACACTTCATATAAATCCATACAAACATCTCCCAGGGGTGTCAGAGGATGGTGTCCAACTCTTTTCAGTGGTGCCCAGCAACAGGACAAGGAGCAATGGCCATAAACTAAAGCACAAGTTTCACCTCAACACGAGGAAGATCTTTCCCTGGAGGGTGGCAGAGCACTGGAGCAGCTGCCCAGGGAGGGCGTGGAGTCTCCCTCTCTGGAGACATCCCAAACCCACCTGGACGCGTTCCTGTGTCACCTGCTCCAGGTGACCCTGCCCTGGTGAGGGGTTGGACTGGATGATTTCCAGAGGTTCCTTCCAGCCCTAACAATTCTGTGATTTTGTGATTCAGCTCTGACAACGGAGATGGCTGGAAAGGCCAGGAAGGCAATCCATGGAATAGCGAGTGGTCGGGGAGGGAACGCTGGTGTGCCGAACCTCCCCGGGCAGCAGCAGGGGGAGCGGAGGCAGTGGCGGCGAGGGACGGGGCTGCACTCGGTGCCGTTCCAGCCAAAGCTCCGGGCACGGCCGGGCCTCTTCCCGCTTCCCCCCGGGCTCGGTCACGCAGAGGCCTCTCCTCTTCCCCTCCACCCCCGAGGGACGCCGAGAGCGGTTCGGGCGGAGGGTCGGGCGCTCCACTCACCCCGTCCCCGGCCCTGATCTACCCCGTGCCCGGCCCTGATCCCCCCGGTCCTTCTCACTCCGTGCTCGGCCCTGATCCCCCCCGCTCCCCTCACCCCGTGCCC
>VZTA01017845.1:188698-199375 GCA_013398855.1 Mohoua ochrocephala | reverse complement strand
CCTCACCCCGTGCCCGGCCCTGATCCCCCCGCTCCCCTCACCCCGTGCCCGGCCCTGATCCCCCCGCTCCCCTCACCCCGTGCTCGGCCCTGATCTCGCCCAGCCGCCGCTGCCGCAGCGCCTCCAGCTCCTCGTCCGCCATGGCTGAGGCCTCCAGCGCCAGGCGCTGCCAATCCACCGCCGAGCGCTGCCCCGCCCCGCCGCGCCCGCGCCAGGCGAGGCCAATCCACCGCCGATCCCCGAGTCCCCTCAGCAGGGCAGGGTCACCCGGCGCGGGGGACACGGGGACACTCGGGGTGACACTCGGGGTGGGTTTGGGATGTCTCCAGGGAGGGAGGCTCCACACCTCCCTGGGCAGCTCTGCCACCCTCAGTCTAAAGAAGTTCTTCCTCATACTGAGGTTGAATTCGTGTTTTAGTTTGCCGCTATTGCTTCCCGCCCTGTCGCTGGGCACCACTGAACGGAGCCTGGCAGCACCCTCGTGGAGATGCGGGTACGGATTGATGAGATCCCCTCTCCCTCTTCTCCAGGCCCAGGTCTCACGGTCCCTCCTCCTCAGAGAGATGCTCCAGGCCCCTCATCACCTTTGTGGTCTGTGCTGGACCCTCTGCAGCAGCTCCTTGTCCTTCCTGAGCCCCTCTGTTGGGAGCTGCGGGCATGAGGAGCCGCGGTGGGACGCGGTCAGCCCGGGAGTGCTCCGCGTGTGAGGGCACGGCGGGACGGGCACGGCCCCGCTGAGCTGAGGGAGCACCGGGGCTTTGCCGCGTCCCTTTGTGTCAGTGACTGGTACAAATGTCACCATGGGCTGGTGGCCTGGGCTCTGCGTGTGCCACGGGCCCTCCGATTTCCTCCAAAAAGCAGCCGTGGGGCCATGATCTGGTCGATCATCCCACGTGTGCGGCGGGGAGTGGCGCTGCCCCAAGCTCTGCTCGGCTGGGGCTCCCCGAAAGTGCCTCCCTGTGCTGAGCCCACCTGCTCCCCAGTTCTTCCACAGTCCAGAATTGGGACTAAAAGACGTCCTGCCCCTCAGCCACAGCCCTGTCTCTGGAATCAAATAGAAAAAAAAACCCCAAACTCCCCCCGAAAGCTGACAAAGGTACTGGCCTTCGTCAGCCTGGGTACAAAGTCACTCTATGACTCTAATAGCGTCATAATAGCAATGCAAGTAGTACTGGCACACTCATTTAATAGCTTCAATCACGTTAAAAAAGTAACTTTGACATCTCAGATTTCAGCCTTTAGTGTTGGTCAGTCACACTTTCTTATTAAAGACTGTAGGTTTTCCACTCGTACTTCAGGATTTAATTTAACCAAAGAAACAACACTAAAAGCTGTTATACTAGGATTAATAAACCACAACACCTTTAAAGCAGGGCTAATAAAAACGTAATATCAAATATTTCTAGTCCACTTTTAAAAAGTAACAAAATGTGTCAAGTGCTAGTTCCTTTAACAACTCTTGCAGTGAATGCAGGCAAAGTTAGTGGAGTGGAGTTAATTTTCTTTGGATCTTTCCCTGTCGCACCCTCCAGATGGATCATAGGAGCCTACCCGTCCTGCCTGAAAACCTCGCATCCATCCTCGCATTCTGAGAAGCACGTTCAGACCAATTGAACATCAGGGCTGTTTCGGGAGCACTGTTCCAGCGGCTCTGAAGGCAGGATTCAGTTCGTCCTTCCCCGTGGGCAGCAGAGGGAGCCCTCGTTCTACACAAGAGTATCCGGTGCTCATCATTAAACCAGAAAACAAAACAAAACAAAAAGTTGTTGGTTCGTTGGGGTTTTTTTTTTGCCGTGCAGTATGTTCTCCCAGATGAAGCTTTAATCTATATCGTACATCTCTGCTGCTGTAAATTCATGCTCCATTATACCACCATATGCTTGGCTTCGCTCAGAGAAAGCTGCAGTAATCTTAATACTTCATCTCGCTTTATAGATATTTGTGTTGCGGGTTTCGCTGCATATTGTTTGCTCACACACTTAAAGGTTATGTCTTAATAAGTTGTTTTGGATGAGTTTATTAGCAGGGAGCTGGCAGTTGATGAGTTTTTGTGTTTTCAGAAGGTATCGTAGTTATTGTCAATTACGATACGAGGCTCAGGAAGCAAAAAGGGAGAGTTTGGTTCATTAAAGAAATCTGCAGACAACAACGCTTTAGGTTGTGTATCATTCGTGGCTCATCAGCTGCCTGGTTTCTTTTTCAGCTGCTCAGAGGTATAGATCATTTCCTCTGCAAACTGGGCAGCTCCTAATGTGAAAGTATGAAAGGATAGACCAAGGTTTTTCAGAATCAGTTGAGTTGTTGATAGTGTTCAGAACCTTTAGTTGTGATGCAGAAATAGTGGATTCCTGAAAGCTCTAGACACATTTGATATATCCACAGAATTCTGGGTGCCGTTTGTATTGATGAAGGACGGTAAGCAGAAAAGAGATGCTTTGAAAAGACTGGTTTTTCTATTTTTTACACTTATACTCTGTATTCTTTAGGAATGTCAGCTGTCAAAGATGCTCAGCATGAGTTGGTTTGCAAGTAATAATGCACTATGTGTACGTTAGGAATTCAGCAGAGTTACCAGGACTACTTGAGATACGTAAAAATCTCCAGGAGATCACTTTCAATAAGCAGGATCCTTCACAAGCCCTTTGAGACTCAATTTCAAACACTAGAGGGCTCAAGAAAAGCTGCTGATTTTTTCCCCAAGTTTTAATCACTATAAATGATGTCTTTCTTTAAGTAATGCTCACATTGACCTCGTAATCATCCTCAGAAGGACCACATTAGGGTCATAACAGAATGCATGAAAAAACTCATGAACAAAACATCTCCTTCCTCAAGCAATTGTAAATAAACCAAAATACCCATAGTTGTGACAACACTCTGCAAACTCTGTGCTTAGCACTTCTGCTTGGAAGATACACTGGAAATCCTTGTTTGATGAAAACCTTGCTTAGTCATCTCTGTCCTAAATTAAAATCTTGATAAAAATTAACCACAGAAACATTGCTATAAAAAATTGGCAAACATTGCAGTGCCTTCAAAATAAGCATGGCAAAATGTTACCACTGTACACAAGTTGAAGGAAGACACTTTTAAAAAAGTAATATTTAAAAAAAAAAAGAAAACTGAATTCAGTGTTTGATGTGAAAAAAAATGAATAAAAATTTACAGCAACAATGGAAACTAAATATATAATCTTCAATAATTAACAGTGAATTTTAAGCATCTAATTAGTAATTATACAATAACATTGTGCCTGTTCCAAAGCTTCCTGAAGCCATAGAAGATTTCTCCTTTAATTTGCATTGTCCCATAAACAAACACAGCAATGCAAACAAGGATTATTTGCAATGCAACACTCTGAAGGTGTGCCTCAGCACTAATGAATAAATACACTGTCATGAGAAACATTGTGGCCAGGCTGGATCGTGGCTTTGCAAAGATTTGTATGCTATAATAGCAAAATACAGCAGAACGGATTCGGGAATGGAATGATGTCCATGTGTGAGGAGATCTCAGATTGTAAAAGACAGGAGTGAGAAAAGGAAAAATATTACTCTTTACAGTTTTGTTGATGGACTTTTTAATTAAGTTTCATTTCAAAGACTAAATAGCAAACGTTTTGCAGGAATATAATCCAAATAGTGCCACCAGATGTGAGGAGCACACTCAGGTGTTTCCTTATGCTCTATACATATATATATATGTATGTATATATATTTAAAGTGGGATACAGAAGCTGTGATAGTGTCTTAGAGATTTCAGTAGGAGCTGAATTGGGGCTTAAGTCCAAGACGTGCAAAGTACCTGAGCTCATGTGTAACTTTCAGTCCATTGAAATGACTATATATATCTATATTTATCTATCTCTATATGCATATTTCCTATTTTAGGATTGCCATCGCTCATGGATTTACTCTGCTACACAGGTGTCAATAGTTACTTTAACCTGGCTGAAGCCATTAATGTGATTTTTATTGCTAGATATATGCTTTTATGCCTGAATATTTTTAAAAACATCTGTGTTAAATGTTTTTTTCTTTTGCTTTATCAAGAAGTAGAGCATGAAAGCCTTTGAGTTTTTTGGCTAAAATCTTATACTTCAGGTTGCTGTTTCTCCGTCTGGGTATTGTACTTGTGCCCATGGGAAGCAGCTGTGTGTAATGAGCTGGAGCACAGCAAAGCCAATAAAACAGGAACTCTGCATTATCAGCACATACATGAAGTGAGGGTGGACTGTGGCTTAAACCAACTTCCAGTTTTTCTTTTGGAATTATGATATTTTCCTCTGATAATATTTACTGTATTGTTAACTTTCTATAAGATTAAGGACTTAGTCATTTATTTGTTGGTTTGGTTAATGAGGAATGTTGACTGTATTGTTTTACTGCCCTTTAAAGACTTTTTGCCCATATTTCAGGTTCAAAGTAGGAATTAACTTGACTGGGACAACTGTATTGACAGTTCAGAACCCTTGCATTCAGCTGAGCAGGTTAAGTGCTGCCTGTAAGAGAAGATCAGGTTTGTCCTTCTTCCTTAGCTTGCCTTGCAGCTGAACATTGCTTGTTCTGAAACATATGTTCCCCAGCTCCCAAAAAATACCTGAACTATGAATTATAGAGAGTAGACAACTCAGAAATAGCTCTGTAAGTTAAAAGGAAAGCTGTTGCAGTTGACAGTAGTATTGTTTTATTTAGTAAAATTAGATATTCTCACTTTTATAGAAGCGTTCATGTAGGAGTTTTAGAACTGTTGCTACATCTGGATGTGGAAGTTTACCCTTGTTATCCACCAGAATTACTTTTCGCTTTTAAAAAGATCAAAACGACCTGAAATAAACCCTTCCATATACTTTGAACTTCATAAATTTGAAGCAGGGCTCTATTAAAAGATACTACTGTGCAAAAAAAGAGATGCATTAAGCCAGCAGTTGTCTCCTGGTAGTGAGTATGTTCTTGCTTTAGTAACAGACATGAACTAGTGCTGGTTTTTTACTTATTTTTGGAAATGACACAAGTATGAGATGCACTAGATTTTTTTCTTTTATTGTTAAGTATTTATTGCATTCCAAGTATTAAATTTTGCTGTAGCCTGTGGAAGAGTGTCTACTTTAGATGGTATGGAACACTATTGGTTCTAAGTATTTATTTAAGAGCTCATGGAATAAAAGATGCACATTAAAAATATTGAAGTTACCCACTTTACCTCGTTGTCTCTTTCCCTTTTAGGCTGCTGTTTCACTGAAATGGAAGGAGAGACAGAGGAATAAATGGAGGGCAGATTTCACAGAAAGCTAGAGAGGGAGGTGATCAAAAGACTAGAGCTGGGAGAGAAAAGGTGAGGCTGGGCTGAAAAGTAGTTCCTGCTTATGTTTTACTTTTATCTCTTGCCTCTGCTTAGGTCAAGGTGTGGTGAGGCGGCCTGAGCTGACCCCACAGAGCTTTGGCTGTTCCACACCCCCGTGAGCTGTTCTGGGAGAGAGGAGTGATATTGTAACTGTAAGGGAATATTGTAGCTGTATATGAAGAAAGCAGGGGATCTGCTGCCCAAACAGTCCTTTACCTGCAGTTATTCCCAACAGAATTAAACAAGAGGTAGACTGACTGCCTTCAGCTTGTCTCACCACACTTTCATATCACGTGAAAGATGAATCCTTCACAGAGGCATCGTTCCTCACTGAGTCCTTGGGCTGTACAAACAATAATATTTTCTCTGCATCCCCTGTACAGCAGTCATAAGCTTTGGTTTCCAAATTTCCAGCATTAATATGCTTGAGTATTTTTTAACATGTAAGAGCACAAAGTGTAAGTTAGATAAATCAGAATATTAGTTTAGGTTTATATCACTGTCGAGCTTCTTTAATTTTCAAAGATGAAGATAATTACTTTAAAGGTGGCTTCTGCCCTTGTTGGTAGTATATTATTCTTTATTACTGACTAAACCAGAATGTTTCTTATAATAACTGTTCTGACTGACACCCTTGCTAATTGTGATGTACAGTAAAAGACACCTCAAATGAACCAGACACCGGTGAGAGGTACTGTCACACTGTTTGTAGTTATTTAAACAAACGCTATTTTCAAAGGATTGTCTGTAGTAACCTCTTGTAAGTACCTTTCTGTTAAATGTTCTGATGTGTGATACTTCAGAGTTTGCTTCCTTCTACCCAGGAGCAAACCCCTCCCAAACCCAGAAATGGAGGAATGTTACACTGGACACTGGATCTAGGTCAGTCCATCTGTGGCTTTCAGAGCCTTGGCAGATGTGGGCTCCCTGATTTTGTAGCAGTTGTCTGCTCCAGACTCTGGAAGCCTTCACATCCCAAGCCATAGGGCTGCAGTTCAGTGATGTGTTTCCCAGAACTGGGGAAGCTGGAGGACCAGGTTTCTCAGCAGCCCTTTAGGCCAGATGCTGAGCAGCTCGCCAGAAGCCTGCCTGGCTTCTGCTGGAAGCTGGGCAGAATGGAATCAGACACATTTTCTTTGCCAAATATGCACATTCTGACAATGTAAATTGTTCTTCTGATTGGTTCTGCTGAGGTAAAAATAGTTTGGGTTTCACACACAGAGAAATGTGATGACCAAAACAAAAGATATTGAAGTTATGGAGAATTATGCTTGTGAATAGGAAAGACAAGCAAGAATGAATGGACTCTTTATGTTTACTGCATGTATACAAATAATTGAAAAAAAAATGGAATAATGTTTACAAAGATTTAGTGTTGGGCATGTGTATTTCTTGTGTTTTATGTATTGAATGTGAAAACAGCAGTCTGCTTCTCACACAGACATTTTATTAATGCAGTTATGGGGATGGAACATAGTTTTGAGAAAAATGAGTGTTTAGAGAGTAGGATAAAGTCGTGCAAAAATCATTATTTTAAAAAAATAATTTAAATTACCTTTTCTGTGTCAGTCACAGGTCAAAAACACACTTTATCACGTGAAAACTTAGAAGTTTAAGAACAGCTTTTCTGTAAAGGTTTTCAAACTGTTTACTGACATTATTAATAATGTACTTCTATTGGTAAGCAGTAAGGCACCAGCCAGGGAAAACAGAGTTTAGAGTGTGATTCGGTGACAATTGATTCGTGACTGTGTTGTCTGATTTCAACACACCTCAGGTGTCACTTTTTGATACGGCTGTATAGCTGAATTAATTTGATTATAAGTCATGTAGGAGGTGTTTCTGACTGCATAGGTATGTCCATTTAGGTACATTATTGTAATTAAAGCATTTGTTCTAACCTTCTTGGACTTGTATATAGCACACTATGCTTAACAGCAGAAAGGGTCTTCCAGCTGGTTGAAATAAAGTGGAAAGTAATTGTTATAAAATACTGAAAGATATTGAAAATCTCACTAGCTTTTCCCTTTTGGAGGAAGAATTCTGCATTTAGCATGACAGAAGGTGTTTCTTGCACTCATTTCAGCGCAAGATTCCAAGAAAAAATTGTGACTTATAGAGAGAAAGCTGCATAAAGAACTAGCAAGGATTAGAAAACAGCAGCTGTACTTCTGAATAATTTAGGTTTAATTTGCAAAATTATACAGGAAAGGATTATCACTCGTACTTGCATTTGAGAAAACGGAGCTACAAGTGTTGTTATAAAAAGTGACAATGTACAAACCATCTAAAATCGCACGGGGGCTGTTGTGTCACTTTGGGCTGGATCCTGCAAAGCTGCTTGCCAAGACACTTGTAGAACCCTGAGTGGGGAATAAACAGTGTAGGAAGAGCTTCCTTTGTCTGGATATGTAGCAGAGCAGAGCCCTTCCTGAAGGTTTAGACTTGTTTTTGAGAGGAATGTCTGTCAGGTGCACCTGGTGACATATACAATGTCTTGCTCCAGAGGGGTCAATTAATTCTGTTATGGTTATATATTTACAGTTATTTATAGTAAAACATCCTAGGGGATTTCCAGCCCCTTTCTTCTCCTGGAAACCCAGCTATTGAGTATGTGGCAGTCAAGAGCACTCACTGCTTCAGGCATATTTGCCTTTTGATCAAAAGCGAAGTTGATTGTCCCACTTTTCCCTAAGCCATCCTGCTTTTCAGCTACAAGGTATATGTAAACCAGGAAGAATGCCTTGTTCTTCTCTCCTGCCTCAATATTGACACTGAAGTCCCATAAGGTTAAGGGAAGATTTTCCTCAGAATGTTTCCTGCTCATATTTCAGAGAAATTCTAATTTACAATCTGCAAATTCTGCATCAAATGCTTGTCATGATGTTTCTGTAAATAATTATGTTTCTATATAAATCAGTAAGTTACAGACTGTTACAATTTAGTAATTGCCAAACACGAATCCATAACACTGTCAGAGATTAATGATTTTGTCTTGGCCTTGCCATCACCTGGTCACACAGGTGAACCAACAGCAGGTTGTACTTGATGCTGTACCAGGAGATATCTGTGGTCATGTAAGATCTCTGGAAACAGTGCTCACCTGCACTCCAAGCTTGCAAGGATCTGTGCAGCCTGTGAGCCTGGGTAGAGATTTATTCTCAGGCATGTAGGTGTACCCTGAGGGTTGTAAGTCCTGGATTTTACAGAGAGAAAAGAGGGCAACTTCACGTTACTGTAATAAAAGATACACACAAATAATTCAAGGCAGGACCAGGAAAAAAATTCTTGCTTTAATGGAAGAACTGGTGCATCTTGACAAATCCAAAGTTAGAGGTTACAGAAATAAAGGGAGATTTTGTAAATGGGAGAATGGTCTGGAACATTCAGAGAACCCTGATGGGACTTCAGAGAGTGCTGTTCAACAGTCAGGAAAAGGAAGCAAATGTAAAGCAAGTGTAAAGTTTATTACATTCTAGATCTCAGCAAACTTGTGAAGTAGAAGACCTGAGGAGTTTGTACTGTAAAGCCACCGTGGTCAGGATTTCTGGAGATGGGCTGAAGTCAGAAGGATTCTGACTATGCAATATCCAGGGCACCAATTTAGATTCCCACTTATTTGCAGAGTTGGTAATAGGATTAGAGAGTCTCAAGTATTTGTCTACGATTACTATAGGGCAGTGAACTATAAAAATCAACATGCTTTTATTTTTTTAATGAACAATGGTATGAAGTCTCTATTTCTTTCTAAAAAAACCTTGTGCAATCTCCCAGTTTCCTCTCTACATGCTGGTTAGAATAATGTAGGTTGAATTCTGCATTTGAAATCATGAACGAGGCTCATCTTTAGTCTGCTAGAACCACATGTGTGTTTAAATGACTTACCTGTCGAACTTCTGATGCAGAAGTGAAAGACCTCGTGAAATATAGTACTGTTCCTGGTATGTTTTTACAGAGGGAAATCTTAGTGGATGTAGAAAACAGAACTCACTAAAATGATCTCACAAAACGGTTTGATCAAAATTTGATCAAATACTAATTGTAGATTCCTTGTAGTATCCTACTAGTTAGGAAACTCTTGGAAAAAAATCCTTTTATCTTGAAGCCATGTAAATATTTGTGACAAAATCATGGGTTCTTCTCATCCCATTCCATTCTTTATTGTCCTTTCCTCTGTGCACATCCACAGACCTCACGAACTGTCTAATTTAAGACCAAAAAAGAACCCCCACAAAAGCACTGAGGATAACATCCCATATAGGAGGGTGCTTTTATACAGACATTACAATGGGAAGCATAAATGGAGAGAATATATTAATGTGTGAAGCCGATGATTTGTATCTCCTTAATTGCTTGCAGGATGAAATGGAGAAGGTCACTCCCTGTTGGTAATAGCAGAGCGCTTGGATTTTTCATTCCGAGTCTTTCTACTCAGCCTTCCATAGGCTTCCGACTTGATCCTGGACTGCCAATTCCCCAAAAAGGCAACCAGTTTCTCTAAAACGCTTACAGGAAGGTACAATTTTGTGTCTATGAACTTTTTCCACAGTCTTGGGTGGGACATATAAGGGAAATGCACTGTTTTATAAGAAATGTAAACGTTATTCAGTCTCATGAAATTTGAGTAATGTGACTAATATGGAGTATCTTTTGTTATTTTGCTTTTCTTTAATCTCAGAATGATTCTTAATCTTAAATGATTCATGTACTACATAAACACAGCCAATTCCCATTTGATATTGTTTGAGTTTATTCTTGAAAGCACTGATCTGTTTTGAAGAGGAATTGCATAATCTAGTAACTTTTGCTACAACATCCCTGATTTATGTAGTCATAACATGGTGAAATTTAGTTTTATTGGGTTTTTAGTTTTACTCCAAAAATTCAAACAGGCAAGTAAATGTTGGATTATATTTCTTTCTGGTTATCACCAGAAACATTCTTTAGTCAAGCTACATTTCACCAAGAATTTTTTTACCTTCACAAATCGGGAGGTATTAGACAACTGATTAATTGTGACCGAAGATGTGACTTCAGGTCAGATACAGCACTCCACTACAAGCTGAGCACAAAACTGGCATTTTAGAATAGGTAGCTGTCTAGAAATAAACAATAAAATGTTTTCAGGGGACACCGGAGTGCTGGGAGAGCCTGTTTGACATGTGACAGGCTGCAGGACATCACCTGTGCACTGATGCCCGCGGGGACTGGACGAAGAACTTGTCTGCTGGGAAAGGTGGCGGGCTGGAGGAGGCAAAGCGAGTGGTAGATTATTACATCAGCGGGATAATTTGGGCAGTCCGCCCAGCGGGGACATCCTAAAGCAGGCGCACG
>VZTA01017845.1:176049-187779 GCA_013398855.1 Mohoua ochrocephala | reverse complement strand
CGCCCCTGGCGCTGGCCCTGCCCGAGGACGCCCGCCCGGGCACCCGCCTGGCCACCTTGGCCCCCGCGCGCTTCGCCTCCGCATGGGTCGAGCTGCTGTCGCCGCCCGTCGAGGAGTCGCCGGTGCGCGTGGAGCGAGAGAGCGGCGAGGTGACGCTGCGCGCCGCCCTGGACAGGGAGGCGGTGGCCGCCTGGGAGCTCGTCGTCCGCGTCCAGGAGCGCAGAGGTGGGTGTTAGACAAAGTCTTAGACGAAGTAGTGGTCTTGTCCCGTTAGGGAGTCGGAGGACAGTTTGTCCCCAAGCGACAAGCACCTAACGGTGGTTTAGCATCAGGTGTCATACGCAGCTATGTTGTGGAATGTAGTTTTGGTCTTTTAAGTCTGGAAATTATTAATATTAAAACACCGGGTGTGACAAGAAGCAATTATGTAGCTTAGGGAAGGTGTACTGTACAGCTGTGTGAAAGTGCTTGGAGCAGTAAGGTGTTAGCAGAATTGAAGCATTCACCGGTTAGAATTCTTAGTGGTTGAGGCACAGCATGTTGGATATAGCACGCTTCTCACACACAGGTGTTTGTTATTAAAATGTTCCCTACAGCTCTCATCCTGTAAGTGCCTAACTTGAAGCATGCAGCTGAAGCCATGGAGTTTTGAGTCGTTATTAAAGTTGAGCGTATTTGACTCACAAGCATGATGTGGGGTTTTGCAGGACTGGAGCCTTTGTGTTTAGGTAGCTGCTCTTTTTAAAAAAATACCTCACGAGTTCAATGTGCACCATTAAGATGGCATGTCTGTGACTTAAATTGTCATTTTTCACGAGCTCTTACTCAAGTTAAATGGAATAGCTAACTTCATTTACGGATTACACATACTGCTTTTTAAAATTGTCTTTTCCTTTTTAATTGTCATCCTGGTTAATATTTTTTACCTATGAAAATACAGATTAGTTTAAGCATATTTCTAATTTATGAATGGTGGATATCTCTGCACATTCACCATGTCTCTTTTAATTTTCATGTTACTTCTGGTTGTAACAATGTTCCAAAGATTGCCCAGAATGAGTATTCTGGAGAAAATCTTATCAGAAGAGATAAATTGGTTGGCCTGATTTCATCTTGGAAAGGTTTAGGAAGGGTTTGGCATTATGTGACTTCTAGTGGTTGTGAAAACGATTAACTTCTCAGCAGTGCAGCTGCTCAGAGTGATTTCCCTTAGCCACAGAGCAGCGCAGGCGGGAGAGATGAAAAGCTTCCCACGCGATTCCTTTCCCTTATCGCGTCTGTTTTCTGACTGAGGGGCAGCCCATAGGAGTGAGAGGCAGTTTATTCCTCGGCGTCTGTGAAATCCCTGAGGATGCCTGCAGGGTTCTAATTAGTGCTGACAGTTTCAGTGACATGGATACTTCCCCCTGTGAAGCAGGCTACATCAGCAGCTCCTTTCACTCGGGTCCTGAGGAGCAACCCTCAGATCCTTCTCCCGTTCTCTCTGGGGCTTTGTCGTGCCTGTCGCTGTCGCGTGTTGGTGTCAGTCACTTGCACTGGCTTTGCGCTGCGTTCCAGCTTGAGCTTTGGCTGCAAACCGAGAGCTTGATAGACCAATTTCCAAACCAGCACTTTCTTTCTTTCTGTGTCCTACCCCTGCTACTCAGTCTCGAGCAAGGCTGCCTGCCAAGGGGAATGTCATTACTCCGAGGCAGTGACAAAATCCATCGGGTCAATCCGAGTGTGCTGCTGGGAGGTTTACCCTCTCTGTCATGTAGCTCAAGTTCCAGCCCTTTGTTGGTGTCACAGTTCCCTCTGTCAGGATCAAGAAGATGTTGCTAGAAAAGTGGTAGCTAACCTTGCCCCCGGTTACTGCTGGTCTCACCTTTGTGATCGTTTTTTCTCTTATCTAGTCTGAATATAGAAGTCTGAAATTGCCTGGAACACAGCTTGTCATTCTGTCATGCCTGAGATTTCACTTCCAAAGCAATGCTTGCTAATGCAGTTCAAAAAAATCTGAAACAACTTTAAATTTAATTCCAGGGATATTTTTTTTTTACCATCATGTAATTTCACTAAGTAGTTTGGAGTGTTCTCCACTAGCCTGCTAAATTACTGCTGGTAGTATGTAGTAGTAAGAGAATAAATCTCTAAGAAATGTGTAGGACTAAGTTCTGACTCTGAGATTAGGTAGACAGCAATTAATTGTGGACAGTCCAAATGCCATACTTCAGATAGTGGTGGTTTGAAGTTTCTTGGTTTAAAGGAGACTAAATTCAAAATACATCTTATTAATACTGTTGTTTTCATCAGTTAAAGCTTAATAATGACTTGATACCTTCAAAACTCAAGTTGCAGAATTCTTACATATTCATTTTATAGGAGTTAAAATACATTTAACATAATACTTTGAAACAGCTTTAGAAAGTTCTGTCTCTCTCCTTACTCACAATCTGAACTGCAGTAATCTGAGAAAAGATGACCAAAAGGAAGGAGCAGGAGAAAGATGCCTAGCATAACTACGTGTTTTACTTAGTCTGAAATAGATGCAGAATATTGCAAAAGCTCCAGGACAAAACACAGTATTTACAGAAGTGAACTTTCAGGATGGATTAAAGTGTGGAGATGGCTACACTGAATTTTGTTGTGAATAAAAGTGCAACTTCTGGTTCTTTCTCCAGTTCATTTACTTTGCTTTTAACATTTGAGATCACTTATTTTACATTACACATAATCATAAACATTCCAGTAGCTGTGGTTTTCCAGTATTAGAGTTTATGATATCAGAGATCTATATATGTTCAAGTGGTATAAAGTTGTATTAATTTCTTCAATTTTTTTTCACTTTCTCCTATTCTTGCTGCCTGGTAACTGAGAACTGAAAATGAACCAATAATTAATTCTGTCATTATTCTCTTCTTCTCAGCCCAGGCAATGATGTCAAGGATAAGACAAGGTTTTTAAATACTTTAGCATATAAAGTCTACCCTCTTTTCCTTTATCTCTTCAATGTAGTTTATTGTGATTCATTTGTAATGTGCACTTCATTACCTACAGTAGTAAAGAGTGCTTAAAAGCATTGTGCCACAAGTGGTCCTAATGCATGTCTGGGAACAATAGCTGATTTTTTTTTGACTGATGGAGAATTCTCAAAAAAGTAGCAAGAAGATGGGTATATGGTAATAAGGCAACACTGAGCAGTTTCCTCCTAGTTTGTGACAGCCCCCACTCTTTAGTTCATAAATTGGACTGTGTAGGAGGTTCAGTCCTGTTCCTGAATTAACTTTTCTTCAGAGCAGTACAAGTGGCATGTAACAGGCTGTATGTTTGTTTATTTTTTCCCCTTCAGCTAAAATAGAGTTTTAAATACTTTTCTGGTCCTCTCAACTCTGTCCTGAGTAATCAGCACAGCAGTGTGTCCAGGGCTGGTGTTCCAGATGCAACCAGACCTTTAGCATCTCAATCTCCACATATCTTCCACATGTTCATGAAAAGGAAGAGTTTTCTCTCTCTGAGTTGCATCTTGTTGAAGGTATGAGTTAAGTGATCTCGTTGAAGGTATGAGTTAAGTGAGCTCACTCCCCTTGGCTTGGCAAGTAACTACTGATGTAACACACTCACTCCTCACTACCTGGAGTATTTCTTAGGAGACCGTAGGCTTTGTGCTGATACATGTTTTCCCGTGTCAGGGGTAGCTTTGAAGGGCTTTTGCAGTATGAACAACTCTTCAGCATGCAGAGTAGAGGTTTTTTGGCAAAGCTGCAGTCGAGTTCTAAGATTTTTGGTAGTGATGTGCACAAATTACTACTATAATTATTGTCATTACCAGTGCATTACATGCTGTGGTTACTTTGTGACTGGACGTATTTTGGTTATAAATGTCATATTGGTTTGGGTTTTTTTAATGTAGATGCCAAAAATAATCTTTTTTTTATCCTTTGAAATAACAATTTTGTCTATTTTACTGCTATAGTAAAACTAACTGCAATCTGCAGAGGAAGTAATATGTTACTAGTTCTGTTTATTCACTGTGTATCTCTGTGGTTATTTGATACTTTGTAGACTTAGTTTTATCATAGGTTTTGTTTTCTGGAGGCAGTAATTAGTCACTAGAAAGTAGCAACAGAAAAATCTGGGCCTGTAGTGCTAAGTGCTTTTTTAATGGAATGGGTTCTCCTGTGCCTGTGGAGGAGTTTCAGGACCTGGACAAGAGAGGAGAGAGTGCCTTGATTGGTATCTCAGCTTCAGGTGAGCTCTTATCCAGCCTAGACTTGAACGCTGCCAGGCTGGGATCATCCACAACCTCCTTGAGGAACCTGTTCCAGTCTCTCATCACCCTCACAGTAAAAGATTTCTTCCTAACATCTAACCTAAATTTCCCCTCTTTCAATTTGTACTCATTACTCTTGTCACTGCAATTCCTGACAAAAGGTGTCCCTCTGGCTTCCCTGCAGGCTCCTTCAGCTACTGCAAGGTGCTGCGAGGTTCTGCCTTGACACTGGACAGAATAATCAATCTTGAGAGCCAAAAACCCTTGAAATTAAAGTATAGCCTGGTAATCTTTATATTTTTCATAATTAGCAAAATTTTTATGCAAAAGAAAAGAAACCAAGACACAAACTTTACAACCCCAAACCAAAGGGAACCACCAGGAAAACCTCATGCATTAGTTTGAGCCACGAACTGCTAAATAGACTTGCAGAATTTCAGGGCTTAACATGTTTTTTGGCACATGGTCCTTGAGGAGGAGATTCCTCTAGTGACCCCACTGATCGCTCAGCCCTGAGTTATATTCTTCAGTTAACCTTGTCTGGAGGGACTGATGGTTATATTCACGTTTTTTTTGTGGCTTTTCAGGATTTTATGCCATTCAATTTATTGGGACACAATTTATTCTTCGCAAAAGCATAATGCTATTTTAAGTTTTTGCCCAGTGAGCAGAAGGTAAAATTTCTTAGACTGTCATACACATTAATATTTCAACATGGGGTAGCATTTAATTTGAGAAGGAGCCATTATTATTCCATTAGTGCTTGGGGGAAGTGCATTAAAGATCCCGCCTCTCTAATCCTGCCGTCTCAAGCTCCCTTGACCTTACTTGATCCATGGGCATTAGCTTTGTAATCTCCTGTCGTTCATTTTTTCTTATCAGGGGATTCACTGAGGGTGATGTTTGACGTGCCTTCCAACAGTTAACAGCAGTCACTTGTATTTTAAATATATTTGTCCTGTTTAAATCAACATAGAGAGTGGAGATACCAATTTTTGTAGTATTTTCACCTTGAAGGAGTTCATGCTTGGAAGTCAAAGATCATTTGTTTTAATTTTATCTGAGGCCTTAGTCTTTTACTAGCTGTATTGATTCTGGGGGGATCATCCCTAAGAATTCAGTAGCTTCTGGGTGATGTTTTGCCTTAATTTGCCTTAATTTCTTATTACCTCTTTCATGAATTACAGCTGCTAACAGTTACACTTCAAGCTGAGCTTAAGTTGAAATCATCATCTATTATCCAGCAGATGGGTTTCATTAAACTGCAGTGGGTTTCATGCAATTAAGTAAAAAAAAAAAGTATGTTCTGTGTGCATTCAGGACAGCTATGGGTGTTTACAGGCTTGGAATGTTACTGATTTGTGGTAGAAAGAAATGTCTGAGGAAGCTGTGGAGCACCATCTTGATGTTTGATCCGTCTGAATATTTTGAAATTATCTGCTTTCTATTCCAAGCAGTCAGATTAAAAATATCTTTGTGAGACTGCTGTGACTTGAACACCAAAGTTGTTTAGATCTTCTGGCTGTTTATCGTCTCGAACATTCAGTTTCTGCAAAAGAAATGAAATTTTTTTTTTCCTTTTTTTGTCTCAAGATCTAACTAAATTTCAGCACAAATTTGACAATTTGATAGAACGAATAAATTATAGAACATACAAGCCAGGTTGGATGGGGCTTGGAGCAGCCTGGTCTAGTGGGAGGTGTCCCTGCCCATGGTAGGAGGTTGGAATGAGATGAGGTCTAAGGTCCCCTCCAACCTAAATTATTCTATGATTCTATAATGATCCAAGGAAAAACAGCAGGCTCTCTTGCTGAGGCTACTGATTGTGGTGGCATTTTTACCTTTTCTTTTTCTTTTTTTTTTCCCCCTCCTTGCACAGGAAAGGCTCCAGAGCAACAAGCTGGATTTTCCCCAGGAAATTCTAAGGGAAATTTCAAGAGAACTTCCCATCTCACAGTGGCACAGTAGCTGCTCCTGCTTTAGCCAAGTGCTCTTCTTATGATAATGCTTCCTGGCAATCAATAGTAATTCATTAAGACACATGTTTTGTTATTTAAGGATGTCTGTGGTGATTATTAATTTGCAGTCATTATTTCACACCTGGGCATGCTTGGCTTCCCCGACTGCCACCCTCAGAAGATTGATGCCACACTGGGAAGTCCCTGATAACATGGTTATCACCTTAATGTCTTTCAATTGGTTATTTATGCTAACATCCTTTCTGCCACGATCCTTGAGCTCCTCTGATGCTTCCTTTACTTTTGTTTTCTGGTTTGCTTTAACTTCTATTTTAAAAGCCATATGATGGTAAGGAGCAGAGACATGCCAGACTGTCATTATTCTATCTGCAAAAAAGATGAGGCATATTAGGAGGGAACGTGGGCTGTCCCCAGCTTGAGCCCATCAAAGTTATCTCTTTAGAAGGTTTATGTTTTATGAATGAGCAAACTACTGTACTTAAAAGTAGCCCATCATATACCTCAGGAATTTTCAGAAATGACAGTAGAGAAATGTTTGTGCATAATTGTCCTATTTTTTTGAAGGATATACAGTAGGACTGGGTACAATAACCAGTAGCTTTTATCTCATGTTATGGTATGAAAATGGGAAAAGTGATTTCTCCTGATTGCAGCTAGAGGCTTAGGGCATTAAGATTTTTTTCTGAAAATGTATCTTCCCAAACTCTATGTCAGTAGGTATTTTACATGAAGACATATTATAGAGTGAGGTTTTAAAATAACACGGTATGATATTTGCAAAGAGTCTTCAAAACTTCAATATCCTCTCAACCAACTCCAAAATATTTAACTTGCAGTAACCCAAACAAAAACCCCTCGAGTTTTGAGAAAACATTTGTCTGTTTAATGTAAGAGTCTTAGAAGTGGGAGCAACTTAAAAAAACGCCAAACCCATAAAGAAAAATACCAGCCTGAATACTTAATTTGCTGATGGATGTAGGGCAGTATGTAATAGCAATAGTAACCGCAAGGCTTGCAAGACTTTTAACGCTCTCATAATCTCCTTTTAAAAATAAATTGTAATGACCTGAAAATGCCAGGAGCAACCTAGCTTCTCACCCATTATTGTTTAATCATGATAATATAATACCTCTTCCCTCAGTACATTCAAGGAATGTATAATGTTTGTCCACAATTGTAGAGACATGTTCAGTCAACTACATATTCTCTATTGTCAGATTTTTAAAATCAGAATGTCTGGCATTGTCAGTTTTATCAATTACACTGATGCAGAGAAGCCTACATTTTTAATGAATATAAGGATTTTATTTTCAAGTCTCGTCTTATAGAATTATCCATTGGATTTTTGAGAGAAAAGACAGTCACATAATCCTAATGCAATCAGAAGTCTGAGAATACGTTGGATTTCACAGATTGACAGCATCTTTTGTAATTTGACATGGTGAAAAGAGATGGGTTTAGAGGCAACTCTGACCTACAGTATTTGAAATTGCAGTCAGACTGTTTCAGCAGGCATGATTTTCAAGGCTTGGTTTAAACAGAAGAGCCTTCAAAAGTTGCTGTTAACTGAATGATTTAGGTATTAAAGCCCTTGCCTTATTCCTGCCACCCTTGGTGTAACTTTATTGGTAGGTGGGGGAATGTTTTTTTCCTAGTTGCTGTATGAAATGACAGGATTTATCAGTTTGCAATATCTCTCTGCAATCCAATTAATCTTTATAACCAGCTGCAATAGCAGGTTGGAGGAACTGGTTTGTGTTACTTTGTGTTAAAACCCCTTCTCAGAAAATTAATGGTGAACATCACAGAAGAGGTTTTTCAGCTAAACCTGGATTCAGTAAAGCCATAAAGAACCTAAAGCAGAAGAGAACCGTTATCCCATCAAGATACTCGATTGCTTTTGTAATATTCAGTATGTTCTTCAGTTTTGACAAGTCTTTAACTTGAACTGTCCCAAGAAGTTCATGATTTTGAGAGGGCTTTCCGTTCCTAAGTTCCTCTATGTATCTTAAATTTGATGCGAGAAGTGTAACCCAGTCTTCTTAGTATATGAATTTTAAGGCTTTTTCCTGTTTTGTTTCTTTGGTTGTTGTTGTTATTGCTGTTTAGACATTTTAGAGACTCTTTCTCTATTTTTTTAGGGACTCGTCGCCATTTATTTCCATTTTTACTATGATTAAACTTCCCAGCAAGTTATCTATTTTTTTTGTTTGTTTTTCTTTTTTTTTTCCCCCCCAAAGATGAAAATTGTGAGTGATGACATATCGTATATTTCCCGTGAGCAGAAGCTCGGGCCAGCCAGTGTGTTACCTTACCTGATGTGGTTGGATTTCAGAGCAAGGCAGTGTAATAAATCCTTCTGTTTATCAGTTTTCAACCACAGATAGGCATGAAAAATAAGCAATTATAGATAGATACCTATGATGAGGTTTCAGCAGTGGATTATGAAGATTGATTTTGGTGATAGGGAATGAATTTCAGTGCTGCAGCTTTTGTCAGAAATATTAAGTTAAAAGGAAGTAATTCCAACTGGAGGGAATATCAGGGAGAAAAAAAGCAGACTTCAGGATGAGCTGCCCTAAGAAGGATTTTTGATGATACATGAATTGACTCTAATAGGGAATTAAGCATCTAAAGTAGGAAAAACCTCTGGACTAGAGTTTATAATTTTAGTTTTAGTTTTCTGTATAAATTGAAAAGAGAGCTGTAGAGAGGGCTTAGATTTGATACTGCGAAGGGCAAATAAGTGGTGTTTGCAAATACATGGGAAAAGCAATCTGCTTACTGAACCTGTTTTCATTAGTTTCCACACTGAAGAAAAATAAGAGGAAGATACTTTCTGATTAAATAAAAAGACGGTTTTACCCTTTTGAATATGAAGTACTATTTTCTACATGACTTTTAAAAATACCGGTTTTTGACATAAGATGTTCCAGTGTTGTGTTACTGTCGTGTTTACGATCAGCAAGGGCCATTTTGTGTTTTATCCCCTCTTGCTCAGTATCTGTGAGAAAGCAATTTAAATTTTTCTTTTGTCTGAAGCTAGGGAAGAAAATCTGTCAAATGCAAAATCTGTGTGTGTGCCAACAATCTAATTAGCAGAACCATTCTTTGAGTAGGATTTCTTTTGAATGGATGACATTGTGTAAGATATCTATGATGTGCCTGGCTTGAAAGTCAAACATCTAGCATTTAATGTTGAGGCAGTTCTAATTGGTATTGTGTTACACAACAGTTTGAAAATTCTTTTTGGGGAAATGAAGCCCGGATCAGATTCCTGATTTAGGATCTCAGTAGTGGTTGACTTGTACTGCTGAGTATAGTGGCAGGTATCCCACTGGTTGCCAGGGCCTGGTATTGGGAACAGATAATTTCAGTAGAACCTCTCTGTGTGTTTGTAGGACTTAACCCAAATCCACAGAGGATTATCAGTTTTAAGCTGTTTCTGCTAAGATTTGAGTGGAATTGTAACATATTATTTCTCCCATAATGTAGCAATATTACTGCACATATACTACTAATAAACTACTCTTAATCGTAATATATGAATGCAGATGCATGGTAATGCACTGTTTCTATTAATATAGTGATGTGTATATATAATTAATATAGCTGTAAGGTACACATGGGGGATGCTTTGATGGTCAGGGACATTGAGACACCTGAACTATAGAGAGGTGTAAATTTCTAAGATTTCTTCCATCCACTGTCTTGAAGCACAAATAATTTTAATAAGTAAGGGAGAAAATTAATTTTATGTACCTTATTAAAAATGAGTTGAAAGTCTGGTTTAAGGTCTGTTCTTCAGGCAAGCAGCTGTGTCAGTTACAAAACACAAGAGATTGCCTTTTGTAATGTGTGTGTCATGGTAATTACAATAAAGCAAAAACTTCAAAATACTTACCGTGCTAATTAGAATGTGGAGTTAGGCTTAAAAAAAAATCACGTTCGTGAACATGTAGTTGGAAATCCTTAATGCATTGTCCTGCTAGACGTCCACATATTACATAGACATTATTGTTGCTGTCAGTCTCTTCATCACATTCGTTGTCCTCTGGCAAGTCCTTGTCCAGTCATGCTTCGGTGGACACCCTGATGTTGTTTCCACAAGTTGTCAGGTCACATTTGTAGGTCTCTGCAGAGAAGTACAGTCCTGCTCGGTGTTTCTGCTGTAGTTTTGCCTTTGATATATGGTATGCAGTCAAGGGAAAACTTACTTGCAGTCATTTTCCTCCAGACTGCCTTTATCTGGGAAATCACAATGATTTATTCAGCATTTTTTCTCATGAATCAGATTGTCTGGGGTTTATAGAAGAAGATAATATACCAATAAGATCTGTAGGGTCATATGCAGTGGAAATGGATGCTGGTCAAGAGAGGCACTTCAAAGCTTGTCTCTTCCATTACCTGCACTGCGGTTCCTGCTGACTGTCCTAACAAAATCCTTAAGATTATCCACACGTTTCAGAGGTAACCAACATATTGCTGAAAGCTTTGGTCCTGCCAAGATGTCAGAATGACACTAAGGTCTCCTAACTGTTAAAATACAAGTACCTGGAGGAATGTGCCCAAGTCCTTTGAGTTTTTGAACAATAAAGTTTGCTAGAGCATGTGAGGATTACGCTTGGTCCTTATGCACTTTTGCACAGTTTTCTTACAACTGTTTCTCAGTTACAAATATGTTCTAAGTTCCAGCATATTAATTTTCAGTGAATTGGCATTGGTTAAGCGACAAAAGTGGGATCTGTAACCAGATTTATTACTACTTCTTCAATAAAAATGAATTATTCTTCAGTTGGGACTTATTTTTGATAGATGAATACATGCGTGTTAGGCACTCTAGCAGGACTCGAACCAGAGTGAGTTCAGGGGTTGATTAGGAGAGTGATTTCCAGACTCCAGAGAGACAGACATCAATAACCTTTCTACTCCTAGCAGGGTTACCAAGGTAGCATTCAAATCCTCAATAGGTCTTGCTATTATAGGGGCAGATTTTCAAAGGTTCTTAACTCAGCTTCTAATTTAGTGCTGCTACGTTAAGCCCACAGTGTGCCCAGGCAAACTAGGCTAATAGTGGGTATTTACAAACTTGGGGCAGCTCCCACCAGAGGTGTTCTTCTGAGAAGAGACAGACAATCTTGGTATTAACTTCTTCCTTTTGCAACCATTCTGTTTGGACACCTTTTAATTAAATTCTTAGGAGTGTTCAAGCAGTCACTGATTGCGTTTGGCACTTCTCATTTAGAACTCACCCTGGCGTGTGCTGCTGTGGTGTGTTCTAACCTTGGATCAGTGTCCACCGTGTTCCCTCCTCTGCATTTCCTTCAGGTGCCTTGGACTGGCTGCCCCGGGGCTTTTGAAGCACACATTCTGACACGAGACACGTCTATGTGAAACACATCTGGTACTATTTAGTATAGCAGTGAGAAGTAATACACATGCTGCTGCTTTTGACATATTTGGGGTTTTTAAAAAGTTTTTTTCAGCTTCTTTTGGCTTTTT
>VZTA01017845.1:128968-175621 GCA_013398855.1 Mohoua ochrocephala | reverse complement strand
GTTTGCCTCATGTGTAAGGCATGGGCAAACCCAATACAAGCTCTTTTTCAGGAAACTGATCACTTCTGTAATTTACTATTTGGTAAATTAGATACTGGGTTTTGCTGTGGGCCCTGTTTTTTTCATATTGGGCTACCGTAAACTGATGTTATATTCCCTGTAACATTAGATTCTGAGTACAGGGTGTAAGTACAAAGAAATTAATTTGGATTTAACAAGTTACTGTCAATACACTTTTTGTTGCTCTTTAGAGAAACAAAAAAAAGGCCATGTACTCACAGATTAAAAATACAGGTGAATTAATACAATTTTACAAGGTGAACTAAGAGAGCCTCAGTGATTATCCTGGGTGACTGCTGATTTTTTCTGTTAAGAGAATTTTCTGGGTAAGAATAGAATGTACTCAAAGGTCGTGATGGATTAAGTCTCAGGAATCTAAACTAAGAAACTTATATTTGACTTTGCCAGTCACAACACCAAGGAGTTTCCTTTACAAGAGTCCATGAACTGGTTGTTCACAGATTGCAGGTTCTGATATGCTCTCCTAAACATGCCACACATGCCAGCAGGCAGGAACTTCTGGGCATGGAAAGCTGAAGCTGCAAGAGGTGGTGTTTCTGTGAGAGTGAAGGGATAACTTCAGTAAGTGCACACCTCACACAAAGGAACAGATTTTAGTTGGAGTACGGATGATTTTTGGAGAGGGATGTCACGCTGCAGAGGAGGGAGAGAACGAGTACAGCAGTTCGGCCTAAGTGAACTTCCTGGGAGAATAGGCCTCCTTAGCAACATAACACTGTCTACAAGATTAGCTATTTTGGCAGCACTTTCTACTTAAATATATACTTAAATACTAAGTTCTTTGTATTATTAATTAGTTTAAAATTAAAACTGGTAATTTTAGATGTTCCTTTTTGTATGTCATTTCAATTCCTGTAGAGCTGTTTTCAAAATAAATGCACGTCTGTATGTTTTCATGTATGTATAAATAATAAATCAACACTGAAATCAAGTATTAACACCATCAACTTTAAAAATTCTGACTTCACATCCATTATTAAACTTGTGGATAAGTCGTGTTGTTAGTGTAGATGGCTGTTTTTTCCTGGGCCACGTTCCAGGCTGGAGCACAGTGCTGTGCCAGTGCAGTGGTGCTGCCTTTGGAGCCACAGTGGGTGAATGCCTCACTTTTCTGGAGCCAGAGGCTGTTTCTATGGCCTGCAGGAACGCTCAGCTTGGCTTCTCTAGCAGAATATTTACAATATTTACAAGGTCAGTGCCAGTCTGCTGGAAGCCAAGCTGGCCCAAAGGCCCAAGTTATATTCATGCTGTGCTCCCTGATGTTACTGATAATTATCAGTTAGAAAACCCCCCTTGCTCCATCACTGTCTCACGTGTCCTTTCTGCCACCTTTTCAGCAATACCTGCCTGATATTTATTACTTGTTAGGAGCTCTGCCATTTCCTGGGTTAATTCAATAATGGTAAAAGTATAATAAATACTTTTTTTCTCAATTTTTAAGGATCTTATGCTGTTGTTTTTTGGAAAATTTGATAGTTCCATTTTGTGGTGGTTTGTTCTTCTGGATTTTGACTATATGTATTTAATAGTATTTAAACTTAAATAGGAGTGAAAACTGTATTAGGATTTCAGTGAACTTTATAGAAGGGCAAATCACTGGTTAGGGTAGATTGGTTAGATTTTTTTGGCAACAAGTGTTTAATTTTGAAGATTCAGAGTTGCTGTAACTTAGCATAAACAAAATACTCGATGCTTTTCTTTTCTTCTTCAGAAAGAAAAAGAAAAAAACTTTTAAGAAAACAGGTATTTAAAGTTTGAAAATTTAAGAACTTGTGATTTTTCCTAAGAAGAGATTTTAGAAGGACATGATATAGGTGGCCCCAGTCTTGCAGTTCAGCAGTACTTGTGCTGGTTATTTCTTCCCCACATTGTGTCTGGATGCTGTTCATTCCAGAACAACTTTAAACTCCAGATCCTTCTAGATTACATGCCAACAGCATTGCAGGAAGTGCACACTCAGGTTGTGATAGATTTCTGTAACTCTGAGTGCCATGAAGAATATTTACAATTATTTCTTCCCTTTCCTGTGACCTTTAGGGAAGGATTGGTACTTGGTGCATGTGTCACTTACTGTGACAGATGTGAATGACAACGTCCCTGAATGGGCCATGGAGCCTTTCCCCTTCCTGGCCGTGGTTTCCCCTGAGGCTGCAGGAGGTACTGAAGTGTACAAGCTGCTTGCTGTGGATGCAGATGAAGGGATCCATGGAACTGTAGAATATTTTCTCTTGGAAGGTAAATTTTAACCCTCCCATTCCTGTGTATTATGCCTCACTATTGTGACTTTTTTATCCTCAGCTTTATTTTCCCTTCCTCTTGCAAAAGGTTCATAAACCTTCATCTCTGTGTGTGAGAAAAATCAACTTTTATTGTTGGTTATGGACAGATTTCTTTGCAAAGTTGAGTTCCTGCCCATATATATCCCCGGGGAATGATGGGGACTGGAGCAGTCAGTAGTCCCCAAGGCTTTGGCAAGGGGGTGGCAATGGGGACTGTATTTATGAGACAGAATGTGGAGGAGTAGTTTGTTGGGTGGAGAGGAGGGTTAATGTTCCTATCCCTTGTGGGAGTCATGCTTGATTCATTTGTAACAAGCTTTTAAAGGTCTGGGTTGTGCAGAGCTAATACAAACTCAGTGCTAATTTTTTTGTGTCTCCTTTTAAGAAACTTTAGCAATAGTCCAAAACTGTCTGAGCAGATGGGGAGCAACAATACCTCTCCAGCAGAGTATTCTCTGGTAAGGGATACTTAGGGTCAGGCAACAGCAAAGTATTGGAGGATAAAAGAAAGATGGAGAGATATTTACAAGAGCATGGACTGACAGGACAAGGGGGAATGGCTTCACACTGACAGAGGGCAGGGTTAGATGGGATATCGGGAAGAAATGCCTCCCTCTGAGGGTGGTGAGGCCCTGGCACAGGTTGCCCACAGAAGCTGCCCCATCCCTGGAAGTGTTCAAGGCCAGGTTGGACAGGGCTTGGAGCAAGCTGGTCTCATAGCAGGTGTCCCTGCCCATGGCAGGGGGTGGAATGAGATGAGCTTTAAGGTCCTTTCGAACCCAAACCATTTTATAATTCAATGATAAAGAAGAGCGATAACTGTCCAGAGAAGTGAAATGGAATTTTTAAATGCAGTGATGAATGATGAATGTAATGACTGATTTCGAAGTTCTGAACAAACTTCTGAACTTTAGTGTGCATGCTGATCCTAAGCCAAAGCCAGCTTGGTAATTGACACTGTATTCTCCTCCTAATTTTGATCAAGTAAAAATGTTCTTGCTGATGACAATTTTTGGACGTGTTCCTTTCAGGTGGTGAAGACAGATTCGAAGTTGAGAAGGACACTGGCTGGATTAAAACAACAGGTTTGCCATTGGTGAGGGACAAGGAATATTTGCTGACTGTACTAGCAGCAGATAAACTTGGAAGCAGAGGGTCTCCAGCCTCTGTTTCTGTAATTGCTGGATTTCGACCACCACAGTTCACCAACATGTCGTACTTTGTGTATGTCCCTGAGAGTACCCCGCAAGGAGAACCGTAAGTAACAGCTCAAAATAATGCAGTGAGGTTGTGTTCTTGGTTTTGACTTCTGTTTGATCTCCCCAAAGCCTTGGTATTGTTTGTGAATCATAAATAGATACTGTGAAAAGCAGTTTAGGCCTCTTAATAGAAGCGATCCAGACACAGTTTGATGATGTATTTTTTTAGTCACCCTTTTACAGGGAAAAAAGTTATTGAATAATTGTGCTTTCTTACTTTTTGAAATGATATGGAAAGGATTATTAAATGCTGATTGTGTCTTAATTTTCAAACAAAATGCAGAATACAAATTAGTAGTTACGTCATGAAGAAAGATATCCTGTGTGAAAGAGTACATTAATTTTATGTGTCAAATTTGGAGAAGTGCCTTCTCCACCAAGCAAAAATTGGAACAACCAAGATTCTTTTTCCTGTCTTCATCACCATGACAAACTGAGCTAAAATGAAGATGCCACAGAACTTTTAATTTTTATTTCTCCATCCTTTGTCTAACCATGTCAGTTGAAACATCACAGAAAGTGTTAGTAACCTAAGTCCACCTGAAAACTCAGTCCCTTCTTTTCCAAGCTGTTTTGTTCTTAGAGAAAATATTTTGTCCTCCACTTGGACTGAGAATACTTTTGTCCAGTCAAGGTGTTCCTTCTGTGGCAATTCAACTGACATTCGTATTGCATTATATTATCTGCGGTGTTCCTGTTCAGTCTGCAGCATTCAGTTTTACGGTGTCTAAATAACCAAGGACTGTTAAGATTTAAAAAAAAATTAATAGTAGATAACAAGGTTTTTCTTTAAAACTGCAATAAAATTAAATTGCACAGGCATAAAAGAAATGGAATAACTGCAAAATACTATAATAGCTAACAGGTACCTGCTGTTGTGGGTTCAATAATGTTTAGAATTAAACATAAAATTATTCATAACTTTTTTATCACTATTAGAAATAGGTTTGCACATCTTAGATGATAGTAGATTAGTCAGTTGGTCAAATGACTTGGTGATATCCAAAAGGAATGAAGTATTTTGTGTGGCTATTACATCTGAAAAGGTTTGAATATACACAGTGAAAGTGTGCAAGTTGTTTCTGTAATGTGTTGGCCAGAAATAGTCATGAAAAGCCATTTAGAATCCTAAAGTTCTCATATTTAAATTGGGCCAATTAGCCAAGTGTGCAGGAGAACAGAGTTGTTGCCATGCACTGGATTTCTGGGTTTATGATTTCCCAGTTAGAGCCTGATTTAAGGCTGCTGCTGAGCAGAGGAGCATTACTGAATCTTTCTCTTCCTTTGGTCTGCCTGTAAAGCCAATAAGCTACAGCTGCATGGGCAGGCTGAGCCGAGGGGATACAAAGACAAAAGAGGCAGAAAAAGTTTTCAGTTGGATTGTTAAATGTGCTCCCAGCATGGCCTTGAGATTTTCAGTGCTGACAGGAGAGGAGAGGTGGCTTGAACATGCAGCCAGGGCAGGAAGTTAGGAGGAGGGCAGAATAATTCCTGTTGGCAGGAATGCAGTTGTGCACGGGCTGAAACTGCCTGTGAGACCTCGGCATAGAAAAATATAGGAGAAAACGAAAGTGAGATAATGACCTACAGCAGTGTTGTCCTGGTTCAGTAGTGCACCAAAAGGAAAGTGAGAGGACAGCAGCATAGGAATACAAAGGGGAAAAAAGGAGTTTGCACAAAATACGTTTGTGTTTTTTAACCGTACTTGTCACAGGATCACACGTGTTGGTGTGTTCTCCTGGGAGATGGAATTCTTTTTCCTAAGAAACCTGCCTGTTAAGGCAAGAGAACTTGAGAAATTAGTTTTTGGGTTTAAATCCTTTAAAAATACTTAATTTTTTTCTTTTGCTTCTTACTGTGGGTGTTTCCACTTGAAGGCTTTAAAGACATTGGACTTCAGTGGAAAAAAGATAGTGCCAGATGAGCTAAAAATATATGTCCAGTGTAAGCTGTAACACACACTGCTGTTAGGGCCTGGCTTTTATCCTTTTGCAGTTATCTGTTGGAACTTTAGGATGGTATGGCTGCAGCAAACAAATCTTTTTCATCTTGCTTTATCTTCTAGTTTCCTGCCTGAAAACCATCACTACCATAGAAGGAAGTTGAAGTAGGCAAATTCAGCTGCAGCAAAAATTAAATCCTCTGTTCCTGCATTTTTAATCCTTACTGTGTTCTGCTTCCAAGAATCCTGTCTTTATCTGTTTAACCCCAAGGTGATAGAACCACTGTGTAACAAAATGCTTGAATTTGGTGTTTAGATACAGCTGTCACTGACTTCATTGAGGATACCTCTGAGCAGACCTACAGGGTTGCACCATCACTTCTGATATGCATCGCTTTTGTCATATTTTTCAGAATGTCGTATTATGTCCTTGAGTCCTCTCTTTTTATTTTTTTTTTTAATGCAGCTTTTTTACAGTCACTGCTGTGTCATATCAAAAGAAATCCCTGAGCTACAGTTTGCTCACTAATCCTGGGGGTCTGTTCAGTATTGATCGGGCAACAGGAGAGCTCAGCCTAACTCGGAGTGTGGATTATGAAAGTGACCCCCACCAGTACCTTCTTTTGGTCAGAGCAGAGGAAAACGAGGAGCAGTTCAGCAGTGCTGCTGAGGTAGGTGTTCCCCTCCGGCAGCCCGTGTGCATTTCCATTTCCCTTCATCCTTTTGAATTCTGTACAGATTCACAAAGAGCTCCTGTTTCCCCATGCTGGCTATTCTGCTGTCCATTTTAAAAGTCTTTCTCTCTATGGGGTGATATTGAGGAGTGGTTTAGGTACTCTTAGAGTTCACTCTTGCAAGTGCCCTAAAGACTGTTTCTGAGGGATCAATATACCATCCCATCATAGATCCCAAGCCTTATCTGGTAACACATGGAAATGGATGTGGCCAAGCCAGACATGAGATTTTGTCTTACTCTACCTTCATCAAGCATGAGGTACATTTGAGATTATTCCGCTCTAAAACAAAGGCAGGACAAAGAATTATTTGTTTTGTATCAAGAACACAAAATGAACTCATAAAACAAGAAAGTAATAAAAATTCACTGATATTAAAAGCTGATGGTTCATGATATTTTAGAAATCTGTTTGACAGCAAAAATACTTCCTAATATTGTTATTACAGTTGTTGGAATTCAGAGATTCACTGAGCTAGGAAAAGCATGCCATATGAGTTTGTTCCTGCTGCAGGAAATAAGATAGGGAGCAGGAGAGAGAATTATTAGGATCAAGTGTGAGGACACAGAGACGGGGAAGCAGTACGCCGATGTAACGAACACTGGCCGTAGCACACCAGAGCCCGATAGTTTCTGTTGACCCTTTTGTGTACTACGAGATGAAGAATGATAAAATATGACTCAAAAGAGGATTATGAGATGATTTTACAAATATGTTTAGCCTAGAGGTAGTTTAGCTTGTACCTGCTTTACACTGATACAACCTCAGTAGTTGAGAGAGCAGCTCTAGTTCATGCATACCTGCTCTGTAAGGCTTATGGAATACACCTCTGCCTGTTGCTCTGTAATGCAGAATGCTCCAACCAACTGCATGAAGTGCAGCAGGATGAGCCACCAGAAAGGCTCATTTACACACCCCTTACTGCTGGGAGTGTAAACTGTGCAACTGTGGACTCATATTTGACACAGGAATGAGAAAGCATTTGTAAAGATGTTAGAGGCAAAATTGTATCTCTTACTTGGTTTATCAGAATCACATAATATCCAGAGCTGGAAGGGACCCACAAGGATTGAATCCAACTCCTGGCCCTGCTCAGACACCCCAGCAATCCCACCCTGTGCCTGAGAGCATTGTCCAAACACTTCTTGAGCTCTGTCAGGCTTGGGGCTGTGACCACTTCCCTGGGGATCAGTTCCACTTATATCTGATTTGTGCTGCCGTAATTGAATTCAGAACTTGGTCTGGGAGATTTATGCTGCTAAAATGTAATATGTTTGGCAGTAGAGTTTTTAGTGTTACAAATCACAGAAGTGTTGTAAGATAAGATAATGGAAAAAGGGTGCTTGGCAAGCAGACGGTCCATTTTCCTTTAAATTAGTAATAAGGAATAATCAATGGAGATGAAGGGTGAGTGGAACACATTGCTGCAGGGTCAGAGACTTGGCAATTCCTAGTATCTTGGAATGTAATATTTCAGTGGCACTCAGCAGAAAAAGAGCAATCTAAGAAAAATGTCTTATCCTATAGCGGCTGAAGACTTCAAGGATGTTTTTGGGAAATTCTTCTATGTGATATTTCCAGAGCAATGAAGTCGTCCCTTTAAATCACTTTGCTGTTTAACATTCCCCTCTTCTCCATTAAGGTTTTGGTTGTAATCACAGATGTGAATGATTGTGCCCCCGAATTTCATCAGTCGATTTACAGCAAAGTCGGTGTTCCTGAAACAGTTCCTATGACAACTGCACTTCTCCAAGGTTAGTGCTCCTGAAACCATTTATTACGTTCACTGTATTTTTCTCCTTTGCACTACTTAGAATTCAGTTCAGAAAGCAAAATTACCTGTCCCAGTGTGGGTAGTTGCAGCTTCTGAAGGCAAATGGCACCTTGCAGAATCATGTCAGTTATTTACTACTGCCACAGCCCAAACAATTTTGGGGGACAGGAAGGCAAAGGAAACAGATTTTCTTTGTGGATTTTGAAGTAACAGAACTTTGTTGTGGTTGGTATTACAGCAGCAGGCTCATAGTAGCAGTCTTTCTCGAAGGAAGAGAGTGATCCTGAATCAGAAGTTATGGACACCTCAGCTCACCTTCTCTGCCTGTCTCTGAGAATCCTGTGTGGGCTGTAGGAATTCTGCTCTCTTGCATTAAAAGCCTCTTGTACAGTTTAACTGTTCTATGTGAGGTTTTGTTTGGATGCTTGACCGGAAGACTTTGCTTCTTCCCAATGGAACCAAGAACTTGAGCTTCAGGTAGTGGTGCTCTGTAAAGTGTAGCAATAAAACAAATTTATGTCAACTAAGCAGTTGTACAAGGGCCTTGTATTGGTCTTTAACCCTTACATAAACTTTCTCTAAATCTTGAGGGGGAAAAGGAAATTAAACTGCAGGAGAATTGCTTTTCCCTAGTAAATAGGATTTTATAACCTCCTACTGTTCTACTTAGTGATTTATCCTGTGCTAATGGTAGTTTGTCAGTTACTGTTCTGGTAACTGTGCTTTTAGCATAGATTTTTGTAGGTTATGAATAGGATTTGACCAACACATAATGTGCATCAGTTGAATAATGTATGTAGATATTCCACCTTTAATTGCACAGTGTGTGATCTGAGTGATTTTAAGCCAGCAGTGTAGGTCAGGTGGACATGAGAATACTTCTCTATGTGGGAATATATTCTTGATAGTACAGGACTCTGTAAATCCAGCAAAGTCAAGATCGAGTGTCTAAGTTCTCCCAGGGACTTCACTTTTGGTTTTTTGAATGACTTATTTTTGAGTAAGGGTTAATTCACTAAAAGGCGCAAGGGACAGCACAGTTTTCTGACTGGTTTCAAGCACCACGTGCCAAGGCAAATCCTGCTAGAGCAGTAGTAAATGTACTTAACATTCCAATTCACTAACTTTGGTCTGCACAATGTCTTTCTCTTCTCTTCTAATAGTGACAGCCACTGACTGTGATTCAATGGAGAATGCCCAGTTGCTGTATTACACACTGAGCCAAGACTTCAGTATTACTTCTCATGGCACTATTTTTCCAGCAACACGGTTGGACTATGAGCGACCTAACCACCTTTATGAGTTCATCATTATGGCTGTAGATCAAGGGGAAGAGCCCAAGACTGGGACAGCAACTGTTAGGATCCATGTCTCAAATGTGAACGATGAAGCGCCTGAGTTTTCTCAGACAATGTAAATACGAATTCTTCAGACTCTGTTATCTTTTATTGTTGCTTTTTCTATTTTGGTTGAAAGGCTGATCACAGGATGGTAACTGGCTTTTGTTCAATCAAAGCTGAGAGCTGGACTGACCCAAAAGATCACCCAAAATATGGGGTGATATTTTGACTCTGAGACTGAGTAAGAAAAAAGGTAGTGTATAGACAATCTCTTTTGACAGATCTTGCACTTTTATTTTTCCCCGTATGTACTGAAAGATATGGTGCAGTAATTTCAGATTATACAGTTCAGGAGCACCCCTCCACCACCAAAGGAAATCAGGCAGAAAAAACAGGCAACAGAGTTGTTGCCATCAGCCTCCATCCAGAGACATGGGGGAATTTTGCCTTTTAATTAGGCAGTTTAAACTTAGAGTCAGCAGTCTGCATCCCTGGTTTATAGTTGTCAAAGAAAAATGCTTAGATGGCACAATCCTAAATGACAACTGAATTAT
This sequence comes from Mohoua ochrocephala, assembly GCA_013398855.1. Taxonomy (NCBI): domain Eukaryota; kingdom Metazoa; phylum Chordata; class Aves; order Passeriformes; family Acanthizidae; genus Mohoua; species Mohoua ochrocephala. Next base: position 165,658 of record VZTA01017845.1, on the reverse strand, counting down.
AAAACCCACAAGATAAATGCCAATAAGTGGAGTTCACTTAATTTCACTTAGTCTCATGCCCTACAAACTATGTATATATTTTTTTCTTCTAAAGCACCTGTAAGCACTTTTCTTCCATAGCTGGGACTCGGAAACGTCTGAAGCAATGCCAGAGGTACTGTAAACTTGCATTGATGTTAGAGACTTAGTAATGGAATTTCCAGTCAGCCTTTGCACCAGCCTTCTACTCTTAAAAGTAGAAGTTGCTCAGAACAAAACCAAGGCAAAGATTTCAGTGATGCTAAGCTTGGGGTTTAGCTGAACAAAACATCAAAGCTTTCTGACAGTCCTTGTTTTATGTGAAGATAACCTCTGGCTTCAAAATCTTGTGCCTTCCTTTCTTTTCTAAACATTGCTTAGGAGATATGGCTTGGAAAATTTGATCTTTTGTAATTTAGTGGGTCTCTTTATATTTTCAAATACTAAACCAGGGTAGGTTTATCACTCTTCCGCCAATGCCTATTTTTCATTTCTTTATTTGTTTTACTATTCAGAGACATTGAATATTTATCTGCATCTGTTCCTTATATTTTAATCAGAAGCGAGTGATACTATTCAAGATGCTGTAAACATATCTAACCAATTGAAAACAGAAAACATAGTTGGAAAAAAATCCCTGACAGCTCTTTTATTTAAAGTTTACTGAAGAATATGATTAAAATTAATGTTATTTTCAATTACCAGACCTTCACAAGAAGCTTTTCTGTTCTCTGTGCAAGAGCAGGGAAGCTACTGTTGTGTGTATGTGTAGATAGGCACTGGAATTGAATTAATCTCTTGGAATGCAAATTAATTCAAGTTTTTGGTTAATTAGGCTTTGATTTTGCTTTGTCTTTCCTGTTATGAAAAGAACCTTGAACCCAGAGGTAAATTTCAGACAGAACTTAGTTGAAATTTTCCATGAAATAGAATCTTTGTGAACACACGTAAACTGGGGCCTGTTGAGAGACTGTTTGCAGTTGATGATGTGCTCTGTGGCAGTCTAATACAAATCTAGGTGATGATGTTGTCCTTCTAGCCCTTTGTTTAAACAGATTTACAGTCCAGTATAAATTCATGATTCCTTGCCATGAGCTTTCTTTCATCACAGTTATTCTTTATCTCAGTTATGAAATGCTTAAGGCAATCACTCTGTTTCATGTTGTCAGTTTTTACTTTCTCTTTTTTCAAGAGATCTCTTCTGAACTCCTCTCTCCCTGTATTTCATGTAAAACATTATCAGAATTACTGTTCATTTGCTTTCCAGATGCAGAGTTAAGACAGTGTCTTGAGGGTTGTGACTGAGCTAAACCAGAATAATTTACTTCTCTTACTTCCTTGCCTATAAAACTGGGGGAAGAGAAGAAGCTGTTTCTGTGAAGGTTTCCTTGAAAACACACATATCTTGACAACGAAAGCGAAGGGAAAGGTTTTCTGTGCATCCATTTTCTTTTCCTTTAGATTTTCTGCCATTCTCAGCATATGGCCAGTGGGTCCATAAGCACTCTCACCCAGTGGGTCCATAAGCACTCTCACCCAGTGGTGCATCTGCATTATGTTGGACACGGCCAGCTGCAGTTCATTCTTACGGCTGAGCTTTGGGATATCTGCTGTGGGCAGGCCTGGCGGATGCTTAGTCTGACCCACGCTCAATCCGGTCAGATAAAATAATAAATATTTGGGACTTTGCTAAAGCAGGGGGCTTTTCTACTCCAGAGAGCATTAAGCTTTGGCTGATAATGCCTCTTAAGAGCTTAAAATGTCAGTGATGTGTCTGGACTCGAGCAGAGATTTTTGTAAAACTGACATTATGCACATATCCTCCACATCTCACTCTCATCTTAGTCCTGTTGGGGCAAGGACTGCGCTGAAAGCCTTTTGAGGGCTTGTGTCAGAAACTGCTGTGACGAGAACTGCTCTAACTTGGCAAATGTTTGCTTGGAATCTGTGATTCACGAAGCTCATTTTTTAAAATTAAAAAACCCAAGTGAATTCTGCATTTAGCACAAGTCTTGTTGCACAGCTCAGCTTCAAAGCTGTGGTACTGCTGGAAGTTTGCACTGGATCTGTGGGGGGGACAACAGAAAGATGTGGATGGTTGGATAGATCATCGATGCTATCATTTCAGTGCTTAACAAAAAAGCTTCATACCAGTGTAATTGTATTAGTAAATTACAAATCCCTGCAGTGCCCTTTGAACAGGTAGTTAGTAGGTGTTGTAAAGCTTAGTTCTCTGTGTATTAAATCCTGTTTAAATTCATAATTGTGCTGTTGTTTGGGTTTTTTAACAGCTACAGGAGTTTTGTTTCCGAAGATGCAGGCCCAAACACTCTGATTGCTACAGTTAATGCTGTTGATCCTGATGGAGATGGTGTGACATATGATATTCTGTCTGGGAATCAGAAAGGGAACTTTGTTATTGACCCTAAGAAAGGTAATTATAGATTAGCTCTTTGCTGCTGTGGTTGTAATGCTGATTCTGTTGTCATGCACCTTGAATTTGGTCTTATTACCAAACTGAATAGCATATGCTATCTTTGAAGCTTAATTTTAAAAAGTGCAAGGAAAGAATGCATATACTCTCTTATAATATTTAAAAAATGGTATCATTTCCTAAAATCTGTGTGTAATTGACCTCTCTTACCTGTTCAGTGTTTGCTTTCAGTCAGTAACTTAATAGAGAACATTGTTACAGATAACAGGTAGCTTAGGAGGCAGTAACTTAATAGAGAATGTTATTATTGATAACAGGGTGACATTCCAAAATGTCAGACAAGTGTCTGAATAGCATTTAATATAAGAAACTGGACATTTGGGATTTTAAATGAGGCTTTTCCCCCCACCATGCTTGTGTCAATGTCCTGATTATGCTGATGAGAGCAAACGTTTCTTGCCGGAGCTCACCTGTGTTGTACTGACACAAAATGATGTGTTTGTAGGTGGAATGAGACTACCACTGTTTTAGTTCAATGAAGGTAGAAGTATATAAAATCTGAACCAAAGAAGTATATTTTTCCTTTAAGGCTAAAATCATTCACATGACCAGTGTTATTTAGCTAAGAATACTGCATGCGTGAGAAAAAAAAGACGTGTGGAGAATACTTTGCAGTTTAAGGCATTTGTTCTGAAATGTCAATTTCTACATCTTTTTCTTTTCGATAGTCACATATTTTCAAAATATGAAAAGAAAAAAAGGTTCCCACCCCACTGGTGTCATCATTAGGAAAAAAAAAAAACAAAACAAGTGCACAAGCACCAACTTCTGAGTAGATTGGCATATCACTTTAAATTAATAGGATTTGTTTGCTGTTGATTCCTTGAAAAAACAGAAGAGGATGTTTTGAGATTGAAACAGGCAAACAAATTGAAATCCCATTGAAGGATTGAAGTAACTTAATTAACTTCAGTTAAACTACTTTGTATCTTGAACTGCAATCAAAATCTGAACTTAGATTTTTCCAACGCAGAAGCGTTGAATATATAGGAAGGAGTAAGCTGCCCTTAGTTATTCCTTCACTTTATTTCATAGAGTTCACTTAACATGAAATTTTAATTTCAATGCAATCATGGTTTTGCAATATTAATGTTGGATTCTGAAATGCTCCCAAAAATATGGTCTGCAGGTAACTCGCAAGCGTTGAATCCTGACCTTGAGTTTACTATGAGCTCTCCTTTATTTCCTTTCTGACTTAAAAATAGAGTTGCAGGTTCCAAGAGTTAAATTTCTACAGATGCTTTGGCACCTGAAGGGGAACAATGGTTTTGAAAGGGTCTAATTGCTACAGCATTAAAATATCTGACACTTCTGAAAATCATTTTTGTAAGAAACAAATTTTTTTTGGTCAAAGCATCTTAACATTTGATTGACAGCATCTCTTGGGATTAGCTCCACAGTTTTAATATAGAAAATCATGTATAGGTACATTTATACTTTTTTGCCAATTAATTTTATAGTCTTTGAAATGTAACTTTAAGAACATTAGCATTTTTTCCTGAATACTTTTGGGCTTTTGTTGCTGAATAAACCAGTAAAGGTTTATACAGTGGCTTGCAGCAGTTTCTTTTCAGAAATGATGTCAGGGGAATAGTCTGTACCCTCTTGAAGCAGAAATGTGGAGATAAAGTGGAGAAGTGTCAAGTGGATAAGTGCTGCAGCTAAAACAATACATTTGCAAGCAAATTGAGTGACATTGATGCTGTGAAAATACTCTGTTGTAATGACAATTGTGATTATTCCTGATGAATAACAAATGTGATGGATGGATGCAAAAGAATGACAGCCCCTTTCTGCAGGATCTCAGGCAGCTGAGGTCCCTTTTGCTTTTGTAGCACTTCTCTTTGTGCCGGTGCCTGTGTGTCCCACCCAGCAGGGTGTGTCCTGCGGGCAGTTTTGCGAGTGGCAGAACAGAGGTTTCTGAGACTGTGCCTCTGCAGCTCAGTGCTGCTGTGACTGTGCTACAGGAAGGTAAACTTGGAGCAGTTGCAGCTGAGCTGTCCATGGCAGCTGCAGATTGATGACAGCTATTATGTGCAGGTCAGCTGAGTTGTGGCTGTTGTCTCAGTTTGTTCTGTAGACAAACCTGTTGTGATGTCTTAATTTTGTTTTAATATGGGACTGCAGTAAAAACACCACAGTTAAATTACACTGCAGCAGCCTTATGGTTTATTGGTGAACAGGTAAGCCAGAATGCTTTGTTGTCATGCTTACTAGTGAGAAGAGTAATGGGAATGGGTTAATGCAGCAAAAGCCCAGAACCTGTTGTTTTTACAGGGCTGGTTAGACTTCGTGCAAGCCCCTTTCCTGAGCTGCAGGGGACAGAATATGTTCTGAATGTCACAGCTACCGATGATAACGCCTCTGGAGGGCCCCATCCTCTCACAAGTACTGCCCAGGTCGTTGTGAAAATTGATGATGTCAACAATAACAAACCTGTCTTTGAGAAGGTAAATATATGAGCCTCTGTCATTTGTACTGGACTGTGTAATAAATGTTTTAACGCTGTTGGCACTGCAGGTGTGCAGCAGATGAGCTGCTCAGGAGGTGCTCTGCTTCCTTCTCTGAGTCCTGTCTTCTTCTTTTCCATCCCTCTCTAAGGCTTTCAGGTTTTGTTCTACTCTTGTGGCAGAACAGCTCCTGTGAGCTCCTGTCTGTTCCCTGAACCACACCTCATCTCTGGCATTTCAGAGGATGAGGCCAAGTGAAACACTTTTGGAGATTTCATGTGACACATGCGAGCAGGAATCCATAGGGATAGCTATCTGTGCAGTGGGCTTGTTCCTAAGTACTCCAAAATACCTCTTGAAATTACATAGGCTTCCTTTGATGATTGTATGTCTGGAACTAATGAAAGAGAAAAGAATGAGTGTTTTAGCCTAAATAGTGAAGTATTGTAAAAAATAAATGCTTGAATTTGGTTTCAGAATGTTAATTCATATTAAAGATCTATTGTCTAAACATTTCAGGTGTGGTACTGATGGCTCATATGTTGATGGGCAATGTTGCGTATTTTGAAAAGTCAGCAACTGTTCATGTCAGTCTTGGAAATTCTCAGTAACCTTTCCTTGACAAAGTTACTTTGTGTAGAAATTCCTTTTTGTTCAAAGCAATTCTATGGTTTGGCCAAGTGTATGCCCTCTTTTTTATTAGACCTTTGCTAATATAGAAAAATATTTGCATTTGGAAGCAACTTTAACTTTTTCTCCAAATATTTGCATCAGTTGGAGATGCTCAGTGGCCTCATGTTGTGTGTTGTTTGTATAACCACAAAATAGCAAGGGAAATTTAAATTAATCATGGTACAGATAAAGCTTTAACAGCAGAACATGGCAATGCAAGCGTAGCTAAATAATTATTTCTTTTTTTTCCCCTGCTAGTATATCTTTAAATCAAATGGCAAGGGAAATCCTTGAATTTTCTCTTCTTTAAATTTTTCTTTCTTTCTTTTTCTCCCCTCTCTTAGTGCCAGTACTATCGGGAGCATGCTTCTGTCCTGGAAAACCAGCCTTCAGGGACTGTTGTTCTGCAGGTTGAAGCCACTGATGCTGATGAAGGAGCCAATGGTATAGTGAAATATGGTTTGATGCACAGAGATGGTGTCCTACCAGCATTTAGTATTCATCCTGACACAGGTAAAACAAATGTCAGAACTGATAATGGCATAGAGAAACCACCGTGTAACACTGATGGAGAAAAGGCTTAGATGAAATCAGACTTCAGGCTTTTTCACTTGGAGTTTTGATAGCAGACCAAATATAAACTGTATTAACTGCATGAACAAGTATTCCATGAGACTAAGTTTCACACATGTCCAGTACTGAACTAAAACTGATGTTTTCCTTGAAACATGGAAATTCTGCTCGGTGGAGTAACTTGTGGTGGTTTTGTAACTGGATTTAAAAAACCCAAACAAACGTATTTTAAATGCACATTACCTTGCAACATTGCTAATGGCATATAAATGGTTTATCTAAATGACATTAGGCTTACAAACAGCAAAGGAACTAAATCTTAGAAGGCCAAAACTAGGTTCAGGCTGAATTTCTGGAGGATAAAAGACATGAAACATTCCTTTACCCTGTACTTACAGCTCTTCAAAAGAAATATTATTTTAGAAACTCATTCTCTTAGTTTGGTACTTATCTTCATTTTCTGAACTTAAATTGCATTCAATTCTAATTCAAATTCCTATTGTGTGTAGATGTAAGTGTAACTGAAATTTGAATCTGCCTGAGCAGTGCAATGTCAGCTGTTGCTCTTGTTACATCTTGGGGTTGGATCCTTGAACCTGAAGTTCATGTTAGAGGTGTACTTAACCTAAATTGCATTGTATCTCAATGTATTGACAGAAAAATAAACATCTGCATGTAGAATATTGCCAAATGCACATAATTTTAACTCTTCGGTATTTAATTTGTTTTCAGGAGTTCTGACAACTGTTCAGGTATTTGATCGAGAAAAACAGAGGGAATATCCCATCACTGTGACAGCAACAGATCAGGCAGCGGAGCCACTCATTGGAATATGTCAGATAAATATTGTCATCCTGGACCAAAATGACAATGACCCCAGATTTGAAAACACCCACTATGAATGTAATTGAGAGTCATTGGATAGAGTTTCAGTGCCCTGAGTGTGAGCGTACCCCATGTCTCAGATTTTTGGGTTTTTGCCTTTCCTGGCGGTAGAAAATGTGACAAACTGTGATGCAGCCAGAGATGCACCTTGCTTATTTAATTGCAGAGCTGTTACTCTGTGTAATGTGTGATGTAGCAAGTACAGCCTTGGCTCATAGGCCTGCCTCATGGGAAAGTTCCTTGGAACAATAGCCATGTCATTCATACAGAGCAATTATTCTCTGAGGTAAAATACAATTAAAAGAAGTATCTTATAAGAAAGAAGAATTCCAGGTTATGAGTGGGGTAATATGAAGTTCAGATATGGCCTGTAGCTCTGGAGTGATAGCACCCCTTTAAAATACTCCGTGTGTGTGGCCATTGTTCCAAGGAAGAGGAACTCATACTAAAGTAATGATGTACGGCAGTTATTTCTTTATGACTTACTAAGATGTCCATGGTAGTTTAGCAAATTAATGATCAATTTGAAATATCCTTTCCTTACATTAGATTTCCTAAGAGAGGACACAAGAGTTGGGACCAGCTTCCTGCGTGTTGCAGCCCGTGATGATGACTACAGCTCCAATGCTGCCATTACATATTCCATAGCAAACAATGAACCAAATTATTTACAAATTAATCCTACCACAGGCTGGGTGTATGTGAACCAACCCATATCTCAGGTAGGGTTCTTGTTTTCGTTTTAAGCTGACTATGTCAATATATCCTAGGAGGGACTGAGTTTGGGTTACACCCTCAGGTTAAAGGATCAATACATCTATTTCAATTAAACATGAGTCTAAGGCTTTTAGCTGCTGGGTTCATCGACTGTGAATCGCATATGAGCAAGCCCTGCTTTCAGCTGGGAAGCAGCGGCTACAGCACTGCCTCTGGGACTTGCTCTTCCCATTCCCCTGGCTTTGGCATGCTAATTCCAAGGGCTGCAGGGCTGAGGTCATAAGCAGGGGAGCAAGAACCCAAGTGTAGCACTTCACTGTGTTAGCAGGCAATGAGTCAAGACACAAATCTGAAGGGGAACAACTGTGAAATTTTGGTCCTCATACAGATTCCCAACTTGATATATGTCAGTTGTGGTGGATTAAGCATAGGTGTCCCTCAGGAAGGTGAAAGCGTCATTCATGGAGTTATCTAAAACTGATCAGTTTCAGCTACTTCTAAACTCCTACACAAGCAGTTGGATATTTTCAGGTTTTAAAGTAATTTGTTTTGAAATGGAAATACTGTTGCAGATGTCAGTCTTTAAACAGGTATTTTTAATACTGACATTTAACTTCTAAGTAACTGACACAAAAGTTTGGTGAAGGTGTATTATTTTATTATATTTTCTTTAATGAATCAAAGAACCCTACAGACCTAATAACAAGAACTGTTAACAGATAAGCTTAAGAACTCAGGGGCCCACAAAGTGTTTTTTTTGGTTCAGTTTGGTTTTAAATTTTGTGTAACATTTGCTTAGGTTTATTGAGACATATAGCAAAATTTTCCAACAATCTTCAGTAAAGCAAATAGAATGTTCATCAGATTTACACCTATTTCATATTTTGAGTTCAGCTGCAGATATTTTTCTTCTGTGTAGGTTATTTTTAAGTGTGTCCTTTATTTTATCTATTAATGTATTTTGGAGGCCTGCTCAAAACCTTCCATAATGAAACCTTTTTTACTGTTCAGAAGTCATCTATAATTCGAGAGATTACTGCTACAGATGGAGGCAACAGGAGCAGTAAAGTTGAACTTTCTGTAACTGTGACCAGTGCAAAAAACCAGCCTCCACAGTGGGAAAGAGACAGTTATGAAGTTGTTATTCCAGAGAATACTACACGGGATGCCTCAATTTTGGTAAGGTTGGGACAGACTTGTTTGTCTGTCTGTAGCTCTCAGGCTGCAGCATAACTGAACATTGTTTATTTGCTTAAATATAGTGAGCTTTTATAAGAGTTTTGTGTTTTGTAGCTGAGTATCTGGGAGAGTCAAAACACAAAAGCTTTTAGAAGTGGTGCTGTACTTACAGAAGTGTTGATTACACACACTTTTTGAACTGTGCAGACAATCAAAGCAACTTCTCCCCTTGGAGATCCCCGTGTCACTTACAACCTGGAAGAGGGGCTCGTCCCAGAGACCAACATGCCAGTTCGTTTCTACCTGACTCCAAACAGACATGATGGTTCTGCTTCAATCCTGGTAGCTGAGCCACTGGATTATGAAACAACAAAGAGCTTTCTGCTGCGGGTCCGAGCGCAGAATGTGGCTGCAGTTCCTCTGGCAGCATTCACCACGGTCCATATTAATGTCACAGGTGTGTGAGCTGTTCAGTGATGTCACAGTATAATCCTGCACTGCTTTCCTTTACAGTTTTCTAGTTTTCTCTATGTGTGCTCTTTTTGATGTTCTAGATGTCAATGACAATGTCCCATTCTTCACTTCATCGATTTATGAAGCCTCAGTAACCGAGGGAGCCGATGTGGGGACATTTGTCACTCAGGTGTCTGCCACCGACCTCGACCTTGGTCAGCATGGTGAGGTAAGAAAGTGGGGACCTTCATCTCCCCTGATGAAAGCTGTGGAGTAACTTCTGCATGAGCAATGGCTAAAAAGTCTGGAAATCTTCAGCCTAGAAAAGGGATGACTAATAGAGAAATGTAGAGTGAAATAAAGTAGTTAATTACATACTTCTCTGTGTTGCCATGTGAAAAATGCAACTAAAACTGCTAGGTGTGAGGCAGAAAACAAAGAGGAAATATTTAGACAACCTGTAGCTTAGTTGAAATGCCTCCTGTAGAATTCTCTGGTTTGGAAAGTTCTACATAGACCTAAAATGAGATTGGATAAATGAATGGAAGAAAAGCTGTGTTAAAAGCTTCTGTGAGCTGGAAATCATTGCAGGTACTGCAAACTGAATCCTTACAATATATGGCAAGTTAACACCCAAAGTGAATGTATTCCTTGCTGATTAAAAAAATAGAAAGTAGATACATCCTCAGAACAAGAGTGCAAGCTGAAGTCAAGTCACAAAAACATGTATATAATAGATACTGAGCAGGTTCAAATGCAGCTTACCTGTGGCTGTTGTATCAGTACTTGGGATTTTTAGCTGAGTGAATGCTGCAGCACAGGCACTGTACAAATGTGTGCTAGTGAAATCAGGAGCTGATCAGACAAATTATTTTCCTTTACAGATCAGCAGTCAAGGAAGTTAATTGGCTTTAGACCAGGTTGCTCAAGGTGCAGATTTACCCAGCTTCCTTGGCCTGATCAAGTATTCGGACATGGGACTGTTCTTCCTCTCTTTAAGTACTAACCTAGTTGTGAACTATTCAACAAAAGGAAAGTATAATATTAACAATTTCTTTTTAATCCTGTAGATAACTTACTCCCTGTTACATGACAGTGGCAGAGACTACACCTCTTTTCGCTTGGACCCCCAGACAGGCTCCATATACACTGCCTCGGTGTTTGACAGAGAGGAGAAGGGCTCCTACCTTCTGGAAGTCAAGTCAGTGGATGGCTCTGAGTCAGCTCGACCTGGAAAGCATGGGAAGCCAAACTCTGGTAAGAGGCAGATGGCTGTGGGAAGTGTGGTATTACCTGGATTGTGTCTGTAAACAGCAGCTCTGAAATACAGGATTAAATGGTAATTTCTGGGGTTTTTTCATATCTTGTGTAAAGAGTGTCTGTTGTTTTGGTTTTGTGGTGGCTTTTTTACCATTTATCTGTGCAACAGTATGTCAGAGCTGAAAGATAAATTTTACATGATGATTGAGCAAGCTTTCTGTTCTGAAATTGAAAAAAGACCTATAAGCCTTCATATTTAGAGTTTAGAGAGTATTTCCTAGCTAGCAAAGATGTGCCTGTTATCTGTAGGATGCAAATCTTTGGGCAGTGGAAGTGTTTCTCAGAGCACTGCATATGGTACTGTATTCAGTCAAAAGTAATTATGAAGCAGGAATGTTCAAGATAGAAAATCCTTTTCTCAATTGATCGCCCTGCTTAAATAAAAACTTAAAATTTTGTGGCTTCAGGACGAAAAGTTATGACTAAACACTGTACAACTGCCATAGCAGGCATCAATTATTCATGTATTATCCGTTTAAACAAATTGGATGTGACATTCATTTGATACCCAAGTGCTTTTGAGTAATGTTGGTATATATATGGTCCACAACCCTAAGGGTTTGTTTCTGTATTGTCTGCATATTTGTCTTCATTTAACGTGCAGGCAGACAGGTTAAGGGATTGTAGCTGACAGAAGTGGCACAGCTGGGGATTTGAATCTCTTGCTCCCTGTCTCTCCAGACACGGCCTATGTGCGAGTTTCCATCAGCGACGTGAACGACAACCAGCCAGTCTTTGCCCAGAGTGTCTATGAGGTGAACGTGGACGAGGACCAGGACGTGGGATCCACCATCCTCACAGTCAGTGCTAATGATGAGGATGAAGGTAAAGCACTGGAATCCCCCACGGCTCTGTCCAAAGTATTAATCAGTTGATCTCAGCACACCAAGACATATTTGGTGGTGTTAGAAAGGGAAATGTCTTTTTGTCTCTAGGTTTTAAAACTTCTGTAAGTGTGGACTGATCAGGCATGAACATTAGTTCATAACAGAGCTGTGAGGCACAATCTCTTATTTCAGGAGACATGCATTAATGTGGGATGATAGGAGATAATTCCTGTGCCCGCAGATACAACTTTTTTATAGATCAGATCATTTTCGTACAAATGGGTGCCAATAAAAATGTCCTGGTTAACTAGAATAAGTCAGACTTGATTTCAGTGAGATTTATTTGCATTCTCTATGATGGACAGTATAGTTTGTGTTTGTTTTGTTTTGTTTTGTTTGTTTTCTAAAATTTGAACCTAGACTTCCTAAATGCATATGATGAATTTTAGCTACACTGTTTTATCCACAAATCAGCCAGAAATTCAGCCACTAATCATGTAAAAGTAAGTACATAACCAGTGCTCACAAAAGAGAGAGAGGAACAGTACATGCTTCCATCTTTTGACCATGGAGCACTGCTAATTCAGCTTCACTGTATGGTGAAACACTACTTTTTTTGTTGTTGCACAAGTCCCAAAGGACTGTTCTCTCGGTGTGTTTGTGAAGTGCAAGGAAATCCTGACTGCACTGGATTCCTCCCACTCTGTAGGGGGCTGAGGCGAGTGTGGTAAAGATGAGCTGCAGAAGGATTTACCTACTCAAGGAACTTTTAGTTTGGTACTTAGGCTGCCTGTAAATCTGCTCTTTAGTGTTGGACAGGGGACCTGATAGGATGGATATATGGCACTTCATTTCTGCCCTCTAAATAAAGGAAAAACAGAATTATTACTTCATTGCAAAGACACGTTTTGTAGAGACAAACTACAATTGGACACACCAGAACTGAAAATGCTGATAAGTAATCTGACATAGCTGCGTGTTTTAAAAGACCACAAAAATGATAAAATAAAAATAATACCACTAATCAGTTATTGTATGATTTGTACTTCATCTCAACATCCCATGCATCAGTCTACTTTAAGAAATGTGTTTTCTGACATTGTTGGTAATTGACAGGAACAAATGCTAAATTACGGTATCAGATCACAGCTGGAAACACGGGAGGAGTGCTGGATGTTGATCCAGAAACAGGAGCCATTTACATTGCCCAGCCACTGGACTATGAAGAAACAAAAATGTATGAGATCCACTTGTTGGCCTCTGATGGGAAATGGGAAGATTATGCAGTTATCATCATCAACATCATCAATAAAAATGATGAGGCTCCAGTTTTCTCTATCAATGAATACTATGGAAGTATAATTGAGGAACTGGATGCGTTACCAGTCTTTGTACTGCAGGTAGTGTATGCAGTTTCAGAGATTAAAATATTTCCATGAAAAAGCACAGATTACTGTAGTACAATTATGTTAAAAATAACTTAGCACACGTATATTAGTGAAGTTCAATTTTACTAAGTTTTTTGTCACTAGAAGAGAAGAAATGGACTTTTGTGAAAAAAAAGATTACAGGGATAGTAAGTAGGATAAACAGGATGGATCATTTGTTGATCCTGAAAAGCAAATAATTGGCAATTTAAAGTAGCTATCAGAATATCATATTTAAATTACCTGTATGGATATGAAAAATATAATATTATTTTAGTACTAAAATTGTTAAGTTGTTAACGTTGTTAAAAATGCTTATTTGCCTGCTCTGAATTGTCCCTTTGTTTGCTATTCCCTGGCATGCACATGTTAATACCGTGTCATGTGCTTTTGCTTGGACTCCTTTAGACTGGAGCAGCATATAGGATGTGGTGCAATCACTGCATATTTCATACTTTCTATGTTGTTTGTTTTTTTTCAAAACTTCTCTAGGTTCTGGCCAGTGATCCTGATAGTGGTGTTGATGGAGGAGATTTGAGATACTCCTTGCATGGGTATGGTGCAGCTGATATTTTCACAATAGATGAGAAAACAGGCAGCATTTACTCACACAAGAGGCTGGACCGGGAAGAGAGAGCGCTGTGGAGATTTATTGTGTTGGCTACTGATGAAGGTGGAGGAGGACTTACAGGGTTTGCTGATGTGATTATCAATGTGTGGGATATAAATGACAATGCCCCCATGTTCACATGCATGCCTGATGATTGCAACGGGAACGTCTTTGAAAACTCTCCTGCAGACACCTTAGTCATGGAAATGGGTGCGGTCGATCGGGACGATCCAAACGTTGGACTTAATGCTGTCCTGACGTACAGGATAACAGAGAACGTGAAGAACGAGTTTGGCACTGACATGTTTAACATCAATCCCAACACCGGTGCCATCCACGTGGCGGGGGGACGGCTAGACAGGGAGAGGACTGAAAGTTATTTTCTTACTGTTGAAGCAAGAGATGGGGGAGGGCTGACAGGGACTGGCACTGCCACTGTCTGGGTTGCAGACGTCAATGATAACGTTCCGAAGTTCACAAAGAAGTTGTGGCAGGCAGCAATTCCTGAGAACAGCGCCATCGACTCGGAAGTCCTGCAAGTGTGTGCTACGGATGCAGACATTGGGGAAAACGCAGACTTAATGTTCAGTATCATCGGGGGAGACCCGGATCAGAAGTTTTACATTGAGAATGACAAAGAATGGCAATGTGGCACTGTTCGACTGAAAAAAAAGTTGGATTTTGAGAATGCCCGTGAAAGACAGTTTAATCTTACTATTACTGTGGAAGATCTGGATTTTTCTAGTGTCGCAGTGTGCCTGATTGAAGTTGAAGACTCAAATGACCACAGCCCAGCTTTCCTTTCTCAGTTTATTCAGACAAACCCTTTGTTTGAAGACGTGCCTGTAGGTACTACGGTCACCACAGTGAGAGCTACAGACAAGGACTCTGATTTGAATGGGAAGATTATCTATTCTATAAAGTCAGATTCAGATCCTATGAGACAGTTTGTGATTGACCAGGTTGGTCATGTGGTTGTGGCAAATGCCCTGGATCGTGAAGCCATTCAGAAACACGCTTTAATTGTGCAAGCTTCAGATCAGGGGACACCTGCCCGCACTGGAAGCGTTACAGTTTTAATTAACTTGCTTGATATTAATGACAATGGACCAAGGTTTGAGGCACCTTACATGCCTGTAGTTTGGGAAAATACATTGAAGCCTGGAATAGTGCAAATGAACCACACATCAAAGCTGCTTCATGCATTCGATCCGGACGGTGAGGAAAATGGGCCACCCTTTACCTTTTCATTGCCACCAGATTATCAGCATTCTTTGGATTTTTCTCTTACCGACAACGGAAATAACACAGCGACTATAACAGCTTTGAGGTCCTTTGACAGAGAAAAGCAGAAGGTGTTTCACCTGCCAATAGTTATAACAGACAGTGGGATTCCACCTATGAGCTCCACAAACACCCTGACTATAACAGTTGGGGATGAGAATGACAACTGCCATGAGTCTGGCCACAAGGATGTCTATGTGTACAGTTACAAAGGTAAGTGCTGGCTGGATGTTATATCCGAGTCTGGATATCATACCAGATTCATGAATACAGCAGAGTTTTACACATAATTTCCTTCTTGCAGTCTGTTAATCTATTTCTTTGTTTACATACTTCAAAACTGCATCTCCAGGTCTGCAGGCTACTAAGTAAAGTGGAATAAGTGCAATATATTTGCAAAACTCAGATCTTAGTGTGTAAAAGATTATCTACCAAGAAACTGTTAGCTGCCAACAAGTATATATTGAAATAGCAGAAAAAGCAGTATTTTTATAAACCAATAAAATCTACTTTCCATTAATGAGTGTTCACCTACAGAAGGTATTTTGCAGTTACATTTTCTGAGTTTGGTATGCCTAAATTAGAAACAGATGTGACCAGATCATGCTGTAGAAATGAGAGAATGAAGCATCTAGGGTGGCTTGGCTCCAGATTTGAACCTTAAAAATCTCCCATATTGTTGAACCTTGACTGTGGAATTCAAAAGTCTCCTTCCCTGGACTTGTTCCTCTTGCTGTTTAAGAAGAGTTGATTGGATGTCCCACTTCTGTGACAGCCCACAAGGACCTGAAAAAAGGACTAATACTTGGCCCAGTTTGGTGTCTTCTTGCCCTTTTCCTTTTCTCAGTCATGTCCTTCTCTCCCAACTGTACCCCAAAAGATGCTCTCCCTCTTTTGCTGGGTTCCACTTGTGTGCTCTTCAAAATAATAGAGTAGCAATGAAACATTTAGAATTAACTCCTAATACGGTGATTTATAATTTTTTTTTATTTTTGTCTGAGAGTTTTGTAGACAGTTGCATTTATGTGTTATTCTGGTGTTGTTTTGTGCCGTTTCCAGCTTTTCTTCTTTCATGTGACATCTCCAGTGTACTCACATTGCCAGAATTGGCAGAAATCATATGACAGGCTATGCATTGTTTTAAGAATCTTGGATCATAACCATCACTAAATTGAGCAGGATTCTGAAAATAATAAATTCAGTAATGAATGTGACAGAATATAAAGTGCACTGAAAAGCAAAAATTAAATGCAGATTTATTATAATTTATCTCAACAGGAAAATGGTCAACAACAGTGCTTGGGGAAGTGTTTGCACCAGATCAGGATGACTGGGACAATAAAACATTTCTCTCTGAAGGAAAACTGCTCAAGTGAGGATTGTATTTCTGTCAAAATGAGTAATATTTATGCTTCTGTAATTATTTTGCTCACCATGTATTTCTCTGTGTTCAGGATGTGCATAAAGCCAGGGTTACTGAGTGTATTAAGGGATGTACCTTTTGAATGCTCTTTTTCTTTTTCACTTGGGTTACTAGGTATTAAGAAATTAATGCATGAAATATTTTTTCCAAGACAATGCGGGATCACACCACGATGTTGATTTTTAGTCAGATGTCATAGTTAATTTACTTAAAAATGTGCATTCTGTAAGCACCAGTTTAAAAATAGGCAGAGTTTCTAACGCTTGCTCTCAGATGTTAGAGTTGATGGAATACAAATCCTGAATTTAAAAGCAAAGAATGGAGTAATTTCATCAAAAGTGGAAGGGAATTTGGTGCTCTCCTTTGATGGCTAAATTTACAATTGCATGCGAAAACCATGACTCAGATTAGTGGAGGTTTTTTTCTGTTAATTGAAATGTTGAATTGGACACTTAATTCCTACTTAGACATTATTTGTTCGTATTATAAAGTGAGATGGTTTGTGGCATAACTATATGGTGTTTGGAAGGGAAAAAATGGATGTGAATGTGAATTTTGGTCTGTGCTGTGACTAAAAGTATAAAAGCTTTATGTAGCCCAAAATTAAAGGCTGACTTTCTGTCCATCTGCAGCCCGTGGGCCTGTTTCCATATTAAGAGGTTAATGTTCCACAGTGGTCATGGAATATTTCCATAATTGCTGATTACTGGCTCTTTGAGGTGTCAGATGAAGATGCTGTGAGAGATTTTATACAGACTTATCCTGTTCCAGATAGAGATGTGAGAATCTGGAACGATCAGTGTGGGTTTGTCACTTCCTATTACTGACCTCAGAGGCTTGCCCATGATGACTGTGCTGAACCACGTGGTTCAACTCCACACTGCTTTTGTTCAAATTTGGGAAAGGCTGAGTGCCAGGAACACACTTTTATAAGATCTGCAGATTGTAACTTCTCAGTTAAGGTGGCTCAGGTGCCTTTCTGAGGTTGTTGGATAATTCCCATAAGCTTTGGCCCTGTAACCTTCATAGTAACATTTAAGGCCTTCTGAATCATGTTAATGAATAAAGTCCTCAACTTTGATTTGTTAAGATTTCCTAATTGAAGGTTTCTGTGTAGATCTTTCAGATTAAATCAGAGGACTGGGTCTTTGCTGATGGTGGATAACACTCCTCAGGGAATATACAACTTAAGAGTTAGAGTTTCTGATGGAGTTTGTCCTGATGTTATATCTACAGTACAAATCCATGTCAAAGACCTGGAAAATGAAGCCATACAAAACTCAGCCACTGTGCGTCTCTCAGGTTGGTTTTATTTGCTGGTGAGAGTTTAGATCAGCTTCTTCTCTAACTGAATGTTTATGTGGTGTAGGTGTTATTATATCAACACTTGATTTGCTTATCACTGTAGGGCACTTTCTAGTATGCTTCCATATTGTTAAATAAGAAATAAATTGAGAAATTAACCTGTGAACTCCCAGTATTTCATGTTTATTTACTTTTGAATCCCCTGAGCAGATGTCACAGCCGAGGAGTTCATAAGGAGGGATGAACATGGCAAAACGAAACATGGCGAGTTCAAGGAGTTCCTTGCAAAACTGTTACCTGCTAAGCTGAGTGATGTCATTGTCTTCAGTGTGATGAGCAGGGATGGAAGACAGACAGATGTGAGGTTTGCAGTCCGTGCTGGCTCGGCCTATTACAGACCTGAGAAACTGCATGCAGAGATGGCAGCGTTTAAAACCGAGGTGTGTTCTCTGGGGTCATCTGTAGAACTCACCCACACACTGAGTTTGCAGAGTGTATATCCCAAACCCCGGTGGAAAAATATTCTGCATCTGCAGATGAGGGTTTTATTGCTTCACTCAGGACAAAACCACTTGTCAAACAAGTGTTGAATTCAAGCTTTCTCCCTTCTTTTTAGCGCCATGCATACTGGTGGTGTACGGTTGTTCTAAGTTCTGGGTCAATGAATGTAATCACTGGGGAGCTGCAGGAAAATGGGTCTCCATTGCTGTCATGGGGTAGATACTTGTGTTTTCTTCAGTCAGTGTTTCATTGTGTAATCCCCAAATCCCGACATCATCAGCTTGTGTTTAGACACTTAGAGTGGAGGCTTGATGCCACCCTGACAGAAATTGTACAGTACAAAGAGGTGACACTTCAGAGGAAAAGTCCTGCTGGAAGGAAAGTGCAGGTTAGAGGAACAGTTGCAACAGGTAAATGAGATGGAGACAACCAATCCTGTGGTTGCATTTATCTCACCAAAGGACAGCTTCAAATACAAAGGGACACCCTTTCCCAACTTCTTTTACTGTTGTAAGGGGAAAATATTTTTTGGATGGAAGATGTTTTCCTCCCCTTCCTGGTGTTCCCTAACTGTCCTGGTCCTGCTCTCTGAGCATGCCCTCTAACTCAGTTACACAGACACAGTCTGTCTTGGCCACACCTGGATTTTTCTGTAGTTCTGCACAAAGGCAAAGGGAAACTGCTCAGCTTTTTACTTGCCCTGGCCATATTTGGATTTGATACATGGTACATTGCATGGATGATTTTTTCCCAAAGAAAAATCAGCACTTTCCATTTGTGTGACTATGGCAGAGTCTGCCTGAGTCTGGGAACCAAACAGGGCTGTCTTAATTTACCACCTGCCTCCATCTTGGTGTATCTTAAATGGCTCTGTGGATTAGGAGAGTCTTCAGAGTGACCAGGTAGGAAATGACAGAGACAGAGAGTATTCACGAAGGGTAATGACTGCTTCTCTTGCATATTTATTGAATTACTGCAACAATAATATAGAAAATCCCATAGATTTCAAATATTCTCTGCCATAATATATGACACGTGAATTCATCAAAGTGGTAACAAGGGGATTGCTTCACGTATTTTAATGAAAAAATATGTTTTTATTAATTATATACCACCTTTCAATATTTAATGAATAGCTCCAGTGAGTGATCACCAATAGTTTACAGAAAACCAATCATAGCTGGAGAATTCCTCCAGTAGTTTTTCTATGTGTGTAACTATAAATATAGAAAATAAGTAATTAGCACTGGAATTATTCATTGAATTGCTACATAAATAATATGTTTGCATCACCTCCTGGGGATGTAGTTTTACAACAGCAATTTTTATTTAGCAGAAAAATAATCCATCCTAATACTTTAAAGGAGCCAAGGTTGTTTATATACAGTGTTTCTATAACAGCAATACATAGATGTCTAAATATGCATTACAGACTCTCCACTGATGGTGATAAGCACGGGCAGCAGACACAGACCTGCATTAACAGGATGCATCATGTCATTATAAAGTATGCTCTGGGCCTTTGGGGACATGGGCATCAATACATGTTATGATATTTGAGAATATAGGGACAAAGGATTATAAATGTCAAAGTTCTTACAGTGGTGAATTGAGATGACTACACAAATGAGAGAAAAATAGAAGCACTTTAGTATTTATGTATTTGTTTTGATCTTTTCAAAGCTTATTTTCAAGATATTTGCCATATGTTTTGCCATTTGGAAAAAACCCCATATTAAATACATAAAGCTCTAGTGTTGTTAGTTTTACATTTGTATACCTTATTCATTTGTGTACCACTGTGAGAGCAGTGAGCCCTTTTGCCTCACTCACCCAAGCTCAGCTTTGGGTACTAAACACACATTTCAGTGTATTTGAATCACCAAGTACAAATCAAATTCTGAAGCTTTATAACAGACACCTATGCAAAATTCCCAAATAAGTGGAAGGAACAAACTGTGATAATTTAGGTGTGTAGGCTGAAGGACAAAAAGCCAGGACTAATGGCAGCCCTGTTCTTGCCTCATACTGTGAGCAGCTCTCTTCCCTCCCTCTCTGCCAGTGCTTCCTTGCTCCGTTTGGAATAGAAGTTGTGATCTCGGGGTCACTATTTCTGCATTACCAGACCTGTGTTTACTGTGAGGCTTTTTTTATTTGGTTCTTGGGCTTTGAGGTGCAACCCCAATTAATATTAAAAACAGTGAACCAGCAAACATTAATGTAGCATAGAATACAGTATGCTGAATTGACTGTGTTTTGTTCCACACAGTTTGACAAAACAGTGAAATGCAAATTTATGGGGCACAAATCATTAGACTGAATCCGAGTTGCTACAGAGTTGTCTTGTCAGGTCACTCTCTGTGGACATGATTATTGAAGCAGCTCAGCTCTGCATTTTCCTGTGCCTGTATCCTTTTGTGTGAGAGAATGTAAGAAATAATAGCTAGTTGTTACTGCTGAGGAAGGATTGATCCTGGCTTGAGCTGAAACACACCTGTTGCTGTTGGGGTGCAGAGAGGTGTGATGCAGATGCTGCAGCTCGGAAGGTGGAGTTGTCAGTGCTCTCAGAGCTTTGGTCCTTGGAAATAATGTTATTAGACCAGTACTGATTCTACATGCTCACAGTCAATCATGTCAGTGACTAAGTTTTTAGGAAATGCTGCTGCTGTAATTTTTTTAATGAAATATTTCCTGAATTTTTCAAATTACTTTGCTTTCCTGTGTCATCAGGGATGTTACTAAGTAATGCTCAAGAAACTAAAGCACTGCATTAAGTCTCTGATGGCTTCGATTTTTCAGAATTGAGGTAAAATCCTTCAGCAGTGGATTCCTGAGAGTGGTGATGTGTTGAACTGTCTTTTCTCTTAGATCCAGTCAGCTCTACAACTGAACATTTCCCAGATCGATGTTGACGAGTGCAGGAGTGCCAACTGCAGTGAGGGCTGTACCAACCACCTCAGTGTGAGCGACATCCCCACGGTGATGGACACCGGCAGCGTGTCCTTCGTGTCCCTCACCACCTCCACCCATGGCATCTGCACCTGCTCCGCCCGCGAGCGGCTGCACCAGCCCTGCTCCTCCTACCCCCGCAGCCCCTGCCTCAATGGGGGCATTTGTGTTGACACTTTGAACGGCTACAGGTGAGGAAACTTGCATTGCACATTATGTCTCCCTTCAGTTTTTAAAGGGTTGAGTGGTGCTTACAAGGTACCAGTCTGAAATAATCATAAATGTACTTCTGACTGAAGGAGAAACAAAAAACCCCACAAGTGCACTGGGATGTAAACCTAATGGCAACAGGGGCTTTCCTGATAACCCCAATGGGGCCGTGGTCCCAAAAAGTGCATGAGTAACAAAGAAAACCCTGGGGAACACATAATTAACATATGGCATTTTTTAAGAGCACCTAATTCAGTATGAAGACGTGTGTGCCCTGTTTTTTTTTCTCTTTTCCAGGAGAGTAATAATAAAGGTGAATATCAGTGGTAGCAGCAGGGATGTAGGAATGAAATGTAGCTCAAACAATGGGTAATAAGGAGCCTAAAAAGCATTCGATAGTAAACGTGCTTTATTATAGCATCACCTGGCATGCAGCAGTATTCCCTTAGTGAAATTAATTCCAGCTAGGAATTAACCTCCCGGAGTTTACTCTGTAATAAATAGGTGTTTGGTGTTCTGTGTTACTTATTTAGGGAAAAAGTTCATTGTTCTCAAAAACTTGGCCTCAAAAATACTTTTTTTTTGGAGGGAGTTAGAATGGGGAATAAAAATACTTTGTACTCTCAGAGTATTTTAATAATCGCCAAGCACCCCTGAGGTTCTGCTAAAATCTTTGTTTCACTGATTTTTTAACTGTGATTTCATTCTGCATTTGCTGCATGTAAAACCAAAAAAAAAAAGCTGAACATTGGGGAATTTTGACTATTTCTTTTGTTTATGATCTTTCAGATGTCTTTGTCCTGCTTCCTTTCATGGACCAGACTGCCAGCAGACTAAGCACAGTTTCCATGGAAATGGTTATGCATGGTTTCGTCCCATCAGACCTTGTTTTGAAAGCTCACTCTCTCTAGAGTTTATTACTGTGGTTCCAGATGGACTTTTACTATACAGTGGCCCTTTATCAAATCCAGAACCTGGGAGTACAGAAAACTTCATTGCAATAGGTACTTCTCCAAAAGTGTGTGGAAAAATTAAATATCTTTTACGAATGGATTGCTTGTGACCAGTGTAATAATTAGACTATGACTTCTGTCTTTCCATTTAATGGGTAACTTATTTTCTGGTTTGAAAATATTTTGAAGCATTTCCTAACAAGTGTTTTTCCTTTGATGTCTATTTTTGTAGCCTGCACCTCTGGCTTTAGGTTCATCACACAGTTGTAGAAATGAAGGGGAAAGCAAAACAGACAGATTGATACATATAAAAAAATAATCTGCCTAGAAAAACCGTAGTGCTATAAAGGAATTTAGGTGCTTTGAAGATAGGTATTACACGAGTAGTGCAGTCTTAGTCGCATGTCATTCTTGCCTAGGTTGGTAGGAAAAGAAATCCACTTAAACCGCCTTCAGTCTTGGGGCAATTTTGCACACTTCTTTGAACAGGCAATGATGTGATGGATGAATCCAGCCCCACGTGCCACTGTGGGAAGATTCATACACAAATAGAACTCAGTGCTTTATGCTGACACACATTTAAAAGGTTACTGGTGGGTTTTTTTGGTGAATTAACAGACAAGGTGCACAGTATGGTTGGCATTTTATATTTTCCTGATTAATTGAAAGGTAATGTGGTTGAATAGTTAATCATTTACCTCTTTTTTTTGCCTTGCTTTGCAGTTACTTGTAAATTTGAGTAGAAGATGGGAGGGAAGAAACTTGCATGTATTAATTGTTTTAGAGCATCATAAAATTGCAGATTGCTTCTCAGGAATTAGTTTCAGTGTTTTGACAGAGAAGTGGAATAATCTAAAGTATATAAGTAAATAATACACTGAATGAGTACTTCTGCTTAATAGAAGACACAGAGTATAATTCTAGTTATTTCTGTAGTGAACCCCCTGTATGTGACTGGCAATAACCATTAAATCAGTACAGTCACTAACTGCTGAGATACCCAAAAGTGAAAGATTCTTGTAGCTGGATTTAATTTCTTGTTCATGTTCTATTAGAACTCTCTAGTGGCATTCCTGTGCTGAAGATGAGCCATGGCTCAGGTTTCGTGGTGCTGCAGTTTCCAAGTCACCTGAACGTAGCAGACAAGAAGTGGCACCGACTGGAAGTCAGAACCAATGGTCAGGTCAGTTACTGGATTTTTTTTTTCCCCACATCCAGATATTAATATTTCCCATAGCATTTCCTTGTGCAGAGACAAGAGGGTAGAAAGAACAGACTGGGTAATTATATATATTGTCCTAACAGTTCCTGTAGATTTGATGAGTAATAGAAATTTTGGGAAAACCTCATTGTTAGTTCCAAATCCACTGATGATGTAATCCATATTCTGCAATCAGAGGAATCTCTTTGCCTTTTTTAAGCTCTGCAGCAGCATAGGTAGAATGTGGACACTGGAATCCATTACTTATGCACAAAAACCAGATAATTATTTACTTGCAAATGCAGTTACAGTTCTTGTGTAAGTGGTTAAAATACTCGGAAGCATAAATAAAGTGCAGAGCTAAGTAACTTCTTTTGCAAAATGGTTCCATTTTGGCTCTTCTGGTTATTGAAAGATGGAAAAAAGAACAGGGAAAAACCCTTTTTGCTTGATGGTATGCAAGAAGTAAAAGACCAAAATTCGATATAACACATTTACTGAACTGTGCAGCAGCTGTTACCTCATGGTGCTGTGTTCTGGCGCAGGATGTGCGGTTCACGCTGGATCAGTGCAGCGCAGCCGTGGTGTCGGAGATAGAAGGGGTTGGCAGGTGGTTGTCCACTGAAGATCGCACAAACTGTGAAGTCTTTGGGTCTGTTCCACGGAGAGCAAGGTACATTCCCTGAGATTCCCTGACAGGCAGTTGATTCTCAGGCCTGTGAATGTTTCACCTGTTAGACTGAAGCCAAGCTGTTGATGACTAGGAGCATAAAAAGCATTTCCTCTTTTCTCAGACCTTCTAGGCCAAGCCTGGACCTTAAAGCACTAAACAAATTTTAAACAGTCTTCCTCTGAGTAGTGTTGCAGTACTAAGTGACAACCCCAGACCACTGTGGCTGTTACTGGAGCTTTTGTGGGTCCTGTGTACCCTCCTTCACCCACAGGATTTCTCTCTGTTCATCAAGTCACTGTGAGCCTGCTCTTGAAAACCTCACCAGTTTAGGCCAGTTGACTCTGGAGTCCTGGGTCCAGTTTGTGCCCCACAGTGCAGGGTGGACAAGGAGCAGCTGGGTACAGTCCAGAGAACAGCAATGATCAGCTCACCCTGAGAGTAAGAATCAAGAATGAAGGAATTGAGGTCAGTTAACAGAAAGAAGGGAAAACGGAGAAGAGAGATGATAAGTCTCAGTGTGTATAAAAGAACGGTACAAAGAGGATTTAGACAATCTCTTCTGTACAGGGCCTAAAGTTACAGTGAGGAATATTCAGGTTATGTTTTAGGGAAACCTTTGTACTAACAAAGATACTTCAACTATGGAATAGATCGTCCCAGCAAGCATTCTGATGAGCACTGGGATTAAGCCTTGTTCACAGCTGCATGGAGCTCTCCTGGTCATGAAAGGAGCACAAAAAAGGGGAAAAATATAAGGACAAATGAGAACAAAAGAAATGAATTGGTAATTCTGGGAAAAAGAAAGTATGAAGACTAAAATTCATGGAGTTCCTTTGGCTTGGAGAGATGATTGGGAGACAGTGCAGAGCTTGGACATGTTTACCATGCCTTTTAGACCACATGGACCCAACTTTTAGGCTTCTGACCTTTGTCATACACAGAACAGTCTTTCTTGCAGTATTCCTGCAGCATAAGCTGACTGTGCACACACAGAGCACTTGAAGGAGAATTTGATGTCTAGAATATCACAGCTGTTTCTGACTTGAACACAAACATACCCAAAATGTAATGGTGTCCCACAGTTAAACTTCCAGCAGGTTTCACTGTCATGTCTGAAAAAATACCCTTTA
The DNA here is from genome assembly GCA_013398855.1 of Mohoua ochrocephala. Lineage (NCBI taxonomy): Eukaryota > Metazoa > Chordata > Aves > Passeriformes > Acanthizidae > Mohoua > Mohoua ochrocephala. The sequence continues at coordinate 140,404 of VZTA01017845.1, read as the reverse complement.
TTTTAAAGGGCCAGATTCTGCTCGCTGACTATTTCAGAGAGAGAAGATGAAGTAGGTTGCATTCTATTGTTATGTTGTAAAGCCTGTGTTACTTGGAAATGCAGTGTATTTATTTATTTATCTGCCTATGTTTGAAGGCAGATGCACATCTATTTTTATTATTTATATGATTTTTTAAGGTATTTGAATGCAAACCATGTTCTCCAACTGGGTGGTGTGAAAGAGTCGTTACCATATTCCTACCCACAATTGCTGCACAAACATTTTTCCGGTTGCTTGCGCAATTTCATCTTGGATACTCAGGTAAGAGCAGAGTAACGTTTGCTTTAGCAGAGGAGAAAACTTCTTTCTTTAATTTTTGGGAGATTTGTATCACACATGAAACTTCTGCTTCCATTAATGTATTCAATGCCCACATGCATCAATGTAAAATACAAGAAAATTCTGGATTTTTCTGCGATAATTAGAATAACTACCTTGAAACGCTATTTCTCAATACAAGGAGATGTATTAATGAGCCAGGAACTGTGTGTTTGCTTATCCCCTGCTTCATGCAGCTGTTTTCCAAGCTTCTTTGTGCATTCAGGGAACTTCTGAATGGCAATTGTATAACGGTATATTTATGCCAGCTGTCTGCTTTGTTAGGAAGTATTAGGGTTTTTTTGCTTTCATAGTCAGTTGAGTTTATTCAAAGGCAAAATATGCTCTTGATAAAATCAGCTGAAGTCTGAATGTCAAAAAGCAAACTTAGTAACTTAAGCAATGCAGATGAGGAACAGACAGGGAAGTGGTGCAGCGAGTTCTGTTTAAAAATGAAATAAGTTTCTTGAATAACAGTTTTGTGTCACGAATTTTCTCTTGAAGGTATATGACCTTCAGTCTCCTGCAGAGTCCCTGAACAGCTTCCCTGGCTGCACCCTGACGGATGGGAGCTGTGAGACCATGGGATTTTCTTCCTGTGGTATCCACGGGAGGTGCCTTGGAGACTGGGGCTCGTTTGCGTGTCACTGTTTGCCGGGCTACCACGGTTATCGATGTGATAAAGGTGAACCCTGTTTTTCTGTTTCATTATTGGTAGGCTGCTAAATTTTACAGTACAGGAAACTTCAAACCTTTGCAGGTAATGATTGCTGAGGTGATTTCTGATGTTTACATTATGTAAAGCCATGTTGCAGTGTAGTTGCCTATGATTGTTAACAAGTTCTTTTCTAATTCCCTTTGAGAAATTGCTTTCTTGGTATGGGATCATTTCTTTAATCCCGACGGTGTTTGTGCAAGGACTGTATAATGACATGACTGCATGAGAAAAAAACTGTGGAAAAAAATTTTATTACAGTTGTTTGATTTGCATCTGTTTACATTTTCAGAAATATCTAATAACCTAAAAAATATGAGTGTGCCAGTACCACTTTCTGTGCAGAATTAGAACCATACAACTGGAATTAGAAATCACTGCTCTGCTGGTGTCAGGAAGAGACTCTGCTGGCTTAAGGAGCTGTGCTTTGGGAATAGCAGGATCTTTAGCTCTCATGGAGCCAAAGTTTGCAGCAGAAAGACAACTGTAAAATAGCAGGTTGTGAAATTTGATCGTGGTACTTAATACATCGTCTGCAGTCTCTTGTCTTGGTCAGAGGTGCTGCTTCCCTGCTGTCATCCCATGTGAGCATTGTAAAGAGGAGCATTAGCAGGATCAAGTTGGGTGGGAGAACACCTCTTTACGGAGGAAAATGAAGGGAGAGAGTGACTGGGGAAGCTGTGGGAATAAATACAGGAGTATGTCCCAGAAGACAAGTTGCCTCACGGATCCATGCTGTGCATTGCAATTGTTTCCTTTTACTTTCAACTCTTCTTATGACATTAAGGGAAATAATGATATTTCCCTCTCCCCACGAGATGGTTTAAAGGTTTCTATCCCTTTTAGTGGCCAAGGAGTACACGTTTGAGGCAGGCAGCCACATCCGCTACCAGCTCCCTGTCAGCGTGTCTGCCCGCAGGACGCTGTTCGAGGCCCTGGTGCGCACGCGGCAGCCCGACAGCGTCATCACCACCATGCTGTCCCGGGGCAAGGACGAGCACATCACCCTGCAGGTGAGGGGGGCACCCCCCACGGAGACAGTGGGACACCAGTGCCAGAGACAGCTCAGAGAAACACTCGCGTAAGAGATGGAGACAGAACAAAAAACCTTACGCTGAGCACCAAGGCTTTGGAATTTGTTTTACGGATACCTACGGGTCTGATGCTTTACTTGAGATATTGACCACTCAGCTCTGGTATCCCATCGGATTTCGATGCCAGTTGCAGTGAAATACAGTTTCTATACAGAAGAGGGCGAATAGGGTGTATACCTGGTGTCCTTTTGAACCATGTGGCCAATTCTGTGTAGTTCAGACTCTGCCAAGCAAGGTGCCTGTGGCAGTTCTAATGATGTCAGGCTCTCAAAGTGACAACCTTCTCATTTTGTACACACCACTGAACAAGTCACCTCTTCAGCCAAGTTGGTTTGAGCTGTCAGTGTAGCTGAGATACACCAGACTCTCCACTATTTGAAGAAGCCCTAAATTTATGCAAGAGAGATCAGGGTATAATTACTCCAGGTGACTTAGATACTACTGTGAGTAAATTGCTACCATATTTAGGTTGCCTAGTTCAGTAGCACCTGAAGTATTTTTATATTACACCTAAATGTGCAGTGTAAACATACCCTACATTTAAACAAATGCTTTAAGATTAAAGTTACAGGTCAATACAAAATGCCAAGCGATGACTTTTCTTTTTTTGCTATTTGTTGATTATCCACAAGGTTGTTCAGGGACTCTTAGTGGTCTCATACAATCTGGGTGATGGAGACTATTCTGTAAGCCTTCCCTCCTACCACATTGACAATGGTGAATGGCATCACATCACATTGGAGAGAAATGAAAATGAATTTACTCTTCGCCTTTATGAAGGAGGTGGTAAGAGAGAGATTACTAAAGCAGCAGGAATATACAAAGAGATTGTCATTGACCCCAGCAGCCTGGTCCTTGGAAACACCTACCCCTTCAATCAAAACAAGAGTTTTCAAGGTAAGAATTCTTGATCTCATTGTTCATAATATGAACCTGTAAAAACGAAGGCATATTGCAGGAAACTTTCTTGTTTGTGTAGAGCCCAAAGTACACAGATTTCCTGCATGACACTTTGCAACAGGGACAGATAAGCTGTTCTGACCAGGAAAAGGTACAGTAGGTAATTGTCTGCAAATACACTTGGCCACTGGACTTGGAACAATGATGGTCACCGCTTGTCTTGGCTGCAGAGTGTTTGTACCTGGAGATCCAGAAGCTTCTCCCAGGTGGGCTGTGGATGGCTCCCTGCCTTGGACAGACAGCTGGTTCAGTGCATGGTTCTGTCCAGTCCGTTTGGCAGCTCTCCTTCCCTCCCAAACACATCTGTCCCTATGCTGAAAGGAATTTTTCCATTTCATATGTGCATTGCATAGCACCCACCAAATCCTGGTTTATTACCTCTGTATTACTGGATTTTACACTCAGTCAAAGCATTAACTAAAATTAGAAATGGTTTATTGAATTAGAGCTAAAAATCTGAATTTTTAGCAACTGAGTGGATGAGGTCACGGTGTCTGTTAAAAGCAAATCAGTTTCCAGCCTGGAAATTGAGTAGTTCCACAAAGGAGAAATACAAAGAACTATAAGTCTGGGATATCCATGGCAGCTCTTTTGCTCTGAGCTCAGCTGGAAGTTTGGTCTTTGCCTAAACCCACAGTGTAAGTAAAGCACAGCAGCACAGCTTTTATTGTCAAGGAAGACACATCACTGCTGGTTAAATGTGCCCGGTGTCTGTAGGTCACCTCTTTTACCGGGTCCCAGTAAATCCATTCAGAACACCCTGGTCACGTTTTCACCAGGCAAAAGTACTTCAGTGAGTAGTGCAAAAGCGCCTGGAGAAAAATTAAATAGAGTAATAATTTACAATGTAAGTGTATCACAAATTATTTAGAAAAAGATTGTTTTCTATTGCTTTACTAGAAGTATTCCAATAAATAAAGTTTATGAAGTGAATTAGGGAGCATATTTTGAATTTTTTATTTATGGGAGTAATAGTGTTTGTTTTTAAGTAAATAAAGAAGTCAAATGGTTGCATGAATATCATTTTAATTAGGACAATTAATGTTGCTGCTAAGTAGCTGAAACTTTAAGGACTTCAAAGTCATAAAATGTACTTAATTAATCATAGTATATGTTTTCATGCTGAGGCATCTCGTGCATACAAAGTTAATGTCACACATCTTCGGTACAAATTTTCAGTCTCTGAAGACTCTTTCACCACTATTTGTGGTTTGCTCTTCATACTATAAAGTTAAGCTGTAAGCTACAATTCAAAATCAGCCAAACACAATTTTTACTGGTACACTGAAAAATAGAACAGATTATCCACATGTAACAGATTTTCCACAATATTTGGACTTTTTGATGGAAATCAGAGTAGAGGGGTACATATTCCACTGACTTTAACTCAGGCAAATAGGGGCCCTGTCGGGGTTTAACCCCACCCAGCCTCCAGCCCCTCAAAGCCACTCGCTCACTCCCCTACCAGCAGAATCAGGGAGGGAATCAGAAGGGTAAAAGCTGGAAGACCCCTGGGTTGAGATAAAGACAGTTTAATAAGGAAAGCAAAAGCCATGCATGCAAGCACAGCAAAGCATGGAATGAATTCGCTGCTTCCCACAGGCAGGCAGGTGTTCAGCACCTCCAGGAGAGCAGGGCCACATCCCGTGGAATGGTTACCTGGAATGACAAACACATTCACTCCAAACATCTCCCCTTCCTCCTCCTTCCCCTCCCTGCGTGCATCCTGTGTGTGGTGTGACATGGTCTGGAACATCCCTTGGGTCAGCTGGGGTCACCTGTCCTGGCTGTGTCCCTTCCCAACCTCCTGTGCATCCCCAGCTTCCTTCCCAGCATGGCCCTACAAAAAGGAGGAAAGGCCTTGGCTCTGTGTGAGCCCTGCTCAGCAAGAACAGAAACATCTCCATGTTATCAGTCCTGTGTTCAGCACAGATCCAAAACACACAGCCCCTGGGAAGAGAATTAAGTCTGCCCCAGCCAAAACCAGCACAGGCCTGCAGCAGCACTTGATTCTCGTGGAAAACGCTGGGAATCTTGATCTAAAACTTTAGCAAATTCAGTCCAAAAATGAAGGACAACGCTATGAAAGTTTAAGTGAATTCAGTCCTGGATTTAAACTTTGATAGCCTGTGTCCTTTGTTAAGCATAAACTGCCAGATCTTACAGCTGCTTCCAATGATTCTTGCTGAATGGTTTTTAAAACTGTCTCTTTGTTGCCTTGCTGCAGGATGTATGAAGGATGTCAGATTTAACAACTACAGAATCCCTCTGGACACTCATGGGAAGGAGCTGGTGTCAGTATTGAGTGCCCAAGGCATCAAAGAAGGCTGTTCTTCGGAGGCCTGCAGGAATAACCCTTGCAACCAGGAATTTATTTGTATTGATTTGTGGATGATGCATGAATGCAGGTAATTGGTGGAAATAGAAGCACAAAACCCTTCAGAATGAGGTGGGAAAGGGTGGATGTTGAAGTGTGCAGCTTGAAGGCTGCCCCTGGCAATGTCATCAAATCCCTGGAAGCACAGTGGCACACAAAGCTGGACACCTGCACAGGCAGCAGGTTACTCTGTCCTTACAGGCACCACCCTCAGCTGACGTAAATCAGCCTGGCTCCAGGGATTCTGGAGCAAGTTCAGCTGCCTGTCTAATGGAAAACCTTTAAAGAGAAGCAGCAAATCCAGAATGTTTATAAACCCTGGAACCATGGACGGGAGGGTGTGTGAGCTGGAGTGGCCCAGTTCCCTGGCTGTGCTGTAAAGCTTGTGCTGTGCAGTGTCAATGCTTTCTCTTGTGAGGGTCCGATTTCTCACACAGCCCCAGGCTGTTACCTCTGTTCCCTCCCAGGCTCCTCCAGCTGTGTTGGGAACACCACACCATTAAGCTCGGGCTCTTGTGTGTGTGGCTGGGGCTGGGGTCAGGACAGCACTAATTCTGTGCTGGTTGTGGTGTGCAAATGTACTCTTTGCTTACAAACACTTTAATGTTTGCACACACTCCTGATTGCCGCTGTGCGCACAAATGGAGTTCTGTAACTCTGGAAACTCAAAGAACATAGCACAGCTTGTCCTGCCTAGCCAGAGCTGCAGACCCCAACCCAGCTGGTTTTCACAAGGATAACCTTGCAGAAGGCAGTGGAACTACCTGAGTTCTGAAAGCCCCAGACATAAGGGTTTGAAGTTGTGGAGCTCATGGTACGGCTACCTCAGGAAAAGCTACAACCTGTAATGATTTCACGTAACTTACTTCCAGTGGCTGCTTCAGAAACCGTGCAGAGTGTCACCAAAGTGTGTTTTAAAATCTTGAGTGCTGCCTGTCATGGCTATTTTCTCCCAGTCTAATGGTCCCATTTTGCCTTGGTGTGAGCAGCTGCCCTGCGGGGCACATGATCCTGGAGAACGCCTCAGGCCGGCAGTGCGTGTACACAGCGTGCGCCGAGCGGCCCTGCAACTACGGCACCTGCGTGTCCCTGTCCCCCACCACCTTCCAGTGCCACTGCCCCGACGGCTACACCGGGCGCCACTGCGAGATCACCCTGGCCATCTTCCACAAGGACACGGGCCTGAGCTTCACCTCCCTCTTCGCCATCTGCATCTGCTTCCTGGCGCTCTTAGGTAGCTACGGCAACTACGTCTTGTATTACCTGTGGTGAACTCACGTGTCCACCTGTCCCGAGCAGTCATTGCCTCATCTCCTGCTGAAAACTCCTGAGGGAGACTCGACTCTGCCTTCATTCCTTTGCTGTGGTCCCGTCACTGATTTCTCATCCCTCTGTGCATCCATCGCTAAGTGAATCAACATTTGTGGGCTATGGAAGGCCTCTGCAGTTTTGTTTTCTTCACATTTTCACTTCATTGCTGAGGAACTGTTCAGATGCATAATTGGAAGCAAATGCAATTGAGCAGCAAGAGTGGAAATTACTACCAGATAAGCATTGTTTAAAATACTGCTGAGCATGAAACAGATTTTTCAGTCTGGGAGAAGCTTCCTGTCTGATAGGAATACCCTGGTCAGGCAGGAGCAGACTTTGCACCTTGCCAGTTGTGTCCCAGCTCCTAAACAGCTGCTTTTGGCTTCCTCAGCCATTTTCAGGCTTAGGCATTAGATCTCAAAAAGAAGAGGAAAACCAGAAGGATCTTACTAGTGAGGAAGGATCACATCCTGGAGTCTTTCTTGTTTATTCGAATGTCATAGAAGTTTGCCTGAGTAAAGACATAGGATTTTTCTCCTGGCTTTTAGTGTTAATGCAGTTTCATTCAGAAGTTGTAGTAAGAGTATGGAAATACCATTGTTTTCCCCAACTCTGCTAGATACTATGTTTGCCATGCAAATATGAGCAGCAAATTTGTGGGAAGCTAAGTGGTACCACAGCTCTTGGAATTGCAGATGGCCGAGGTTCATACTAGATCTTTATGTTAGAGGAGTGCAGGACACGGACCTGTGTACCCCAGTTTCAGTCCTAAGGTCATTTAGATGCTGCTCCACAGAACTGCTGCCATGTAGATATTCTGTAAGAGATTCTAGTTTCCTTAATTCACTGCACCGGTCATTTATGGTATTCAATGCTTTGAGGTCTTACTCTGAGCTTCTATCAATTTTTATAGAGTTGGTAACACAGTGATACACAAGTTTCTATTTATAGAATGTTCAGTATCTGGTGTTGGAGCTTGTCAGTTGTGTAAAATGCACTTCAGCATTTAAGAAAAATGTTTAAATTAATGAATGCTAAGGCAAAATGTGCCTGATTCTTGTTTTCTAGTAAAACATCTCAAAGTAATTTCCTGTTTTGTCTTGTGTCTTCTTGTGTTTCATTTGTGTGTAATTGTTACTGTCAACATGTTATTACTTTTTTGTCCCCCTCTGTAATGCATTTTCTGTGACAAAGTTCAACTCCACACAGGACAGAGACAGGTCAGAAACACCACTTGGTCTTTAACCAACCTCGAGTTGGGCTTTTAAAGGGTGTTGCAAAATGCTCTTTAAAGGCTTTTCTTCTGTGTTTGATGTTCACCACACTGAACAGTGCAAACCCCAGACGTTTGCTGAGAAGCCCAGAGTGCAGCCGTGCTGGCCCTGCTGTGCACTGGGGCTTGCTGGTGCCTGCATCACCTCTGCTCTGCTCCTGTGTTCCCACAGCTCTGCTCAGTGCTGGCCTCCTCTGGGCTCACTGGAAGACGCGCAAGGGTCTGCACGGAGGCGTTTACCACGGCTCTGCTCATCCCGAGGATCTGGAGGACATCAGGGAAAACATCCTCAACTACAATGAAGAAGGGGGTGGGGAGCAAGATGAAGTAAGGATCACTGTTATGTTACAACTAACAGGGGACCGGTGGCTCACCATGCTAAGGAAAATGTATTTTGTGCTTTGTCCTCAGCCTTTGTTCTGCTGATTCAGCCCTGCAATTGGCAGATGAATTATTTGGAAGGGTCTGTACACGAGGGTGCATGTTTCCTAAGCAGAGATAAGTGCCTATCCATTTTTAATTTGTTTGAAAGCCAGCGATCCTGAGTGCATGTTGACAGGGGCCCGTAGGGTGAGTTTAGCAGTAGGGAACTAACAGCTGCTGGGTTTGGTTTTGGGGCTCAGGACACACTGAGGGTTCTCAGGGCTCATTTCTGCTGGAGCTCCAAGGCTTTGGAAGAGCCTGGTGTGACTGTTCCTCGTGGCCAGGCTTTTCCAGAGACTGCTCCCAACAGAAGGTGTTCACACCTTGCTTGTTGGGAAGGGGAGGTGCTGAATTGGCTCCTCTGAAGCCCTGGGGCATGTGGTGGTTGTGGAAGAACCTTTCTGCATTTTTGTGTTTTGGAGATAAATACACCAGTGAACACAAGCTGTTTATACTTAGAGAAGAGCAGATTATACCCAAAGCAGGTATTATTCCTGCTGGCTGTTCTAAGGTTTTCATGTGTCAGTGGAAGGCAGAGCTTTGAAGGAAAACTGTGGATATTATGAACAAGTACTCTTCATAGATTATTTACTGACCTACAGATGCTTTCTATGCTTCTAAAAGGTAAGAAACTTCATTGCCAACTGTTCATTTAATGGATTCGAGGGGTCGCGTGACTCTGCAGAGGTAATAACAGTCATGGTGCCAGTGTGATGGGCCAAAAAAAAGCCAGTGATTTAAAAATATTCTTACTTGTAGAGTATCCTTATTTTCTTGGTGAATTAGTGGGAACGTAATAAACACAGACATTTCCCATGTGATAACATAGACAGCTATAAATCCTGTTTTCCTTAATCAGATTAACTTCCTCTGCAATATTTTGCAATTTTACACCCAGAAGGTCTGTTTGAGGAAATCTACAGTTACTGTATGACATGTTTAATTACTTTTAGAGAGTTCTTAAAATACTCTCCTTATTTTAAGCAGTGGAATCAAATTAGTGACTTGATGATCTCCATCTGAGGCTATTACTCTGCCTGGAGAAACAGTGCTTGGAGTGAAGCCTCTCTGGTTTCTGTGTACTCTTCCTAAATTCTTCACATTTAACAGTTGCTGGGATTGCAGCTGAAACTTTTTAAGCTAAAACCTAGTTGTTTGTCTTGATTAAAAAAAACCCCAGACAAACAAACTAGCCCCCAAAATACCTAGAATTACACCACTTAGTTGTGCTCTAATGTTACCTCAACAAAAGGATCGTGAGGCCACTTGGATTAAGAGAGTTTAATTTTTGTAATGTTAGTGTATGGTAGGGCTGTGGGGACAAGAGGTTGTCATATGAAGGAGTTTCTGCATCTGAAATAAATAAAACTTTCTCCCAGAGAAATTAGGAGCTCATAAAAATTGCAGGAGGTCAGTGCATTGTTGAGTACACACTGAACTCAACTGACCACCAGATGTTAAAAACCAGCTCTGGACCCAGAGGCAGGGTTTGAGTTGGGTTTGTAGATGGCCAGCCAAGAAGGGTTTATTATCAGAAGAAATGTGTCATTTTAATGAACAATTAGTAGCAGTGAAGGATGATTTTAATATCACCCAGTTCAGTGAAGGGATGATCCTCAAGTTTGTATTGGAACAAGCTCCCATTTAACTTGAGCATGATGAAAAGTTGCTCCATGTCATGGATTCTCCTGGTATCCGTGCTCAGAGTGGGGCTGGACTGGAGCTTGCACTAACTTAGGACATGCCTAAGGCAGGGATCTGGGCTGTAGGTCTTGGTGTTCAACACTCCTCAGTCGCTGGAGAAATGGGAATAAGCAGCTCCTGTCCCAGTCCCCCATCCTGCCACTTAGGCAGCTTCTTGATTGCAGGTGAGGGGGTTTAAGTTGTTCTCTGCCTCCAGGGGAAATTCAGCAAAGCTCACTGAGATTACCTCGGTTAATCTCTTACAACATGGTTATGCACAATGCCACAGGCTGGAGAACCAAAGAAATCTTTTGGGAAGTGTTGATTCTACACCTCTGTCACTGTTGGCTCCTGTTCCCATGAATTATTTGTACTAGCAATACAAATAATTACTTGTTTGCTCTAATGAACTCTGTCTCCTACCACCTGTCAGCATTCTTCTTTGGCCTGTAAACCAGTCCAGGGACACAACCTTTGGGTTGTAGGGATGTGAAGGATGCTGGGGGACAGGACTTCACTTCTTCATTGCAGGTGGCACAAAGATTCTGATCAGTGAATGCCATTAACTGTTGGCATTGGCAGCTTTGTGCCAGAGGTTGCGGCACAATTCCCAGACAGCACTTACTGTGGCTGAGCTGGGAGGGAATTAGTGACTTCTTTGGGAGTAGGTAGTTTTACTTGGTTTTTATAACTGTGCCACTGCCATGTAACATAATTAGCCATTATTCCAGAGACTGGTAAAATTTTAGCAGAAATCACAGTAGATTTTTGAACTGCTACTGCAAAAAGATTTCTTTAGCGTGCTGTTTGTAAGTCCTCTTTCTCACCTCTTCTGCCACGCTTGTGGTATCAGTGCCCAGTTGATGATAAGACACTCACATCTGAATTTCAGAACAAAGATTGGGGCATTTCTGTCACGTTTATTTAGCTTTTGGTACGAAATCAGACTTGATTCTGACCCTGGCCGCAGCAGTGCAGACTGCACAGGTGTTCCTCATAGCCTTTCTCGGGTGCATTGCAGGTGGCAGAGTTGGCCGAGCACCCAACCCTTCAGGTGTTCACAGCGGACCGACTGGCTCGGGATCATTCCGTCTTTACTCCCACCAGAACATGAACTTTTGGGACCTACAGAGAGTATTAACTCCATGTGCCCGATTTCTCTCTGCAGGACGCCTACAACATGGCAGAGCTGCAGGTGTCTATCCAAGCCAGCCCAGCCTATTCCCTCCACAGGAGGAAG
>VZTA01017845.1:89769-128810 GCA_013398855.1 Mohoua ochrocephala | reverse complement strand
GCGGAGCTCGGGCGGGTCCTGGCGGCCGTGCTGAGGGAGGCCGAGCGCCGCGCCCCGGCCGCGCCGCAGGACTCGCTGCGCGTCTTCTGCACCGAGGGCGCCGGCTCCAGCGCCGGCAGCCTCAGCTCCCTCAGCTCCGCGGGGCTGGGCGACGGCAGCGCCTGCGAGGACATCCACGAGTGGGGACCCAAGTTCGAGAAACTGAGGGAGCTCTACTCGCACAGAGAGGCAGGAGGCCTGTAGCTCCCCAGGGCTGCTGTTTTCAGTCATGCAAGCAAAGGTGAGGCACAGTTTTTTGTACTCCCGCTCTATAATACCCCCACCCGGCCTTTTTTCCTTGTTACAACTGGGATTCAGATTCCCAGTAAGGAGGCACATTTGGCAGCTAGTTGAAAAATGAGTAGGAGCTAATCTTGGGACATCCTGGACATTTGCATCTTGGGATATGTACTTACTGGGCAGAACAGAGAGGGAATCCGGGGTACTCGGTCATTCACATACAGCGGTTAAGAAGTACGGGTATTTTTTGTCACTGAAGTAATGCAGGATCCGAGGGATCCAGTGCACGCAGCCTGAGGTGTGCTGGAGCCGAGGGAAGCTGCTGGGTGTGCTGTTTCTGGTGCTCTAATAGTTATTTGAAGAAAAAAACCACCTTGTCTTTTTCTCATGTAAATCAAGTCCATGGTGTATTGTATCCCTGTTGTTTCCCACGCTGGGCCCAGTGCCAGCCCTGCTCACTGAACACAGGGCAGGTGCCAGGGCAGGGGTACAGGATGGATGAACTGGAACTTCAGCTATACTGTGATGAAATCCTTTTGTGCTGCCATACAAGGGCAGAAACTGGATTTAGGCACAACACATGAAGCCAGCTGCTTACAACTACGTACTTTTCCTAAGGAAAAGGCCAGGTTTTCTGGCTACATGCCTCAAAGGGGGCTGGTCAGGAATTTGAGTAGCCAACACCACAGTTCACCACAATCTCTCATTCCTAATGAGCTGCTAAACTGAGCCTAAACCAGCTTGAACTGTGTCATTTGCATCTACAATTGTGTTCCTCATGTTTTGTTAAATCTCCTTTGATAGAAACATTGCAGGACATATCTGGGGACAGAGAAGCACAGGGAAACACTAACAGCAGTAGCACGGGGTGGAATATTATGGTCTAAATTAATCAGTCCCTTTTTCAGACCGTTTAATGTCCAGCTACTATGCTGGATTTTTCTTAAACTTGACAATATTTGGAAGAGAGAAGGTGTCACTAAATTAATTTTATTTTTTAAATTGAGACCACGTGTACAGATAAATGGAGTACAGCGTAGCAAACCCAAAATCTTTAAGCTGTGCTGTTTCTTCTATGTATCATATGTAAATAATATCTATAAGATGTAAACTGTATGTAATATGTACATTATATATTATGAGCTAATAATATGAATATGTCCTAGTTTCTAATAATTTGTTTCATTAAAACAAAGCATGAGACAATGTATTGTAACAGAGATTAAAACTGCTTTGCTCAAAGTTGCATCAGTAGCTTGTTTTGGGAGGTCTGGCTTTTATTTTTATACATATTTTAAAACCCATAACTAGGTGAATGCAGTCTGCAGGCCAGCTCAGTTTGCATGTTTCCCAAATGAGAAATGTTCACACGGTACCTTGTTCTCACGTGCATTTGTGCCACACTCTGGAAAATCTCGAGTGCACCATTAACCACTGGTTACACACTGCAGGTGCTGGGCATTGTCCTCTGGAAAACCTAAATCCCATTTTTACCTACACCCAATGGTTTTGGTTCACGGACAGTACAGTCTGTGGTTCTGTAATTTTACTGGCTGAAGCATCTTGCAGTGTTCACAAGTCCAAAGTGCCATCCTGTATTCCGTGATCTCAGCAGTCACAAACAGGATATGGAAAATGAATTAAATATATATTATGCACAAAAATCTATTCCTTCCTGAAACAGCAATAATTTTGTCTACATACCTTGTGTTCTTCCCATACGTATGGACATGCTGTTGCTTTGGCTGGTTTAAATTTAATTTACCCTGTAAGCTCCTTGGGGCCAACACTGTCTTTATTTGCCTATGACGTGTCCTGCCTATCTCAGGCACCATATAAATAATAAACCAGCCTTCTGTCCAGGGTGTCTCTGCCTTGTTTGTGTTTAAGGATGACTAAAGTGTGGACTCTGTTGAATTATTGCTCTCTCAGTTTTGATCAGATGCTTCCACAGTTGTGAGTCTCGGGTGCTGTGCTGCCCGAAAAGCTTCTGCTGGTGGGCTCGGGATCCAGTTACACACCCAAAGGACACGTTGGGGTTTCTCCAGGGGCACGAGACCTTGTCAAAGCTCTTCCTCCATCCCTGAGGAAGTGGACTGGTCCCTGGGTGAGAGTGACAGCAAGCACAACTGGTGCCCAGGCACCCGTTGGGGACAAACACAGGTCACAGAGCAGCCACAGAGCTGCAGAGGCACAGATGTCTCGGTGCTGTTACCCAATGTTGCTGCCCTACTGCTGCTTCCTTCCCTGTTACAGCTGTGGCCCCACTTTGTAACCAAACATAAAAACAGCACCTCCAGAGCCTGGGAGCTGCCTCTGTACTCACAGCGAGCCCCACCTTGTACAGAACAGAGAGAATGAAACAAAACGGCAGGAAACATTTCAAAACTGCTCCGGGAACTTGTGTCGATACAATCTCAGTAATAGGACACACTCATTTGCAGCTGTCATGCCCTATTAAAACCTACTCTTCCTCTTTCCAGAGATTACTAATTAGTTCACTTAATTTATCTGTTTTAATTTGCATGCTGCTCTTTTAATTACTGTGCAATTGCTGAAATCATATCCTCACTTGTTCTGCATTCGCACAGACGCACACAAATATTTCAGTGCCTCTACAGAAAGGCTTATCCTAGCACTGCCACGGCTCCCAGGGAGAACAGCTGGCTTTCCACGGAAAGCTGTGCTATGGGTCAGGGGGGAAGGAAAAATATTGAATAAAAAAACCCATTGGGTCCCTAGGTAGTGGGATTTTCAGTAATCTAGTACTTTTATTAATCTTCTTCCATGTTCTTTACAGACTTTAAACATGTAGTACGAACATTTTATTTAGCATAAAATGTTTGTAAAGGTCTGAAATTTAAATAATCGTGTGGATATTAGTCTTTAATCTGTCTGCCTGTCAACTACATTAATCTTTGTGGTCTTCCCCTATTAAAATAACATTCCAAGTACATAACATGGAGCCAAGCCATAGGAAAGCTGATTGTCCTTAGGTCTGACCTACTGCCCAGCAGGTTTTGGAGGGAAAACAGGGCTGTAAAGAAGCAGGATTAGGTGGGCAGAAGAAAGTTGAGCATTTTCTTAATTACAAAAATGCTAAAACCCACAGCCATCTCCTGGGGATTTAAAGGAGGAGGCTCTCTGGAGCCCAGAATCCCCTCTATGCAAGAACACCACGTATGGCTCACATCCCATCAATTCCATTAATCCCTAATTAATGCTGGTGACAAACTCCTCCAAGTCCCCTTTAGACCAGTCCTACACACGGGCAGTTGTATCTCCAGCTCTGCACATATTGCAGCTCCTGTCACAAGAGTCTCACTTCAAGACATCCTACGGCACTTACAGCCCTTGAAATGTGCTGCTTCACTCCCAAAGAATGTACCTTTCTGTTCATTAAAAATACTTCATTTGAGCTACAGTGTGGAAACAAGCAGGTCCCTGTTGGGCAAAGCATTTAATATATGCTTTTATTTTATATATATATATATATATATACACACACACACACATACACACACATATATTTAAAATACACTTAATAAAGAAACAATATTTATTTAGGTGGATATACTGCCTCAGTCTACTGACCTCACTGGAGTTAACACGCACGGGGTGATGACTGGTAAAAATCATGGCTGATAGCTTTAGCTTCTAACAAAGGAAGCCCAGCAAGCTGTTAAAACACAAAGGTGATTCCGAAAGTCAGTGCTATACACAATATAATGAGCTTGAGAAACCAAAACTTCCTCATGAAAAATATTTTGCTTTCCTCCATATGAACTGAAACAAAGCTGATTCCCTAACCAGGTCTTTCTCAACCCATCCCAACATAAAAACAAGCAAAAAAAGTGACTTTCAAATTACACAATTTATTTAGTATACAATAGTCATTACATCTCTTTACAACAACATATTATAAAATAACTATGTTAGATCCCACCAGCAGAACACTGAAACAAGAAATGAAAATACACTTATGGATCTCAAAGGCTTTTCTCCCTTAAAAACGTTCTGGCTTCTCGATAGCATTTTGTCTCTGCAATCTAAAAAAAAGTATTTCATACCACAGTCCCACTGATCGCATGCAGCACAGAAGTCCTTGTGGACACCAAGGAACACACAGAGGAGTCCTGTCCCTGCCATTCCCACTGCTGGTTATCAGTAAGAGTCGGTACCTCGGGAACGGGAGGTGCAGTCCTCCTGCCCCAGCCCCTCACAGCTGTCCCTGCCCTCCCAGGCCTTGTCTCAAACGGGCAGGGAGGAGCTGCTCCCTCTGAGCCGGGAATTGCTTTTGGCCCTTGGCACTCGGATTTACTGTTTTAAGAAGGTTGGTGTCTGAATGCTGCACTGCAGTCCCTGGAATATCCCTTAGTGTTAAAACCTTTCATAGTGCATCTTTCTGTTTAAAAAAACCTAAACAAACCAGTTTGCACTTGGTAGTTTCTATGAAAAGGTTACATTGCTCCTTTGGCAACATTAGAGACTGCATTTTTGAAACAAGTCTGTTAAGGAATAATTACTGTTCCAGTCAGGATTTCTTAGTCTCAGCTGTTACCTGCATGTAAATTCTGAAGACAGCAGGGAATCACTGGGCCTGGGAATCCCTCCCCCCCACCAAAGGAAAGTTACTGCACCTTTCCAGAAAGATCCAATTGCATTCTAGAACAAGCCATACAGCCCGGACATACGTTACCTTTGTGTGCTTGTTTTCAATTACTGAAGGCACTCACTGAGGGATTCACTGACCCAGGCTTGCAGCAAGAACCACCATGCATCATTACGGGCCTAATTAAAGTTTTAATACTGATTAAAATGTTTTATTATTGTATTATGCTAAACTACAGTGGTCTCCAACCTCATTAAAGGATACAGGCTAGGAATTACTCAGGAGTTTCAGCTGCTCAGTGTAACAACCCAGCTCCTGTCAGCGTGTGATTTAACACAGCCTGGCTACAGCACAGCCTTCTGTGCCAGAGAGAAAGGCAGAAGGATGTTGAACATTGTTTAATGAGTATTTACTGAATATAAAATTGTTTGAGCAAGTGACATAACCATCTCCATCTCTTCGGTAATTTACCTTGGTACAACTGAAAGGGAAAACACTGAAATCATTTGGAATTGGAGCCCAGCTCAGTTGTGACAGCTAATCTCATTACACATCTTGATTAAATTAAATGTGGAGTTTGCTATCTGTAGCACTTTAACTTTCCCATCATTAGAAATTAATTGCAGTGGTAATTACTATAACTGAGTTATTTGCACAGGCCACAAACACCCTTATAGGTATTCAAATGTTAATTCAACCTGGGCCTAGAGGCACTTGATTATTACAGTTCTGTTTTTCCTAAGAAACAAATGAGCCTGGTGGATGTCTAATTCAAGATGGAGAGTACTGTGAGACTTCCAAATTTGATTTCTAATTTCAATCTAAAACCAAAGCAGTGCTAAAAAACACAGCAAAAGCCATGTGGTACCTTCATAACGTTTAGAAATCCAATACAGTTCACAAAGTTCTGGCTGGTAAAAAGACAAAGGGTACACACAAATCACAAAATTCTCAGCACTGAGGTCTGGCTTCACTTAATCGTCCACGTCATTTTAAAATACTGGTAGTCTTAGTCTTAGTCTTGTTTTAGGCTAAAGAACAAGGAAACAATGATTTTGTGCTCAAATGTAGAGCTTTGTGTCTGAAAAAATACAAACCAAAGCTCTACTATCTAAACGTATTTGAAATACTGGTTTCCTGCTGATTTAGAGATGAGGTTTTTTTGCTCAATTTTGCTATCCTAGTGGGATTCACATGGGGAGAAAAAGGATCCCCTGTAGTTCAGAAAGTATATACAGAAAAGTGTTGTGAGAATCCAAACTGAGAAATTTGGATTTTTGTTCTGAGCATTTTACAAGGATACAAACATGCAACATGTATCAAGCATGCTCCAGCCTTTTTTCTCACTAGAAATACGTAACACTCCATCATTAAACACTTAATGTTATAAACCAGTTTGTTTCTGATCACTAAAAATGCTGGACCAAAGATTAAAGTTTTTTCTTCAAAATTGTTTGCTTAATCCGCACTCGCTGATTCTGCAATCACACTCATAAAGATTGGAAACTCACATCCGCATACATTCCCAAAGAATTCAAAAAAGAGGCACTGAAAGAGCACAAGGATCTGTCAAAAAGGATCAGACTGTAAGACAAAACTTCATTTTAAGGATTCACAAAGGCAATGCTCACTCAGGGCAGGAGTAGCATGGGCTGCTTTCGCTGAATTTCTATCATTTGAGAGGAAAAAATCTGAACTGCTGAGCAGATTCACAGGCTGGCACTCAGTAGTACTCCCACAGGCTGCTACCTTTGTCTGTCTCCCAATCAGTTAAAACTGGAAAACAATTATAACCTAAGTATTCAGAGGGTCGGAATTTATAATCAAAATGGTCCCTGCTAGCATTTATTTATGAATCCATGAAAATTTTGGCAACATCAATAATGTTATCAAAACTAAACTGTCTAAAAAAAAAAGAATCACAGTAATTAAACAAGAAACCATCGGTGTAAAATGTCTTACAGATGCAACCTGTTTGTAAACTTCATCTGCATTTCCTAATGTGGGTCCTAGCAGTGAAATACTGAACTTGAAGCCATGGTTGGAAAGGTTATTTATGCTTGGCAAGTTTGTAAACATGGAATGTTTTGTTTTGAAACACCCTGGTGAAGTGCATGGTGTAAGAAGGAAGGTTTTTTTTAATTTCCTCACAGAAGCGAGGATACAACGAAGGTTTCAAATCAGGTTCATTCTCTCCCAAGCCATCCATGATCTGCAATGAAATGGAACAGATGTCTGAAATATCTTTAGCCAATTCACAGTTACAGGCAATAACAAGTTCATACCGACCTCAACAATACATTCACTGGGTCAGGCTGGCCAGGTTTGTTCACAGTATGAAACAAGTGGGAGGAAGAAAACAGCTTCAAACCAGTAAGACTTATAGAACTGTCTCTAAATGGATAAAGCTGCTTTGTCAGAGGTCTGTACCTGCTTGGGCTTGTGCAGTCTGCTCTGGCTCCACCTCAGCCCCAGCAATGCCTGAGAACTCCCCTGACACAGAGCAGTAACAGAACCACACTGAGGGAACTGAAGTGACTTACACCTGGGAGGGAACTCTGCTTCTGTGCTGCTAACCTGGAGCTCGTCAGGAAGTGATTACTTATCCTGCCCAGGCTGAATTCCCCCTTTTTTATTCTCAAATACATGCAAGCAGTGTTAATTTGGCCATTTTGAGAATCTCTAAAGGCTTCAGTAGATTTTCCTTCCCACAGTGCAAATACGCTGAGCTACTTCAGATCGTAACTGGGTTTCAGAGAGAAGTCAGGCAAAATGTAATTTGTTCCTCGATCCCGTCTGTAACACTCACGTGGCCATTGGCTACATCCAGCAGGTCCCGCAGGCGGCAGCCCCTGCTGTGCCTCCTCTCGTAGCAAATGCTGTCCTCCAGGATCACGTAGTCCGTGCCAAACGACCGCAGGATCGCGTACACATCGCCGGGAGATCGCTTGGCATAGATCTGGTAAATCTGGAGAACAAGGAAACCGAGCTCCAGCATACACCACATCACCACTATTGCTTTGTTTGCTCTGTCATGACTCCTCTCCCTTGAGCCAGACAAAGAACTGAGACTGAGAAACCATGGGAACGCAGTGTTACAGAAACAATCTATAAATGCTTTATTCAGGGGCCACACAGAGTTGTGTGTTATGGCGAGGATGCTGCTGGCTACACAACACTGGATGGTGCTGTCAGGCTTTGGGAATGTCTCAAGTACAGAAAAGGGTAGGTGAAAAGAAACAGTCTCCCCAGCTCCGTGTGCAGTTTCTCAGGGTGGTTTCTATATCCAGTGCTGTGTGCTGGTCTGGGAACTGAAGGGAGTAGCAGGGAATGCTCCATGTGGGTTTAACAGCCCAAGTGGGCACCAGGATCTACTGATGCCACAGCAGCCAAACCAGTGCCCTTGGGACTAGCTGGGTAGCCAGGCACAGAGCTGTTCACACTCCAGCTGCCAGAAGTGAGTCAGGAGATCCCAAAGCAGTTAAATCCTGGGCCTGTGTCTGACAGTAAGTTACCTCCACGAGTAAAGCGTGTGATTCCTTTTGCAGTGTGCTATTAGAGAGGATGTTTGTTTTCTGGAGTGGAGCCGCTGACATCGGCAAGAATTACTTTAAACAATCAGAAATCTCTTACCTGCTTTGTTCTCTCCCTCAGATTCTTATCCTCATAGTGGGGATGGTTGGTTAAGGTCCGTCCAGTGCATAGTTTGACTCCTGCTAACAGCTGCATGCTCCCAGCAAACACTGCTGTGTTTGGAGTGTTTGACCTAAACGAACGATGAGAAGTCTGAGGAAGTCTCTGCAGGGGCATTTTTGCAA
Source organism: Mohoua ochrocephala (assembly GCA_013398855.1). Taxonomy (NCBI): domain Eukaryota; kingdom Metazoa; phylum Chordata; class Aves; order Passeriformes; family Acanthizidae; genus Mohoua; species Mohoua ochrocephala. The sequence goes on along the minus strand of VZTA01017845.1, from coordinate 120,101 downwards.
TGCTTGTGACAGATCAGAAGGAAAAAAAAGACTGCAAAAGTATTTTTCTGCCTCTCTTCTATTCAGGGAGCAAACTGTTCAAGCAACTGTGTTTTCTTCAAATGCCAAGTGAATAAATTATGATAATACTCAACTGCAAATAAAAAATTTACTAAGCACTATGAGGAAATTTAAGGAAAAGCATGATCCTGACAATTTCAAACTATTTCTATATTTCATATATTTCTCAGGTTCATAAAGCCTCTTAATATTTATAGGTTTCCATATTCTAATTATTTTAATATTTCAAGAAGCTTATTGTGACTTAGGTTTGTGTCTGATATATAAGGTACTTTATATAAAATGAATTATTTAATCTGAATGGTAAAACTTTCTGTTCCTGTCCTGGCATTCACCATTCACTTGGAATGAAAACTTTGGTCCATGAGATATTAATCTTCCTATTCTGACAACTGTGGGAGAGAAACTATGAAAAAAGACAACCCAGTTGCAAAAAGCTGGGGTGGGGAGATGCAGAAGATGCCAGAGAGAAATGCTGTCACTTATTGGTACTGTGACCTTTGAAATTCCAAATCCTGGTATCTCAGGATTACTCAAATACCCGTAATGAAAAAATTATTTTTGCTTACCTTCCCCCTAACAAGTTTACAATCTACAATGTTTGCAGAGACACAACAGAAGGGCAGAGCAAAAAGAAAGAGTAAAAATGCCAGGCCATGGACACTCCTATAATCAGGCTAATTAAAACTGGCCATAGTATGCTGAAGTGTTTTCTAGTGCTTAGTAGGCACATAACCATGGCAGGGTCTATGAAGACTAAAACAACAGAAAGCACACATTAAATCAACTAAAATGAAATTAGAATGAGACTAGAATGTGCCTAACATCCCCATGCAAGCACTCAAGTACTCCAGTAACTGTGACACTTTGGGAGCCTTTGGAAACTGCAGCTACACAGTCAGTCATCTTTAAGCTCCATGATCAGCTTGAAAATGTTGAGAGACGAGTATTAAATTTTACTATCGCCTTTCAAGAGATTATGCTTAGCAAATGAATTAATAATTACAAACTCTTCCTAAAAAATCTTGCACTGGTACATTAATCTCATCTAGGAAGGCCACAGATATTATTTTTAATAGGCCAGTTTAACTTTACTGATAGACTAGTTCTTCCGTACTTTATAAAACCAGTTTCATTTTAAAGTCTGAAAATATTTAATCTCTTAAGAAATTATTTATTACTTAAAATATTCAAAGCCACAAGTGTCATGAAGTACATGTTCCATTAAAAGAAATTAATTCCTGTTAGAATTTAGTACTATGCAAATGGGATGGCCCTGACAGGCTGTCAGCCAGGACTCATCCCTGGATCTGTGGGAAAGCACAAGTCTGTAGGACTAAGCTGCAAAGGACATGGGCTGGACTCACCGAGAGACTGGGGAGCGCTTAGACACCCAAATAAAAATGATGATTCCTAAAGCATCCTCAGCATGTTTCTGTGTTTATGCCTGGGCCAGGCAACTTCTAATGTGACAAGTAGGTTTCTGTGCTTGTTCAAGATTAGTTCAAATTTTAAAACCTGACTGGCCTTACCAAGGCAACTCTGCTCTTCTGATTGCAGATTTGCATTATAATGGGCTCTTTAGCAGACTCAAACTTTCTTAAACCCGCTCACACAGCCCCTCCCAACAGGTACCAAAGGCAAAACCATAAGGGAAAAAGCAAACAAAAAAGCCAAACCAGCCTGCAGCCTCTTTTCTTTAAAATGAAAGCTAAAGGAAATGGTGATAGTGCCCTTTTACCAATAACCTACTGGTAAAATGCTTGTCAAAAAAGAAGAATCACAGAATAGGCTGAGTTGGAAGGGACCCACAGGGTTCATTGATCCAGCCCCTGTCCCTGCCCAGACACCCCACCAACCCCACCCTGGGCATCCCTGGCAGCGCTGTCCGAGCGCTCCTGGAGCTCTGGCAGCCTCGGGGCCGTGCCCATTCCCTGGGGCGCCTGGGCAGTGCCAGCACCCTCTGGGGGAAGAACCTTTCCCTGAGATCCATCCTAGCCCTGCTCTGGTCCCAGGGAGCAGAGATTGGAGCTGCAGCCCTCAGTGAATCTCCCCTCAGAAAATGGATCATGCAGAAGATTCAAGGTTCCATTTCTCCCCTTTCCAGAAGCATTCACTCCTACCTAGAAGGGGTGAAATATAGCTGAGTGCATTCTTTACCAGGTAGAGAGAGTTTTGCCAGCACTTCCTCCTCTCCCTATCCCTTGAAGACAATCTAGTGACCCTTGCTTGCTTTTCAAACAATGGCCTTAAGTGCTTTGGTCCTGGGTGGAGTTTAAAATCCAGTGTGTTTCCAGGAAAAGGCAGATGTTTCCCTGAGACTCAGATTTACATGTTTGAAGTCCTAGGAAATGATACTCCTTCAGACGCATCACTGTCCATGTTTTACTGGGCCAGCTCAGGTGTTCCCAGACCAGCAGGAGCTACTGGAAGCCCTCTTTCCCTGTGCTGCACTGGCAGTGCCAGGAGCACAAGCACTGGATTTCAGTGCCCTGGGCAGAGAGCTGGGAGGTGACACCAGGAAGTGACACAGAGCCCCAAGCAGTGTCTGCCCTCTCCAATTCCATCCCCAAGAGCTCTTGTGGGTGGCCACTTGTGAGTGCTGGAGACAAACGAGCACCAAGGAGCATTCCCAGGGCCAGGATGATTTCTGCATCCCAGGGATGCTCCTGCCCGTGCCCTGCCTGAGCCAGGCATTCCCGCCGTGCTCTGCAGCCAGGGCACCTCTTGTGCTGCAAACCACTGAATGACACTTCTCTATTACACAGAAACGAAGCAATTTTTACAACTGTCTGAGCAAATGATGTATAAAATGAAAGGATAATTTGTTTTTATAGCTCTCTGCCAGGCTCCACACCACACTGCCCAACCTGCAAACAATTTATTCTCTAGGAAATGTCACTAAATAATGACAAGGACTTACAGGTCAAACTGATTTACATTATATAATTTAAATGCCATTCCAAGCAGACCTGATGGCATTTTGAACAAATAATCTCATTTATTTTTGAAGCTCTAAGCTTTCAACAAGTTAATTACAGCTGAGCTAATGGGTAAACGAAGCACTACATTACAGAGTAGGAACCTTTTCTTTACCTTACACTTAAGAATTTAGAGAATTATATAAATGCTTAAGAATAACTCATTAAAAATAAAAGGGTTTTACAGGAAGTACTTGCACAGACTCTGAAAGTGGTAGTAATTCTTTCTCTTAAACTGCTAAAGAATTATTGTGAGCTGGTTTTAAGAAGCACTAAGGAAGAAATGGCCAACACTGCAATTACAGGTTACATCATTAGAAATAAAATGGCTATTTCTAGTAAAAGTCCTCCAGAGTTGAACCCTGTAGTTGGCTTCCAAAGCCATAAAATCTGACAAGTCTCAGATTATTCCTCTACTCGTGCCTGAGTATGGTATGAATCTACAAAGCAAAAGGATTTGAGAAAAGGCGATTCCGAGGAATATGCCATGATAGATTTTTCTTTTTCTTTAAAAGAAAATCTTTTTATTTGCAGAATGCAACATTAAAATATCACAGGTTTAGCTGCAGATGATAGGCAGTAAAGCATATTCAGTCACACTGTCATGGTTCTTTTTTTTCCCTCTGGTTTGGAAAGACCGAAAATTGCAAATATGGAAAATGACAGCCACAAAGAAAGAGCAACAAGATGAGTTTTTGTTAGTCCCAGCCTCAATTTATGCATGCAGATTTTGCTCACGTAAAGGAGTGCACCTACACAGTTGCTATAAACCTACTTCTCAGGCACTCTCGAGTTCATGCCTGAAATTTACTGACAAGTCCGTCCGAAAAAGCCCAAGATTTTAAGAACAATAATTTAAAAAAAAGTGTAATAGTGCCTTTAAAGTCTGGAATGTGTTGATTTCAGCGTGATTACCCTTGAAAATCAGGAATGCAAGTAATAGAGAAGAGTTAAACTTTAAAACTGGCTTGAAATTAAAATATACCAGGGAATATAAATTATTATAAATGACTAAATGAAAGAACCGCCACTGAAACATGGATGTTTCATTTGCATAACCTTAGGAGCTTTTTGGAAATTTGTGGGGTTTCCACTAATATCCAAATTCGCCTGCTTGTCCTCGCACCTGGTTCAGGTACAGTCGACATCCAACAATGCTCTGCCGAATCTCGGTCTCAGTTAACTTTCCCATTGCTTTGGCTGTTGCCCAAGAGTTCTAAGAACTTTTTCTGTGAGTTTTGGCAACTGCTGTTGAAATATTCCACAATTCTAGAGAGATTTCCCCTTTAAAGGCAGAAGACATTGCTTCTTTAACACTTACCAGAAGTAAACAGAGTAGGGAAGTTCACGCTATTGATTTGCTCATTCTACTGATATTCTTCCCCATCTCACAAATGAGCATGTTGTTCCTGCTGTCTTAGGGAGAAAGACCAAAACTAAGAATTTTAATGTACCTCCCAGCTGGGAACAGAGCTGTGAACTATCCCTGGAGCATTGGCCTACTGACTTTGTGTTTAAAAAAAGCTAAGAAAATGAGGTGGTGGGTAGGAAAAAAGAAGAAGACTGGGATATGCAAGATCGTGATGTAAAAAATGGTGCTCTGCAATTGTACAGATAGAAACCAGTAGATCTTCCTGAAAATGCTGTGGCAATTTTAGTGAGGGGAAGAGTAAGAAATGCATCTGCAGACACTTCACAGGGGACAGACTAATAGTTGGCCATTATTCAGATTATATATTTGGACAAGTTAATATGCATTTAGAGCTAAGCAGACAGAAGGGTTTTTTTGTTGTGGAGAGATTGCAAGACAGATGAGTTATTCCTAATTCACTGGTACACATGACAAATTAGAGCTTTTCATACTGAGTTTTAATAATGAATGATTAGTTCCTGACACCAGCCTTGACAGGTCATTAACTACAGCACAACTATCAAGTGTTAGTATAGTAAAAGAGTTCTCTTACACATCCAACTTAAGAAAATCTGTCCCACTTTGAGAAATTTACCATAAATTTTGTTGACTGGTATTTAAAGCATAGATAATTAACTCTTCTTTACAGGAATAATATTTCTAAATACAATAAATTCTAAGTAAAAAAATGCCCCTCTGTAATTGTCTGTCATGACTTGGAATGAAGAGATGGCAAGCACCAGTTTAGCATTCTCAGCACTAAGAACACATGAAAAATTATTCTCATTGGAGCCAGTCAAATCCAGTTCATGGCTGGGAATAACTCCACATGCATATTTTATGTATAAATCTATATATAACTCTATATATTGTACACAGGAGACCTGAACTATCACACATTTACCATCTTTTAATAAAACAGTAGTGCTAAATGGAACTGGCTGGTAAACATTAGTCACAAAAACATGTCAATAAGGCTGCAAAGATTCTAAATGATGGAGAAAATCATGGCCTGCTTTCAAAATAAGTCAGTGAAGGCTTGTAATATATTTTACTTCTAAATTACTCCTTCTAGTTTATGGATTAAAGAAATACAACATTATGGAGTGTAAATATGTTGCTATGGGGAGAATAGGCTGGGTGACTGGTTTCACTGAAGTTCATTGCATATGAAGGAAATACTCCAAGGAAATACTTCAAACAGTTCAATATTTAATGCTGTATATTCAGATTTACTTTCAGAATGTTTTCCTCCATAACATGAAACCAATTTTCTTTTCCTAAAATCATTGCTAGAGTTGCAAATAAATACAAGTCCCAGGAATCTCCCTGTTCAGAACTTAACCTGGAAGTTTTTAGTGGTTACTCTATGCTAATAGAGAACATATCCCTTAAGTTCACAGCCCTCCAGAGAACATCCTACCTGGCCTTTTTTCTCAGCATCTTCTACATGCAGTATTCCAAACTGTCTCCACCTGAAAAATACCTTCCTATGCTCTGTGAGAAAGCAGAAGTGATGAGGTGGGGTTGGAATGATTAACTCACACTCCTGAAAGACTTTGCACCTGTGCTTAGCTGTGACAAGTTCAAGTTCGATTAAACATATTTTGCTTACAGTTTGGAACACATGTTGAGATTAATTCTAACGAGCATAAACAACTTAGATTGTTTTAAAGTCCAAGAAACAGACTGCAGAGTACAAATTTTCCAGCACTACATCCAAGCTTTTTAACAGTACAGAGTTGAGGAGGACATTAGGTTGGGGGCGGGAGAGGGGAAATGAAATGATTTCACTGCAAAGGTCTATTAATGTAAAGAGGTAGCTATAATATGATGAGAGAAGCTTGACACCTCCAAATTTACCTCTTTTGGTTGTGAAAACTGTGTGTTCTTATGGGAGCAAAGGGATCAGCTGGTTCCCTGATGCACATGGAACACAGCAGTGATACTGAACCAGAGCATGGAGCTGCTCTCCACAGCTGCTCATATCCAACCTCCTGATAACCCACTCATCCTAACTATCCCCACGGGTCACCAGAGTTCACTGGTGAGCTGTGACAAATAAGGAGAACACTATAACTAAGAACATTAGATCTACACAAATAGCATTTAACTTAAATAGAGAAAAAATCCTCTTACTTAATCCAGTTCATCAGCTCCACAGTGTCTGGGTCATAGAATTCTCTCAGCTCTGATAGTTCATCCATTATTCCTGGCCAGAACTAAAATCGAAACAAAATAGAACAACCTGAAGACAGAATGAACAAAACAAGTTCTGGATGCTGAAATGTATTACTTCCTCTTAGCTGGCAACTAATCTTGTCCAGCTCATGGGTAAATTGCAAGACACAAATGTATCTACCCTTCCTAGGAAGGACAGGTGGCTGTCACTGCAGGATGAACACACAGTTTCAGAGTCTGAGATGTGCAGTTCCTGCCAGATGACCAGAACTGCCCACCGTCAGTGATGACAAGAGAAGGAAATGCCCCAGGAATTAACATTAAGTTCGGAAAGAAAACGTAAAACTAAATTAAAAAAAAAGTAGGAAATCTGTATCAGAAGTAAAGATCATTAGATGTGCTGTGGATGCCATTAATGGTATTTCACAAGTCTGAATTAAAAGAGAACCACTGAAGGCAAAAATAAAAGTATGAGAGAACGGCAACAACCAGTAGACCATCAGGGAAAGCATTTCAAAATTTACTGCAGACAAAGAATACGTAAGTCAAATCTGGAGAGGAGAGAGGAACATTGAAACTGATTGTGAAAAGCTTACCTCTTCCCTCCAAAAAGCTAAGGGAACAATGATTTAAGGGTTTACTGTTTAAGCCAGTGAGTATTCTAGGGCAGAAGGGAGCAATTAAGGAATATAATGACAATGCTAATGACAGATTGCTGTGCATCTGTCTTTACTACAGAGATGTTATGGTGAAACCTATTCTAAACCTGCTTTCTTTAGATAATAAAGACTGCTGGTTTGAAAACTGAAATGCCACAGGAAAAAGTCTAAGAAAACCCACCTGATAATCTAAAAAGCCATAAATCATCCCATTTATATAATGCTCATCCAAGACTTCAGAAGGAATTTGAATGTGGTGCTGCTGAGCCCCTCAGCAAACCCAGGCATAGATTCATTTCTTTCTTTTCTTTTCTTTACACTGTAATTACATGGCAGGACTGGGGCAGGAGATGTAACTGGGCCAATTAAGGTATTCACTAGTTTAACTGCTTCCTTGGTACACTTGCTCAAGTACTCCTGGCATCTCCCAGGTGGAGCCGTGGCAGCATCACAACCCCGGGGAAGCTTTGGGAAGTACAGCAGTACAACAGATGTATTCCTGCTCTTCAGAAGCTCTCTGAGAGATGAGTAAATTCAGCTGTTGTGAAATGAGACTGTGGAGTCTCATAATGAATCGAAATTTCCTCTCTTCATTACTTACTGCCCTGAATAGCTAAACATTCTGAGAGCTTGGAGTCCTTCAGGGTGAAGACAGAAGGAATGGGCTCTGCTTTGCTTTTCAGTCAGTGCAACCTGCCCTGTAACCTCCTGAGGAAGCAGGGACACAGCTCCCTGCTGAGTGCTGGGGCTATTCTATGGCATTCGCTCTGTAGAGGTTTGTAAAGTCACAGTGTCACAGTACTGTAAGTTCTGAGTGAGTACAAGCAGTTTCCACTGGAGGAAAACTTTGGTAATGAGGCTTGCTGCTACTGAATTGAAAAATTTCCAGGTAGCACTACATTTGATTAGTAGAACCAAGAGAAAACTAAGGTAGTTCCAAATACAAGAGAATGACAAAATAAATAAAAAGCAAAGCATATGGAAATAGGGAAAATAGCACTGTCAGAACTTTGTCTTGTAAATCAAATATATGTCAGATTGAGAAAGAGTGTCTGGTGACACCAGGAGAGGATAAAAAGAACAGATGGAGCATATCAGGAATGTAACAAACTGCCCAGAAAAGTGAGGGAAATGTAAAAGAGGTTTCCACCTTGTAAAAGTGCTTCTCTGGGGTCAAAGTCTTCAGGAAAAGAAAACCGTTGTCAAGTGTCTTAAATTAGCCCTGAGCTGTAGCTGTTCAGTATAGCCAAAGACTGCTCAGATCATGGGTGTATGTGGCAATATGTGCTGCAATAAATGTCCATGTTTGGAGCAAAAGGACTTGGCCATGATGAAGATAAAAATGCAGCTGGAGAAATAATAGGAATGGATAGTTTACTAGCAAAGAGAAATCAAGATTATTTGGCAAATCCACGAACTAGAATGCTCGAGCTCGGGAGCTCACCTTAAGTACCAACAATTTATTCAGGAATTATTGACATGCAAACACAAATTGATGGGCATTCTTGTGAAATTAAAATACAATGAACATAGATAAAGGTGAAGTCTACCTATAAAGTGTAAGAAGTGAAACATAAATAATACTTGCTACTATATTATGTATGTGTTGTTTTATCTGCAGCATAGCTGAAGTATGCATGGAAATACTTCACCATTTTCACTTTATCTGAAAGACATTTCCACTATAGTAATGGAGAACACATGTCAACAGAAATACAGATGTCTAACAGGTCTCCAAACATCCTGTACCTGAAATCTGAAAGAAAGCCAGCATTGTAGCTGCATCTGCATCTCAATAAATTATTGTTCAGGTGATGTACTTGGAGCTGTAGTAACCACATGCCTCAAAAGAGGCTTTCATTAGCTTATTCAGGATTAGGTTAATAATCCCATAAAAGTCCTATTTTGAGGAACTGCACTGGAGAACAGTTCTTCTGACAAATGTAACAGATAATGAAACATCAAACTGCCCTCCTACAAACTCAAGAAAACTAGCCCTGATGACCAGTTAACTTTGTGGTGTACAGAGAAAACTGCCCCTGCAATCTGAGCAGTCAGTGACTGAACAGACCAATTCCTGTCTGGAAAAGAGATAAGTCAGTCTCTGTTCCAAAAATCTCCTCCCACTGTCTGCTTATAAGGTTTTAGAGAGAGAATATAAAACCACATTCTCACAGAAGCAGTGGGTACTTTCTGGATCTCTCTGTAAGAATTCTTGTCTGACCACTGCCAGGGCATCTGGGACAAGAGCCTCGTGGGTCCCTTCCAGCTCAGAGTATTTGGTGATTCTCTCAGGCTTCTCATCAACTCTTTCAGCTTTGCAGAAAAGACCCACAGAGAGATCCACTCCTCTGGTGGCTCAACTGCAAGAACTGACTCAGGACAAAAAACCACTGAGAGGTGATGAATTTCTCTTTCCACAGAGAAATTTGGAAAATAGTATTTTTAATGTCAATAAAAATTATTTCCTCTATTTAGAAGAAACACGAAAATTATGCTTTTCAGGCAGACTGAGCACAACTAATGACTGCTCTAAAGCCCGTGAAATCAGTGGTTTCTGTTGACTTCAGAATTGAATCTGACAGGATTTAGGAACTTTACATCTGCTCATGAAGAGTGGGAGGAAAATTATTCCTAGTGATCTGTCACATCAGACTATCAGAATGCCATGCTCTTGGTATCCCCCATGTCAAAAGAAATGGCATTGTTTCTGTCATACTCAGAGATGATGAAAATGGTAAATGACTTCCTAACCAGCACATCAGCGGACAAAAAAAGTCCTCTAACAGAATAAGACAATTTAAGTGGAAAACAGTATTTTTGGACTTTTTGTTTCAGTTTTAGAGGGGGAACCCTCTACTGGAGTGAACTCTATTAGCAGCTTTCTTAACTGCTTCACTACTGCCTTTTTAACTACAACAATGAAATTAATCTTGTGTTTCTCTGCAGGGAATTATTTCACAGACATATTTTCATCTCAGACTAGTTACTGCAGGAACAACTTCTCCGTCAAAGTAGACTCTGAATTTTTTGCCTTTGTGACTACAGATTAAAAGAATGGTTTGCCCATTAAATCAGTGTTCTAAATCTCACTGCTGTGACAGACTGATAATCTTGTACATGTTATTGATTTAAGTATGTTTTATGCATTCACATTTAAGTGTTTGACAATAATAATATTCTGTTTCTGGAACAGACAGAAGACAAAAAAGGTACTTGACCATTTAATAATTCTGTACTTTAAAATATATGAGGCACAGCAATATAGATTATGATTATTTCTGCTCCTACAATAAATCATTACAAAATGTGACAATCTGCATATTATCCACAACTTAGTTAAAACCAAAAGAGACAACTCCCATTTCCATAAAATTATGCATTTAAATAACACCTGCTACTTACACATGCAATCAGACAAACATTTGTATCTATCAACAACTACTTTGGATCAAATGAGCCCAACTGATCCTTCACAGACAATTTCATAGGCACAAAGGTCCTTGCACTTCAGCTATCCCCATTTTTAAAATGAAGTTACAAATCTTGTATGTAGTTATTAATAAAACAACACCCTTCTGTGAGAAAATTCCATGCAACTAAAAAATGCCAAATCATTGAGAAAGAAGTTTCTTACCTTAAATGAAATGTACAGTAATGTAATTATTGGTATAGAATACTTAATCACCTGTGTCTAAGAGAAATTGAAAAAAAATTGGTTATTTTGATGATACATTTAATAGACTTAATTTTTAATGTATTGATATCTGAAATATTTAACATGTAGTGGAATTTGGAGATTGAATTTTAAGACCATATTCTGATATTGTTTTCCAGTAAAACCCTAATTACAGACCCATCACAAAAGATGGATTTGTATCTTTAAATCTATATTCTACAAGGTGGAAAACACTGCCATTCAATATAATTGACTGCAAAGGTCTTCTCAGACTGCTGATGATTTCTTAATATGGAGACTTTTTTAGTACAATTGTGGTTATTTTTCATAGCTACATCTATATTGCCATCTAGTGTATTCCAATGGAATTGTTTAATATAGAAACCACTAGAAAATACATTTTACTTACTAAATTTATACAAACGTACAGCAGAGATACCTGGTTTAAGAGAACCACAAACAATATTCAACCCTGAGCCTTGACTTGGTTTAGATGCGGTCCAAAACCCAGTGGATGAAATGCTGGGAGTACAGTGCTCACCCTCTGGGATGTGTAGAGATGGAGACCCTTCAGGATAAGTTTCCAAACCTCTGTACTGCACAGGCCAAAGGATGCAAACACACACATGTGGGATGTCCAGAGGTACTTCATTCTGGAAGAACACAAGCTTTTCGTGATCATCTGGAGCTCTGCAAAGCTGCTTGGTGAGAGCAGTTAATGTCTACAGAAATTGTGAACACAGTTTTCTTGGACTTTCAGGTCTCTGAAATAACTGAGTACAGGACTGACACTGCACTTTGCTACGTGCTCTTGAGAACATCTCTGTTCCCAAACTTCCATTCTTTATGGCAGAATTTTGGGAAATGCCTCAGTCTACAAGTAGAAACACACCAGGAAGAGAAACAAGGTTCATGATCCTATCAGTTTGTGGTCAACGTATTTTACACTCTTATTAAAATATACTCAATCATCTAAACAAGCCCTTAGTTGGATTAAAAAAAAATATACCTCATTGTGCTTAAGGCCAGACATCCAAAAAGAACTGTGTGAACTAAGCTGTAGGCAGCATCAGGCTTCAGCGTCACTGTGTATTCTTCCATTTTTTCCTTTAACTGGACTTGATTTGAACCACTAATTGAAGAAATAACACAAACAATGTTATATTAAGTTCTGTAACATATTTAATATAGTTATCTGCATTTCAAAAAGCACTGAATCCTTCCGAGGCTGGAAAGCAATACCACTGCTATCAGTCCACAATCTTCTATTGTATCTATGATATAATTAAGCCTGATGCCACCAACTTTTTGCAGCATCAGGTATTTCTTTTCATGTGTAGACTTTGGGAAATGCAATGGGTTTAAATGGGCTGGATTAGAACGAGATAAAATTGTTTACAGCAAGGCAAGCCTGGTGTCTTGCTTGAAGCAGCGACTCCCACGTTCCATGAGGGCCTTTGATGAGAGTGAAGAATTTAACTGGGATTTGTGGGGTTGTGCTGGTCTATCTGGAAGCTACTAAAGCCATAGATTGGAAGTAGATTTAGAAAAAATGAGCCCTGAAAGGAGTGGTTATTGCTTGAGGTGTCTAGTCTTGTGAATATATGTGGAGGGCCCTTCAAAAAAAAAGAAGCTGCTTCAGCGTGTGGGGTTCTCCCGTTTTTTTCAGGGTGGGGGATAAGTGAGATAAATGCATTAAAAATAAGGGACACGTTTGGGATTACATTTAGAAAATAAGAATTACATTGCAGAATCTTTTACTTTTAAAACTAACTGATGCAGTAAGATTTTTAAGAGACTAGTTGAGTAGTACCAAGATGATTTACAGATGACTGACATTTGACAATTACTATTGTAGTATCTAATTGTCATAACACAGTTTTGGAATGTCTTGGATACTCTCCCTTTCTCTCTCCTTTTTATCAAGTCTTCCCTAAAATATATGGTAGTGGCACTAGCCAGGTGACACTTCATGAACTTCTGCTTAATCGAGTTTTATTTCATCCCTTCTACCTTTTGCCCAGGTAGTACATGTAAAAATGAGAGGTCTATAATGAACCATTTTTTTAAATAGCAGTTCTGTCTGATTTTCTTCTGTGTTCTGTAGATACCTCAGAATCTCACAGATTAGCTCTGGGAACTGCCAGCAGTGATGCACAGTTACAGCTTCTGCTCCTTCACACAGACCACAAAGTTCAGCACAGACTATTCCAGCTCATTTCTGGGCAGTTTGTGGATAACACCTGAGAAATCTGTGATTTGGAGTGCTTTGCACAGGGAAAATGGGATGAACTAAAGAAACTAACATTTTCTATAAAGGGATCCTTCCCCTGCTTTCCCTCATCCCAAAAAACCCCAACCAACATTACACAAACTGCAAAGAGCTTGACTGAATCTAGGGAAGGATATTCCTTTGCTTACAGTTTTAGCTTCAATAGGAAGTTACTTATTCTGCCTGATTTCTCTATCACACACCCTCCTCCTCAGTAGCTGTGCACAGCAATCCTGTATATGCTGCTGTATTCACCTGTCAGTTCCTCAGCCAGCTGAAGAAAAGAAAATTGATAAAAATGTCAATTATCTTAAAACTGTATTTACCTGAGATTCCGAAAGGCAACAATTACAGCTGCTACTGTCAGAAGGAAGAGAACAAATCCGTAGGCGTAAAAAAGTAACGTGCTGGACAGTCTTGAAAAAGTATTTAAAGGTAGTAAACCAAAGGCTTCTTCACAAAGATACAGGTTAGCATCAAAATCTCTAAAAACAAAAAAACAAAAAACCAAAACCTTATCCATCATGTAATTCATAACTTGATGTCAAAAAGGATCAAAGTTTCCTTTTTCCCCGAGAAATTATAAAGTCACAGTTGTGCAGATTATTCTTAGGGCAAGTATGACATAAACATGAGGTAAAACCCAGTGATTTATTATACGTGTTTGAAATAAGAACAACCTGAAGGCTTCAATTAAAGAAGTCAAACAAAAAAAAGCAAAACAGAAGCTAAAGAGTACCTTGTTGCTCCAAATCCAAATTTTGCTTTCAGGAATTTGAATATATGCTCATCTGACTCAAGATTAAGAATTTTCTACAAAGCAGGGAAAGAGAAAGGAAATTGTATTTCAAATATCAAAGATGTCACACAGTAATCAGCATTTCTGGTCATTTAAACGGGACTGTAAAGCAACACGGGCTCACTAAGATAAGTGCTTTGCAATCAAAGAAGCATTCCGTTTTAACTGCATTCATTGAAAAGAAAATTCATTTAAAAACTTTGCAAACTCTCAGCAGTACAGACCCACAGCTGTTATAAAATTACCAACTATTTGGTGTTAACTTATGAAGTTTTCAAATCCATATATCAAAGATTAGCAAAACGATCTTTAATTTCTAAAATGCAGTTTGTGAGATGCAGAGAAATCTCAATGCCCTTTTTATTTAATGATATTACTGTAGATAGCTAACAAATAGCTTTTAACATAATACAACTTGTAACTTTCTATATTAAAAATTATTTGCCTACCTTAATGAATTTATTTATTAGGAGAGTCAAGCACAAGACTAGTAGAACATGGAGGATAAGTTTCCCAAGCCTGTTAAGCAAGCCACCCTTTTTTAGGTTTTTCTACAAAGAAGAAAATATTAGTATTTCAGTCCTTTTTTGTTTATGTATCTGGAACAAAAGCATCACAGGCTATTTGAAACAGCTGATCTGCCAGTCCTGAGCAGCACCAAATTTGTACTGGGGTCATGTAAGCAGAAATGGATACAGAACCAAGCACCCAGAATAAAGATATATTTCTTGCACAAAAATGAAGGGACGTCATCATAAGAACTTTGATCTGGCAGAGTTTTGGAAGCAGCCAAACAGCTTTCCTTTGGCAGTGGCCTTATAGTATTTATAGAACTTATTCTCTTAATTTCCATAATATTGTGTGCCTTTTGAAATACCGACTCATTACACCTTCCACCTAAACATGGCAAAGGCATCCTGTGGCTCTGTCAGTTGATAGGATTTTGAGCCATTTTCCATGTACAAGCTCCAGATCAAGATGAGCTGCTCACGGACAACTGGGAATAGGTGCAGAAAACAGGAATGGCCCTGTAAACTCCTTTATTGCAGTCAGAGGCTGCCACCAATGCCAGAATCAGAAAAAAGAGAACTGTAACTACAGCAAAAAACCCCTGGTCTTTGAAAGGAACAATGGATTTCAGGAAGCTGAACTCAGCATGAGCCTAGTTGTCCTAGTTGTTACAGATTATTTTGTTGGGGGCAGATCCATAAATTCAAGGCGAGTCCTCCCAAAACAGGTGTAAAGTCCATTGATGCAATTTTTTTTCAGGATCCAAACTGCAGGTTGCACGATCATTAATGTTAATAGCAATCATGGAATTATGATGTCTGATGTGCTTGGTAAAGCTGCAGTTAGTGTAATGGAATTCATTATTTGATCAGGCAATGTTTGGGTTGCTGTATGCTATAGTAATTCCTCTAATTAGAATTAGTAAATGAAAATTATAATGCATCTAAATTACTTATTTACACACACACATATCCCTATAAATACTCTTTATTTAGTACTACATAAATATTTTGATACCTACCTGGATTGTTCTTGCTATTAAGACAGAAACATTGAAACTTATGAGTAATGATCCAAGAATCATAGAATTGAAGAACTGTAGGACACAGACCAGCAGTAATCCAGAAATTTGAATGATATAGAGCCATGTAACCTGTAACAATAACGAGGTTTTTATGTCCAGAAAACTTTACAGTCATAGCTGCTTTTCTCTGCTTTATAATTTATTTCAACATCAATTATTTTTGCAAAGAACATATCATCTTGCAGTAAATCATTACATTTAAAGCCATTACTATATCCTTTTTATATTTATGTCCTGAACTACTTAGGTTAATATGTTATGCGCATTTTATACTCAAAGAAGCCCGATCCTATAATCAAGCAGATAAATTAAATAGCTGCAGTGTGAGGAAAATATTAATTATTTAATATTTGGAAGATGTTTTTATTTTCTTTAGTCCAAGAAGTATTTCTATAGCCTCTGTGATGGCTTTATGACTAATGAGTTATGGCTCAGTGCAGTTCAGCAATCAAACATCACCTGCCTTCTCAAACTTTGCTCAATATAATCCCTTTCAGGTTATGCTAAACTATTATCAGTGTTCAGCTCAATGGAAACACTAAACCCCAGCTGATTTTCTGATACATTGGTACCAAAACATACATTTCACCTCACACAAAGATCCCGAGTTAAGTCTTGTGTTACAGCAGTGGTGTAAATCAGTATCAAAGAGCCCAATAAACTCCAGCAGTTCTAAGCAGTGCTTG
Source organism: Mohoua ochrocephala (assembly GCA_013398855.1). Classification (NCBI taxonomy): domain Eukaryota; kingdom Metazoa; phylum Chordata; class Aves; order Passeriformes; family Acanthizidae; genus Mohoua; species Mohoua ochrocephala. The sequence goes on along the minus strand of VZTA01017845.1, from coordinate 103,779 downwards.
TTTGAAAATGAGTACAGACTAAGAGTGGTGTGGTTAAGTCTGTTTTGGTGTAACTCAGGAGGAAGCTGCTAATTTGCTTTTAAGGTAGCTGACCAGTCTCATTAAATGTTGACTCCAGCTTGCAGTTGCAGGTATAATGAAGAGTTCAGAAACTTAAGGAAGCCACATTTATCTTGATATGCAGCCACCACACTCATTTGCAGTTAAATTAATACAGTCAGTAAAGTTCAAGTCTGCCTCAAATTTAAAATGAATTTACATGAATTACTCTTCATCCTCCTGTAGCCTTTCTTAAAGTTAAAATATTTTCAACCAGTGCAAGCTTTTGCCATGCCTAAAATGATCTTGGTAGAATTTCACAGCAACGTTAATGTCAAAGGCAGCGTTTTTATCTTCTGCAGTACATTTCTGCTTTGTAAGATTGACTGTCAATGATCCCTGACCTTCTTAGTAAGACTTGTTTTATTTTTTGGCTTATCCAGCTCAGCAACACAGCAGGGGCAATGCTGTTATTTAGTGGTGAATGTCAACATCGGCAAGACAATTGCTTCTCCCCAGCAACCTGGTGCTCTGCTTCCCCCTCCTCGTGGTACAGAGCTTGCCCCTAACTGGCAAACGAGGATGCACAATGCTTGAGGCAAAATGCACACACTGCTATGACTTCAGCTTACACGAAGATTTCTTGTGGTACTTTTTTCTTCTGGCGACTTCGACAGGCCATGCTAAAGCTGTGGTATCAGACCAACTGTTAGGATGGTGTTTAGAAGTATCAAATAGTGTCTGAACAAAAGCAGACAAAAATGAAACAGACATGAACTACATAAAGTGAAAAAAAAATCAGAAATGGTATTTTGATCATTCATTTTTACACGGTGATTACTTCAAAGCACAAGGCACACTGTATAATCTGTATCACTCTGGGCATCCAGGCCACTGGTGAGGAAAATACCTTCAAGACTGTTGGCTTTATGAAGGCAAAAAAAAAAAGTAGGTTATTCCCAAACAGAAAGTTACCTTTGCTGTGGGAAGCATGTCCAAGCAGTCCAGTATGAACAATGCCAGTGCTTGTATCAGCATCATAAACTGGTTAAATTGCCAAGTCAGGCTGAAGAGAAACGTTGCTATGAATACAGCCATAAGTGTGAGTCTCTGGAAGGAGGGAACAAAGTTTTATCTAACTTTATAATTTCCTTCATTAAAACACAAACAATCAAGCAAAAAGAACCCCCAACAAACCCAACCAAATCCCACCTTAATTTGGTTTTATTTTAAAACCACTTTTAAAACATTGAGTTTTCCAACTGCAATAACAGCTTGGAGGATAACAAACATTTTTTCGACTTACAAATTCTTCACTTTTGCCTGTGTTTTATCACTATAATACCACTTGCAAGAAAACAGTGAGATCTCAGATCGTTTCAGCCCCCAGATTAAAATGCAATACGTGTTTTACTGTGGTATAAATAGCAGTTACTTGATCAAATTGAGGAGTAGTAACTGAAGAACTATTGGTCAAAGAAACTGTATCACCCATTTGCTTTAATTCTTGCAGATCAGGAGAGTTTTCTGTTACTAATTTTATTGTGTGATACTTGTCAGAAATACTCACTTCTTGAACAGGCCGTAAATGAGTTCTGAGTAGGTATGTGATGGCTGCTATCTGAACAGCAAAGAATGGCAGTGCCCAGTTCTCCCTTAAAGGAATGGTGAATTCCACCCTTGTAGTATCTACCCTGTACAAAACAAAGAGTTCCACAAATTTCAAATCAAGAGAACACTTGGTGACAGAGAGCTTGCAATGACAGGCATCTTTGTGCTATTTTAACTCCTTATTTATAAAAATGGAGGCTCTACACTCCAGTTCCTTCAACACACCTGGCTCTGAAAATAAATCACTATGAAGGTTCTGCAAGTTATCCATTGTTTCTGTATCTCAAATGATGTACTTCAGCTTCACTAACTGTAAGAGGAATATACTGTGGATTACATATTACTAATGAAGCACAGCTTGGGCAATTTAAAAATGAAAAAACAAACCCCAAACTAAAAGCACTCCCAAAATCCAGCTTGTGGATTTCCACAGCACAGGTCATTTTACTTCATTTTTTGGTTTGCAAATGCACATATAAGAATATAAACAGAATATAATCTTCACTGTGATCCCAATGCCCTGAGTTTGAACACAGTTTAATTGGTTATGAGCTTCTGGTCATTTTTTGAAGCTTTTGAACATAAGAAGTATGTGATAGAAGAATTCCCCAAAGAACGTTGATTTACAAAACCTGAATTAAAAGTTAAAAAATAATTCTCTTTTTCCTGGTGTAGAGAAAATATTTGCTAAAAAGGCAAGTAAGCAACATATCTGAGACATGCTTAGCCGGAGGAAAACAGTGTCTAAATGGAGTTACTCAGTAGCCTCAGATGTACTTCATGTGGACAGAAAGTCTTTATCCAAATCCATTCCATGCACTTATTCTATTGCATAAAGGAGAACAAGCTCTCCTTGTTCACCAATTATTAGAAAGATGGACAAATTTGCTCCAAATATTCTGTAAGTGGAGGCGATGACCTCATGAAAGAAATGTGTGAAATACTGTGCACTGCACGTGGCTTTTAACTACTTTTGTATTTGGAGAAAGAAACATCTTGCCTCCATACACCTATAATTATTCTGTAGTGGATGTGCTTGCAGATAAATTCCTTTAGAGCTGCTCATTAACATATCAAACATTTCTGGTAGAACCAAGACTGTACTTTTATTTTCTTGATTAATTTACAGATAACAGCCTATGTCACCAGACTTAGCTTCATGCCAGCAGCTTATTTCTGGCATAAAGCCAGTTCTGAGGTTTTTTATCTCTAAATTGATAATTCTTCAAGTGATAAAGCACTAGAACAGCTCAATTGCCATCTTTTTTCTCTGAGGCTTAGTGCAGGGAATGTCTACAGGAACAAGGGGAGAGAGAAGCTGAACTTCCGATGAGCTGAGATTGCGGAAGGAACCCCTGGAGGCTGGGTGTGGGACAGCGAGGAGACACCTGAAGGGCTTTCATACAGATGTCTTTAACACCTAAGAGATCCTAGGCTGGAGAAGACAGGGTACATCACCTGGAGCTCCAGACACATTTGAAAGATGCAGTCCACTTTCAGAGACCAATTTAAGAAAAAATTTTCTACTCAAACGTCAAGAACCTTTAAAAACCCAGTCTGATATGTCAGCTCATTTCTGATTATTTTCTAATTATTTTGTGTTATTTAAACATTTTTCCATTTTCTGCCTAACTGGAGAGAGGCCTTATAGTTTCATGTTTTGTTCAATTAATCATGAGAGCTTTAATGCCTTACCTTTGAAACTAGGCACAATTTTAGAAAGATTGAATGTTTAATCTCACTTACCTGTTTGTAATATACCAGCAAGCTGCCAACAACCCTGAAAGCCATGTTCCACTAAGAAGCCAGCTTGTTACATACAGAGCAATGACATAAACTGCCTGAAGTCCAAACAAAGTGTAGATATAAAAATAAACAGGCTCTAGGTATTGCTGTAAAACACAAAAATACTGATGTTGACATTAAAACACTCATGGCAGGGGATTATACTTAGTATGAATTAGGTTTTGCTTTTACAAATTAAAAAGGTATCAGGAATATTTCTAATTAGAAAGTATCTACAAAGGGGAGCTATGATTCACTGCGCAACCTTCATAATGCACTTACAATCTAAAGCCAGAAATAAATGCCTACCTGAATTGGAAGAATCCTATACAGAATGCTGAGAAACACCTCCTGGTAAACATTCATTCTTTCAAGTATGTTAATTGTCCTCACAGATTCAGTTTTATTGTCATATACTAAACCATGTAAACCTTAATGATAAAGAGAAATTGAAATAGGAGATTGTCATTTTCCCCCTCCATCTTCATTTGAACAGTGAATAACTTTTTCAAAGGTATTTTAGGATCTCTCATCAGAAACTGCAAACTTTGAGTCAACGATTCAGAACACATTACCTCTGAATCAACATGACCTTCTGAGGTCTTCAGCTTCCCTGCTTCAAATGTGACTCACAGTGCTAATTCAAGTTCTATATATTTAGTAGCGTATAAAACATTTATTTTTATACTTCCATCCCCAGCATAGAATCTGTGGTACATTCTGGATCCTGAGAACTGTTCTTGGCACTACTTTGATCACAGGTGAAGTTAATGTTGAAAAATGTGTAGTATAAGCAAAATTGCTAGGGAGCAACAGCTAAATTTCTAGAAAACATGAGACTGTCACAGAAAGCCCCATCACATGATTTCCTTGAAGCTGCTCCTTGTGTCACTTACTGTCCAGGAACACAGCAAAAAACATTGCCCCTTCCCACAAATAGCTCATAGTTCAAATTAAACAAGAGAAGAAAGAAATGGAAGTAATAAACTGAATAAACCAGCAAGCTGAAACCTTAACAGATATGAAAGTTGTCCCTCAAAGTGATTGCCTTCATCAGCATGTGAAGGTGTGACACAGAAACCAACGTATCATTGGGAAATTTATGATGTCCATAACTTAGTGGCTCCCTGGCATATGAACAGAATAAATCTGCCTCCAGTACAATTGTTACACTATCTTTCATAGTTATGGTGTGCCTTGTTCTCAATAATATTTGAAAAAAACCCCCAACCAAACCTAAAAATAGTCAGCTGGCAAAACTTACTTTACAGTTTACAATACCTTGCTGTATGGAAGCAGCCTGAATCATCTGTTTGTAGTAGGAATAATAAAGTCCACACTCGGTTCTGAATGAAATTTCTCTTTCGACCTCCTGCAAGCGAAGTTCAATAGTAAATTCACTTTCCATTTGCTTTTCACCATCATCCAAAGCTGCCTTCAACTCAAAATTCTCGCTGCACCAGGGAAACTGACCTCCAGAGAGGCTTCAGTCTTTGGGCTTCATATTCTAAGCAACTTACTTCAACTAAAGGTAAAAATACATGGACAAATTAGGGTGAGAGGCAGATGGCTGGGGTGTAAATGACTCTTTTAACTGGGGAAATGTATGTGCTTTTTGTGATTCTGATACGCTGCTCGGAAATATTCTGGATATTTCACTATTTTTTTGTAATATGACAATAAATGGGCCCAGTGGCCCACAGCTGGACTGTAAAGCTGCATACCCTTGCTTAGTGCATCTACCCTTTTCTTCCAGATGTAGCTATCCCATTGTGTTCCATGGCTTTGCCAGCTTAAGGCTCAATTAATTCAGTGTGCTATGTGGGGGCTGCACCACAGTGCCAGGGATATTTCAGCTGGCAGGGGATGCTGCTGCCCACTTGTTCAACACCGCTTCTTGCAGGAAGCCAGCTGTCATCGCTCTCATTCTTAAATTACAAGTGAAAGGAAAAGGGACTCTTCACTTGGCTCTAAGGCTAGGTGAACTCCTTATTTTTAATTTAAAAGTGTTCCAGTTATTTAAACGAGGTGCACTTCAAACCAGGTACATTCCGAACTATGCCTTTTCTTGGCTGATATTGCAGCAGATGGAGTCCAGGGAGATCTGAAAGCTCTTTGCTTTGGAATGCACTTCCTTTTGTTACCTCATTCGTTGTGAAGACCTAATGAAATTTAACAAATCCACAATGTTGGGCAACCACATTTAAACGAGATTGCATGAACAACCAATCTGAAGAGAACTAACAGGCCTCTTATACAGAATTGTTCTATTATTAGTGATCTTTTTAGTAGTTTGTATAATAACATCCCAGCAAATGTATCTCCTAAGCAGGAAGTTATAAAAGGTCTCTATCCACTTAGAAAAAGTTTATCCTGAGATTTGAAAATCCAGTGAAATCCCTGTACGTGGTATATGGAAGTCACTAAAAAATTTATGTGATTTCCAAAAATAACCTTGTGAATTCATCTTTCTTTACAAAAGAACGTTACTGAAATAACAGAACGTTACTTTTTCAGAGACTTTTATGAATGCCATTCTGGTTAATGCAACCTTGCACAGAACCCCAAGACTTTCATCTTTCTTATACAGTCCCAACTCTTTTCCTGGAGCAGAATCAATTCTATTTCAGAGCTAACATAAAGCTAGATAAAATAATCATGTTCTTCTCTTCTCTACTGCCCAGCATAGGTTCTTAAAGCATGTGTTTTATTGAAGTCAGCTGTTGACAAACCAGTATTAGTTCTGGTCTGAGAAAAGTCCATAGATAAAACCACAAGTGATTCAAACTAAGTTCACAATTAAACTCTCCAGCTGCCCTATGACATATAAATCATCATCATACCAAAAGTCACACACTTAGCAAAATGAGAGTCCTGGATTTTGAACAAGCTCTAGTTTCAAATTCATCACTACTGAAAAGTTTTCTAATACCAAAAAGTGGCTGACTCTTAAATGCTCATAAAGAAAAAAAAAAAGGAATGCTAACATTTGGAATTTATTAAGGGGGAGAGAGGAGTCACAGAGGGGGATGTAATTAGCAAAAATGCATTCAAACATGATTAATTTGTAATCTTGGCACCAGCTGTATTCAACCAAATGCTATACTTTATGAGACAAACACTAGTGAGTTTTACATCTGTTTCATGCTAAGATAACATCTGTTTTATTCACTCAAAATACTTTTCCAGTTCTACAGCAATTTATACTTTTCCTAGCATTCCATGTCAATAAAAACCGACTTATGGGTAAACATTGTAGGAGCACATGCTTATCTGTCTGTATATTCACTTTGTGAGGTTTTAACAAAGAAGTTACCACTGTTCCAAGGGAAAAATAAAGAACACTGTCCTCTGGGATACACAGAGAGCTGCGTATTATTTCAATTTATGTAATTGTATCCTAATAATATTAAGCATTCACAACCAAATACAAAGGACTTTCTCTCAAGGGCAGTGCAAAATTCTAGAGCTTAGGATTCCTCAAACTCCTCAAGCAAGTCCTTCAGAATGCTGAGCAAGCAGCCAAAGTCTGAATTTGAGTTTTTCTATAAATAACGAGCATAAATAAAGCTCCAATTACTTTCCTTTTTTTGACATAGCTAAAACAAAATTTGTGTAATTGAAACTATTTATTAGTTTTTCAATTTAAGACCAGAAAGATTTGAAAATTTTCTCAAGTGTACAAGTGGAAACTCAACACACAGCTGCTGTCAACGCTCCCAGTTGAGAACAAGCCTTCAGCAAGTGTATTTAATCCTTGGACAGCTCTCCTGGCTGGTTAACCTCAAGCCCATCTGTTTGAATGGCATGTTCCAGGTCAGACTTCTGATCCACAGTGAAAGTACCCCTAACACCTCAACAAGCACTTCTGTGGAGAAGTACTACCAGAGCCCTGCACTGCCCTCCTTGCCTTCATGCCTGAGCACTCTCTGTTCAGTTCTCATTGCCTGTTTCCCTGCCTTTCTTCACAGAATCATTGAATGCTTGGGGTTGGAAGGGACCTTAAAGCCCATCCAGTGCCACCCCCTGCACTATCCCAGGTTGCTCCAAGCCCCGTCCAACCTGGCCTTGGACACTTCCAGGGATGGGGCAGACACAGCTTCTCTGGGCAAAAATCTTTGTTTTGTATCCAAAATGTAAAAAAGGGAAAATATGAGCACTTCACAGACTAAATCCTGGCTTTCTTATCCTGAAAGACTTACAATCTTATATTGTTATTCCTGACTTCCTGCAAGCAGCAATTTTATTAAAGGAAAAATCAATAACAGTATCTAAATGCTTACTCAGAAGGGGTGAAGAAGAAATGAATGCTCTGAAGTTTATCTGTTTTTCTTAGAGTATTAATTTACTATGTGGCCTTGGCTCATTCCTGTTCAAAGTTTCTTCAGAATTTGCAGTTGAACAAGCAATGCAACGGCTGACAGGAGAGGTGGCCCCCCATTTTGTTATTTTCATAGCAGATTCTGTTCCTAAAAGATGCTGCACTGGAGGGGCAGCCACTAAACTGCTACAGAAAATCACTGAAAATAGACAAGCCATTTCAGATGTGTTATGCCAGAACATTTACAGAAAACTGAGAAAGGATTTTTGGATAAGAAATCTGTTTTGACTTTCACCATCACAAACAGAAATGTTTGTCGGTTTAATGTATATGAGAAGGGATTCAAACTTTTCTCTTCAAAATTATTTGATCAAGATAAGTGGTTATAACCTGTGATCCCTGCTGGAAGGGGACACAAACACAGCTTCTGACTAGGTGACATGGTGTGCTGAATCTTTTCTGCTTTGTTTTTGGTCATTCTTTCAGGAAGTCTTGAAATAAAAAAAAAATAAAAAGGAGCAATTGTGTACCTCCTTCACTGCATAAACCACTTTTCAAGATGTGCTTTTTCAGTTTTTCTGGTAAGAAAACAATTGTACATCTTTCTCCTGTGACCATGGCAAATTGATAATAGCAGGCACATTTACCAGCAAACAAGAACAAGACTCACACACAGAGCAGCAGCTGAAATCAATGCACTGTTGAAAGCCATATTCAAAATACAGCAACACAGTTTAACAACGACCAGACAGTTTTTCTAGTTGGGTGAACCATTGCTGGAAGACACCCAAAACTGAACTGGCTTTCGATGAATTGCAATTGAAATTACAGAAAGGCAATCACTGCAAGTGTGTGTGTGCAAGTTCTGACTCCAATTATTTAGGAGTTAAGAATCATGACTTTGCATAATGAACTCTTTTTACTTCCAATTTTTAGGGTTGAGTACAACATACTTTTTAAATATGCAGTTGTGGTGTTCATGTATCTGCAGTAGGGTCTGCAGAACAGAAATTCCACCTTTTGCACCTAAAAGGTGCAGGTACAAACATCTGCCTGGTGCAAAAGTGTCACAAAAACACTGCAGACCTTCTTCTACTGCTGTACAAATGGAAGAGTACCTTCAAGTAAAAGAAAAGATGACAAAACAACTCTCCCATTACATCTCTGCATTAATTTAGTTGCTGCACAGACCCTTCAGGGCATGAATTCTTATCATCTGACTAATTGTAGCTTATTGGATGAAAGGAATAAAGTTCAGGGAGATAATACACTGTTATATAATTTTTGTATCAGATTTCAGGAACATAAATCCTCAATTTTGCCCCATTTACAGCCAATTCAGAGCAACTGAAGTTAGTAGTTTAAAATATATGGAAATAGAACTGATTTAGAATTGTTTTTTCTATGTTGCAGAGCAATGGTGATGCACGACTGTATTTCACAGGCATGGGGGTTAATAAAACATTGGATGTGCATTTGTAGCGCATCCATTTGTTCCATATGTTATGTTTAATGAAAATATAATGAAATGAAATCACCTCTGCATTTTACTGAGCAAGGCATGCAGTAATTGTGGGGCAAGGATTAGACTACAGTCCTCCCTTCCGAGAATCTGGGCAGGGGTATGAACTAATATAAAACTCTTTTCAAACCTTTTGAAAGTTCAGTTAATACCTGCAAAAATATGTGCTTTGGCCAAACTATAAAATGTTAGAGAAAAAAGCAAATTTTCCACTTATTTTCCATGTAATTTTTGAGGGTCTTATCTTTCTTAGTATATACTGTGTGCTGTAATGACAAGATCAGCCAATTCAGAAGTGCTGAAAAACACATACATAGCCCTAGAGAGACCACACTCCCACACACAGGCACAGAGACATCTCTGTATTGTTTTGCAGATATTGGGATGAGCCTTCCTGCCTCAGCTTTGCAGGAAATTTCAGACTCTTCATCCGCAGTCTTCTCTTCCCATACTACTCCTGAAGCAGCACTTTGTCTAAAATTAGTACTGTAACCACATGCATTCTCTGGTGGAGATCACATCCCACTGAAGAAGGGACACTGTGAGACCAGAGAGTACCTGCAGCTCTTTCTCCTTTAGCCTGCTGGTAGATGAACTTAATGCTTTTTAAAATCTTTCCATCAAATTGCCTGAAATTGCTCTTGTTCCAGTGTTACTAGCTATCAATCACCTCTGTGGGATGAAATGTAAGAGCTACAGAGACAACAGAATCCAGACTACAAAAAACTAGGGGGGTTTATTTCAGTTTTGATATCTAGTGGCATTCTATTATACTTAAAATGAAAAGAGTAATTATCAAATAAAACGAGTGTTTCATCCACTGAGGGGACAACTTAATTACAAACACAGAATTGCTTATCTCAGTGAACTTTGTGCTCCTCTGGGTCAGACTGAAAGAATAAAAAAGCTGTATCCATTATGTTCACGTATTTCCACAAGCCCATGCCTGCTTGTACTTCAAAATATACAACACCTTGAAATTATTCACTACTTGCTTTTGGAAGGAAAAGGCAAACCCAAGGTGTACCTTCAATATATTGTGTACAATCTATCTATATCATCGAGGGAAGATTAGGGGGGGTACAGCACAGTGTTACATCTATAATACAACAGCAGTTGTTTCACTAAATGCAAATTATTTCTATTAGGGGAATATAAATGTTTCTGGGACACAAAAAGTGTGTAGCATAGAAAAGACATATTGCAAGGCAAGTCTTCCAGTTAAATACATGTACTCTTTGAACAACACAATACACAGACCTAGCAGAATGAATTTTAGGCATTTGAAAGGGAAATGACTCACCTGTTCTTTTCTCTGGTTAAATTTAGCTATGGGTACAGCTGCATTATTTTCTCTGCAGTGATTCTAGGAAAAAACTAGTCAGTCCCGGGTCTTGGGAATGGTTGGGTTTACATCAGCCAATGGCTGAAATACGTTCTGAGGTTTGCACATTTGGAATGCCATTATATAAAATTAGTATTGAATACCAAGAGCCCGTCCCTAAACTGTATTACAGTATCACAGTATAAATACAACTGAAGAATCGTGTGCCAGGATTTTGCATATTGTTTCTTTTAACTGTTGGTTTTTATTTTAATTTTAGATTGCTTTTGGATAAAAGTAACACGATTATAGAAAAACATAGCGTAAAATGTTGAAATTCTATTGTAGATAAAGATCAACGTTTGGAAGAACCACAGCTTCAACTCAGACGGGAGCTCTTTAGCAATATTTTTAGAGAAAAAATTGGGGACAGGTATTTATAGAACTGATGAAGTATGGTGGGAAGGGAAGCACAATTTTTTTAAAATTGAATTTTTAAAAAAGAAATATTCTGGTTTTGAGCAAGTTACAAGACAAATACACAAACAGATGAAATTTCAACTAATGCTCATATTAATGCTCCACAAAAGCCCTGGTGGGACTAGGAAAATGACTGTTACCTTGATATTGGAAAACCACAGGTCATTTTCATGCAGTGTAGCCACATAAACAGAAGTAAGAAGTCCAAGAGAGATGGCAACAATTCCACCAACAATTACTGAGAGTATGTTCCACAGCTTTCCACCTGTAGGATCTTGGAAGAAAAATATTTCAGTCCATAATGGTGAAACACAGAATTGAACCTACAGGGATTTTGGAAAACCATTAATACATTGCCTGTGCTAGTACACTTTACATTCTGCAGGTAACAGGACACCTGGCTTTAACCCATCTTTATGGAGATGTGGTTTTTATTTTCTATATAGGAGAATCAAGAGTATTTTATTTACATACAAAGTGAAATAAAGTGTGCCTCAATTGGAATACTTTAAATTTACGAACACCACGATCCTACACAATTTTAGCTCAATGCCATAACTAATTTGTATATCTGATTTGGAATATCTTCCAGAACTTTTTAAACTCAAGCAATACAGGATGACTGATCACAAAGTAAGAAATTCATATCGTCTTCACAGGTCTAAAAATGGCTTCCTTTTTTGAGGGGGGGTTTGCTCGGTTTTTGTAAAAAACAACAGCGAAGGTTCAGAAGCCTCACAAAATACCCACAAAGAGACTGAGCAGCAGCCAAAGCAGCCTTTGATAATGGTGTCATGCTTTGCATTGCAGATGGCCTCCTGCTGACATCGGAGCAAGATCAGGGATAGGATGATGGGAAAGAAGGGATGTGTTTCTAGGTACCTCCAGCCCTCCACTGTACACTTACACTCCTGGAGCTTGAGTTTGTTGGGGTTTTTGTTTGTTTTTATAATGCTGATGTAAGGTTTAATATGGATTAGTGAGCTGGAATTGTGTCTTTGAAATGGCTATTTTATAGTGTGTGTGACATTGCTTAAGGGCTGCAACCATGCAAGTGCATGGAACTGAGGGCTGGGCTGCAGGAGAACTATGATCACTTTCCCTTTTGTATAGAGCCTAAGTGTATTTGTGCAGAAACAACAATGTAACTTTCCTTTCATCCGCCCTAATGCAGAGAAACATTTAGAATTTAGATCAAAACATCCCTTAAAAACCTTAATCTAAAAATCCCCCCAAAACCAATGAACTTTGTCAGCCCTAAAGCTATAATTCCATACAAAAATGTTTTCAGAATTTCATCACTTAAACAGATCCTGGAATTAAGACACTTAATGTCTCTCTTTTAAATTTACCTAACTAGTGTCCTGTAAACTAAAAAGCAAAAGTTTGCAGTTAAATTTAGATTTTATATGCAACCTGCCTATTTTTAAGTACATCTCATCAGTTGTCTTCAAATCCTTTTACATTACCAATGATTTGGACCGGGATTCTTTCAAGAACTTTGGATGGCTACATACAATTTGATAGCATGTCACTGATAATAAATTGAAAAAAAATTTTCTCACCAATTTAAATCAGGATTTTAAAATAGAGATAAGACTGACATGCAGCAATCTACATGAGACCCTCTGTCTCATCCAAATAATTTTGTGATATTCAAGTATGGAAATGCATTTGGTACATACCTAGTTCTGACCTGTGCTTAGGACAGAGCAAAAGCTAAACACTACTAAAAAGCCATAATGTCACTTTTCATTACCCACCAGACAGAATTTTCTCATCAGGCTTCACATTTGTCTCCTCTGAAGGCTGATCTTCAGGTGCTTCTGTGCCTTTTCCAACCCTTCTCTGTCTTATGGTTGTCATGATGTCAGTCACTTTAATTCATTATTCTTCAGCCTGACTCCTAAATGGACACACACGAGCAATGCATCTTCCTACCCACACAGTCACTTGATACTGTATGAAATATGTGAAAATAAAACCACATCTTACTGACACCGCAGACTTTGACTTATAGAACTCTACTATACCTAAAGTCTATCTTACCAAAATGCAAGGTTCTTCTTTAAATCTGCACCACTCAGAGAGCAAGTGAAAGTATAGAAAACATTACCTTCCGTTTATAAAGACTTACGCTCACCATTTAACATACTCCTGAATGGGTTTTCAGAATGATTCATTATTTTGCCTGCCCTCACTTTTTCAGCCCTTGACTCAAAATGCACACCAGGCTCCCCTTTTTTAAAAAGTCTAAGCCATTCAAAGAAAAATGAGTCTTTTCAGCATATTTTACTTGGGTGCCTAAAATATGAAGCCAGTCATTTAAATCCTGGCTTTCAGGAAATCCCCAAAAAAGGGGGCCAAAACATGCAAAAATGACGCCAGAGAACACGTGTTATAAAAAACTAGGGACAGCATAAAAAAAAAAATGCTTGATGCTTCACACGCCATAGAATTTGAGAACATCACAAGACAGGACGCTCGGCCAGTCACCGCCCTGACAATTGCCAGGTGCTCTGAGCTCTCCGAGCACGGTCCATACCCAGAACTGCTCTNTCCCCCCCCCCCGCCACTCTGCACCTGGAGGCACACATGGCAGTCACCGGCATCCCGCCCTGGAGGCACGAATCCGCTCCGTGCCCAGCGAGCAACAGCTGGTCCTGGTGCTGCCACTGGTGTGCCTGGCTGGTGCTGGCAACGCTGCAGGGAACACGCCTCAGCCACAGAACTTTGTTTAAAGCTTTTGCAGCGGATTAGCTTCGCCTCCTCCTCACACACCTGGGAAAACACATGGGGCACTGCTCGAGCTTACGGTTTGGAAGAGCTGGTTTGTAGCACACCTGACAATTAATTAACAAAGGCAAGATGCTCATCCCCACGCCGCTCCCGGTGCCAGCGCTCCTCGCACGCCGGTGCCGCAGGGCT
>VZTA01017845.1:65822-89248 GCA_013398855.1 Mohoua ochrocephala | reverse complement strand
CCCATGCCCCCCCCCGATATAGTACCATATATGTGTGATTTTAAAATTGAAATTAGAGCTGCGTCTTCTGTTCAACTCACTATAAGCTCCATTGTATTTCTTGCTTAACTGCACCATAAACGTTTAAAGGGAGAAAAGACCTTTTGCAGCTGGAAGATAACGGCAATACCAGACTTTGTTCTACTTAATGGGTACAACCTATCCCTGCAATAAGTCTTTATTGTAAGTTTTATTTGCCCTGTCTTTAGTTATTGTAGAAAAAACCATGCCCCATGAAGCCATAACCAACAAACCGACTCCAGGTCTTATCACAGAAAGCTGATTCCCCAATAATCCATACAAATTCTGTGGCATCGACTGGGATAGAGTTCACTTCTTCAGGACATTATTTAGCTGATTTTTCCATCACAATTTTACAGTACAGCAATATTTTTTTTTTTTTTCCTCATTCCACAACCTTGGTTCATTGAAAAACTCAGTATTTTGAGCAGGACGAGCCGTGAAATTCTTAGAAAGCATGTTCAGAGACACCAAGAAAACCGTAAGTAGTAATCATCCTGGTCATTCTGAACTTTGAAGCCATTGACAGTAGAAATCAGGAGATTTTCGGTATCTGCTCTGCATGCTTATTTTGTTTTGTAAGTATTTTTTAGAACCAACAGAATTATCTTACTTCCTCTGATTAAGCCCTCCAAATAGTTAAACGTTTCTACTGTAGGTCGATTTACAGTCATACTTGTTTTGGTTTTGGTTTTTTTGAGCAGTAAGGCAGGTCATACATTTGTGCTTAAACTAAGAACGAAAACTAAATAAATATGGGCCTTACTATGGGCATTAGATTTACCTTCCTTTTATCACTGCCACATCATAAATGTCACGTGTTTGTTGAAATGAACACATTGTATACATATAAGAAATTTTACAGTGTAAATAAACGCCATGAGTGTGTGTAGGTTTTCGTGTAAAGCAGATAATGTACTTAAATTTCTAAGAAAGGGGATGCTGTGGAAGATATTTCCTGGAATAAAAATTCTACTTATCCACTATTTGTAAAGAGGCCAATGCAAAGTAAATTCTACAAGAACAAGAGGTTACAGAAATGGTTTAGGAAACATAATCAGTGAAGAGCTTTAGAAATCCCTGAGAAGGGGGGAGTTGACTTAATTCTCCCGTGTTTTATGACACCGTGCATGGATGTAATGGATTTGTATGTGATAAGTCACTATGCTCAGCTAGGTTTCCCATTTTGTGGGAATGCTTGCACAGGACCAACAGTACAAATCTCACTGACATTCCCGAAGTACTAACACAACCTACACTGCAGAACTGTGTTATTAGAACTAAAAAGTTCGTGTAATATAAATATGCTACACAGCCTTACAAAGTTGTTAATGTATCTGAATGTTCAGCTGTCACCTTCCTTTTGAAATACTAGAACCTATTGTTCAAGTTTCAAATAGCAGAATATTAGATAGGGGAAATAAAAAATGCATTTTTCCTAAATTCTGTATATTTTAATAAGTCATTTCCTATTGCAATAAGTGTTTAAGTACAGCACTGGGAAGAAAATGGAGTTATTATTTAACATATTCTCACTGAAACAATTTATTATTCAGGCAACATGTCTGTTGATAGAAACTTAATATTTCAACTTGTGAGAATACAGAAAAACTAAAGAGCTTCCAGATTGATATTAATATCTGAAAATTGTAAATTAAAATTCACCAGACTGTAGCTTGCAATCAGTAATACTGATTATTATATCATTACTGTATTGTTATAATACTGTTGCAATGCTGGCTTTTTACTTGCCAAACTAACAAAAGGATATTTAACAATATCCTGTTTGCTCATTCTGTTCCAACTGGATCGAAGGAGCGCGGTCTTCATGTCAGTACCCAGCTACCCATAATCCCAGCACACGCCAGACACCTACAAACCATTACGCACAGGAAAGGGGTGGAAGAAAGAGATTTCATTTATTTGCATTTTCTCTGGGATTGTCACATTCAGTACTATAGAAAGAGCTGCCATGAAGTAGAAAAGCAGGAGGACGCAAGGTCCGCCCCAGTAAATTTTAAGTCTAAACCCGCAGTATTTTGGGTTGCTGTTGAGCAGCTCTGTGGCGTGTGGCAAACGCCAGATTTCTGGGTTCTCTCCTTGCTCAACTTTCAAAGTTTGTCCGGGTCCTGAAGTTTTTGCTTTTGAATCTTGGTCTTACCAACTGTGAATTTCCTAACCCAGCTAATCTTAGGTCAGGTCAGTTCCAATGGTGTCTCCCTTCCTAAGTGGCTCAGTGTGACAGCTCTTTTCCAAACATGCCTAGAAGGGATGCAAAACAAAAGCACAGTGGGGTGCATCAACTTTCTGCAGCAATTCCAACCCTAAACACTTGCCAAAGATCTAGGACAGAGTGATTAAATCCCACTGATGTGCAGCAGGGCTCTGGCTCCTTTTCTCCCAATTCCCAGTGGTGTTACCATCATCACAGGACCCATCTGCGCTGCTCTATCCCAGCCAGCCCCGGGTCCAGTCCTGTTTGTGATCACACACAACCAGGCTATTTATGGGGGGGAAGAAACTTCTCATGGGGGTCTTGTGCTTTACTCAGCTGAAGGGAGAGAGGTATTTTAGCCCAGTGAACAGGATAATACCTGGATGTCACATCCTACTATAGAGAGCTTTTTCCCCAGGTTTTGCATTAGAGGAAACGTGAAAAAGCTGCATGACACAGCATTCTGTAGTGTTGGATCTAAACCCATTTGTAGTTCCAGCTTTTATTTCAACACATTTGGCCCAGGGCCCTAACAATAACAAGAAAACGGCAAAAGATTGCTTGTTTATGTAACTAAACCATGCTGATACCAGCAGTGGTGATTCTGGCCATGCTATCTCTTTTCTCCCCAGCAACACCAACTGACTTTCTTTTTTTCCCGAGAAAGATGGGAAGGAAAGCTCCAGCAAGGCCAAGAAATATGCTGTATATTTAAAAATAGGTTTCATCAAGATATGCTTTAGCTTATGTGATGGAAAAGCAAAAGTCAGTCACCTGAAAAAAAGCTGTTTAAGGCTTTCAGTCTTGTTTAAATAAGGGAAAAAATTCCTACTAGTTTCATTATGAATTTTGAATTTGCAGTTCTTTCCTTCAGCATGGTGCCACCCTAACTGCCTGCAGGCTTACAAATATTTTGACTTAATAGTTTCATATTTCTTCTTTACTTTGATAAAACTTGTATTAGCAGTATTAAAACTAATAATAACAACTAATACTAATAATTTCATACAAGAGTAAGAAACGGCAGTAAAGTACTTCAAATACTTTTTGACTTAAACAGATTTCCCTCTCTCTAAACACTGGTTCAGTGTTTGGATTTTCCACGTTCATATTTCTTAGAGGCCAAATAAAAGTGACTAAGGCGTTTAACAAAAAAAAGTTTATTACCAAAATACAATATTAAAGTCAATACGTGACAAACTCCTGTAAAGCAAAATAAATTATTCTACCATTGTACAGTATTCCAGAAGGTAGTTAAAGTAGTACTACAGACTTTGCTTCATAGTTCCAAAGAGTCGCCTATCAGGAACACAATCCTAGAGAGAGCTTAAGGCATGCAGCTTAATGTGCTGGATAACTTTATAAAACAAAACTCATCCTATTTAATAAGATACAGTATCAGAATTAACTGCAGTCTTTACATGTCAGTTTTCTAAATTTTTTTATACTTTGGCTATAAAAGCAGTGCCATAGTGTTACAATACCTTTCCTTAAAAAAATACATGTACCCATGTCCATGAATATCAAATGCAAATGTAAATTTCTATTAAATATATCTTAACAAATGTTACTTTGAGCACCAACTGTACATTTCTTCAAATGATTAAATAAGTGCTTATGAAAGAGGAAAATACAATAACTCTGAATGAATCCCACTCTATTTTTCCAGGCCAAGCATAAATCGGGAAGATGAAATATGCACCCATTTTTCAGTACAGCCAAGTATGGATGAAGTTTTGCTCTTTAGTGGCAGAATAGGCATTGCAAACAAAGCTGCAAGTTACAGTTTGTATCACAGAATAAAATCTAATTTAAACAAACAGCACGTGAATAGCTGATCACCTGATAGTGCTGTGACTGAAGAGACAAAAATAGTTTAAAAGCTTAAAGAAAGGGGAAATTTGCAGTGTTAGTGACTTTGAAATGTGCTTAAAACCCCTTACAAAACATGCAACCGAGCAGATAACCTGAGAAACAATTTGCTTTCAGAAAAACTAAGTCTATAATTATTTCACATGCAGAACTTCTGACAAAGTCCATGGGAATTGTGAGTGGGTAACTAATTGCAAGCAGCATGGAGACAGCTAAAAAAAGTAAATCTCTGTGCATATGGGAAAGAATTCTTTGTTGGCATTTGTTAGGATTGATAACGGTTTTTAGAGGCAAGTAGCTTTCTACTGTTTTACAGGAACACATGGTCAAAAAGAACAAAGCAACAGGATGGAAAAGAACAACTGTGAATAGACACATCCTGCTTGGTAATCCCATGACACTGATTCCTGGTGCACTGCACAGAGTGCTGCAAGTGTGGCTTCCACATACACCAGGGCTGTTCATTTTGATTCAAGGTTACTGGCTGTTTAAGTCTTGGTTCACTGCCATCTCCTCCTTAGCTTATGAATAAAAGGTTTTCAGTTTTTATCTTTCACTAGCTGAGCAACTTTAACATGATTACACAAAAATAACAGCGTGGTAAATATTGTTTCTGTGAATACTGACTGGTAGTTTAGCATTACTAGGGATCTCGCTGTCCTTTAATTTTTCCAACAAATGGGATTTCTGAATGAGAAAGTTGAGCTATATTCCAGATAATGCAGTATTTTCACATTAATTCTATACTGAAGGTAAAATAGCGGTGTCAGTAGGACAGCAGGAATATCCCATTAAAAGTTTATTATCTCCACTTGAATTTGGGATCCTGTAAATAAATAATGTGTTTTTCAAATGTAAAATCCATCTGTAGGAATATGAAAAACAACTATTAACTGAAAATAACGTATAATTAGCTCCACATATGTCTTTAAAGTATCTCAAAAATTCAACACAAAAATGGTTTGACCTTGCATACTGACCAGTTCAAGTCAAATGTGTACTTTCTGCTAGCTAATTTAGAAACAAAATAGTTCTATTTAACCCAAAAGAAGAAGTCAAATTGAGAAAATCTCTTGAAAACAAATATGAAATGTACTTGAAGTCTTAGTGCTTTTCCCCTGGCCTCTACATCTTGTGCTGCTTCACGAAGCTGTGACTTCTGTTACTGTTTTCTTTTTCCTGGTTGCCACTTCCAGGCAGTGCTAGCACAATACAGACACTCCATGTGCCAGCCTCTCACATTTACAGCTGCAGCCGATTTCTGCTGGCAGAAGGGTGTAAATAAAGGAACCAGAAACCACTGTCTTCCTAAGAGCAAGGAACTGTGTAAGCATTGCGCTGCTAAAAACCAGGTCACTGCATCCCCGTGTCAGCGCCAGGCAAGCTGCTGTGCCTCTGCCATTCACTAAATGCAGGAATACATGCCTGAACTAGAACATTTAAATCTGGCTGCTGAAGGGCTTCTTTGGAAGTGCTACTGTCTCCCTTGATGAAGCTTTCAAAAAATTCAGTAGCCAACTTAATAACCTTAACAAAGTTGCCAGGTAACCAGCCCGTGTAATAATATTCCACACTGATAGGCAGATGAGTATCTACTACTACCGACTGCTGTAACTGTAAAAACAACAACAAACCAAAAAAAGCCCCACACTGTCATTTTAGAAGCTAAAGGTTTTACAAGGGTGAGATTTCTATGTGCTTAGACAACAAAGTAATCTCTAATTCCCTTTATCAATCCGTACTATAGGCACTAGTAAAATTTATTCAGTAAGTGACTGGATACAGCTTTGGCTTAAGACATTGTTTGCCATTTCTTTTTTTAAATATGACTTTCTACAGGAAAATTATCTTTCAGCTCATTATTTCTACAGTTACAGCTCTGACAGACAAGTGGGAAATTTGGCCAGCCAGTGGCATTTCAAAGATTGCCAAAGCACGTAGGCGTTTCTCAAAATCCCAATTTGTGCTCACCTACATCTTTTGGAATCTACATAGATTTAATCGACATCACTTTGTGGCAATTATTGTTAATATCTTGTTGTCATTAAAAACATTGCTCATCCATACTGCAAAATAATCACCACAAATGGAAAGTGACATTTTAAGCTTTTCCTTTTAAAAATAATTCATCTGAATGTGTCAAGAAAACCATGAAGAAACAACGGGTTATTGTTATAAAAAATAATCTGTTACACACTATGAGTTGAAAAGACGGCAGTTTTGTAGTTAGGATCCAATCAAACAAATAATTATTAACAAAATGCTTCTAGGCCCTTCACCTCCTGCTGCTCTAAATCGATGGAAAGGATGGCAGTCTTTGCTGAAAAATGACTTGGGAGTTTGTAAGGCCTTAAAAATAGACTGGGAAAAATGGAACTGCTGTGTGTGCATGCAACACACACACGCCCTGGCCCACCTCCCCTCTCCCCACCTTCCAGAATCCACGCAGGGGGGTTTACCAGATCACATTGTAACATTTTTATCTGATCTGTTGTCGGATCATCTTTCAAAAAAGAGGGTAAAAAAGTTCTTTGCTGAATTACTTGGAAAACAACAAAGAGGGAGGAAGAAAAAAGCTTTTCAAGTGATTCAAAGCTTTCACACCTTTGGGTTTTAAAATACTGTGCTAACGCATTATTACTGACTAGTACCTGACAGGAAAAGAAAAAAACCAACAATCCTACATTCTTGGCACCATATAAAGAAGTAACAGGTTAAAATGGATCATTCTATTCTCCACACCTTACACTTATCTCTTAAATGATTCATCGGTCTCTGGTTAAAACACTGTACTCCTACTGAAACAAGACCTCAGGATGGGGAATCAAGTTTTGCTTGCAATTCTTCTCTTTAGCAAGTTTCTCAGGCAAAAATTAGCAAAGAAAGAAAATATTCACTCTAGGAAATCCTCTCTTAACTTACTGCTTCACCTAGTTTGTATTCTGAGCCGTGCTGTGGTCCTTGTTTAGAATGATGTTTATGATTTCACCCTCATGTTCTTTCATATGATCCAGCAGATTTTCTTTGTTGGTAGACTCAAAACCACAAATGCAGCAGCAGAAGAGGAGAACACAGTATTCTGTGCCAAGATGGGGTAGAGTGGAGTTCTTTTCTAAACTGCATGAGGTATTCATCAAGTTAGGTTTTTCATTTTCATCAGAACCTGAAATTTCATTTGTAGTCTGGTTAATTGACTCTGTAAAAGACACCAAGTTGTCTGAACTTCCTAATATAGGTACTGTACTTTCATCTGTGCCTTCTAATAAGGTTTTGTCAGTGAGCTGTCCTTGAAACCTGAAATAATAAAAACCAAAACAAATGTTAAAGTATACAGCTGTTGCTTTTTGATAGGATCTTTATTTTGGATCAGGGTTGGGTCTTTTGAAAGGTAATAGGGCTTGACAGTAAATCAGACATACCTACTGCTTTGTGAAATTGCATCATTAATAGCCTTGTTCACTTGTTCATAGTTATAATTTTGGTCACTTGCATGTTTCCACATGTGGGACTTCAGGGATGGAGGATGGCTACATACGTATCCACAGAGAGAACATCTAGGGCAAAAAATGGAGAAGGAAAAAGAGAAACATTTAGAAGTTAAATTTTATTAGTTTAGTAATGGTAATAGTTTTTCCAAAAGGATGAGTAAGCAGAGAGACCCATGTGAACCTTCTTCCTGGTCCCCCTTTTCAGTTTCATAACCGGGTCATGTTACTTTGCAAAGTTTCATCCTGAAACTTCAGACTGTTTTTGGGGTCTGAGAATTTTTAAGTCTAATTTTTTTTTATTTCCTAAACGACTGAATTAAAATCTTATCTGTTTGGCCTGTTAAAACTGTTTAAGCTCTGCAAAAATGCAGTATTTCTGTCGAGTGCAGAAACATGGCATCTGGCAGGGAGGTAGTGAGCTCTCTCTGCCATTGCTCTGAACCAAGCAGGAGCTGTGTAATTAGCACTAATTATGCCAGTTGGACTAATAAAGTCTTTCCTGGTGTAGCAGGTAGTAGTTTATTAAGGATCACAGAGCTGTTGAAGTTGGAAGGGACCTCTTGAGGTCACCTAGTCCAATCCAGCCCCTGAAGCAGGATCAGCTACAGCAGGTTGCTGAGGACGGGTTCTGAATACATTCACAGATCAAGGTGCAGACAGGTGATCATTTCCCCCATAGAGTTTTCCATTAGCTCAGGTACCACAACACCACATTTTCTATTTCCCTGTAAAACACCACCTTATGCAGTAAAGAACAAAACCTTGAAGAATAAATCCTATTTACAGAGAGATGTAGTGTATATTTATGGACAGAAAAAACCCAAGACCGATCAAATCCCGTATAACCCTTTTCATGGACGGATATACCTCAGAGGAGGTTTTTCTATGTGTTTTCTAAGATGATAAATTAGTCACCTCAGCATGAAGAGGATGAGTGATACTGCATGACATCACTTCAGAGCAGGATCTGCCTTTTTGTCTTTTGGACAGAAAAGCTACTTTGCTCAGCTACCTGCTACTTTGGAAGGCTTCAGTTCCCCAAATCCCATGGAAAAGATCAGAATCAATCAAAGGTGACCTTGTTCTTATAAATTATAACTAGGAATGCATCTCTGCTCAAGCAATGTGGTCCCAGTGTGATACTATGATGAGTCTGTTAAAATTACCACAATACGAGTATGTTTTTGTAAATTTTTAAGACCTTTTCAGAAATATAACCTGGAAACACAGGAAGGCCTACGTGAAACCACATTATACACTGAATTCAGAAAGGTTTTATGACTTTTCTTAATGACAGCAGGGTATAGTCCTTAAATGCCCTGCAAATAATCACATACAGAAAACTATTTCTGCTCAGCAGAAGATTGCAGAGAACAGCAAAAATCTCCCAAGTTCAGTGAAAGCACAGTGCATTACCTTGCTTATGTAGCAAGATAATTCTGTCCTGCTGGGGAACAACAGGCATGTCCTTCTAGCTCACTGTTCTCTACTGCTTGATTTGGAATGTAGGATCCTATTTGTCTCTTTTCCTTCTAATTTGGACCCTTACAAAGAAAATGGGTGCTTTCAAAGATAGGTGGGTGCATTCTCAGATTGGGAATCTTAACATCTCTAATAAGGCTGTTACAAAATATATCATTAGATAAAAGGCAGACCTTTTAGTTCATTTATAGATAAAATTAGGCCAAAATAATTTGGTTTTGTAAAACACAAAGATCAACAAATAATCTTAATTCCATTTAATGTGCCCACTAGTCTTACCACACATATGATTTTTCTGTGTCACTAACACCGCGTGGTCAGTGGTTTAGGACACAGTCAATGAAGCCACAGCCCCGTGTCCATTTTTACCCCCTTTTAAATACTCTCATTTTTGGAAGCTCATTAACTTACTCGGGTGGTTTACTAATAAAATTTACTTTGCTGAGAACAGTATCTTGTGAACCAAATACTGTTGACTATTTTAGCATACAGTTCAAATCAGACAGGAACTCCAACAGCTTTTAGCATGCTGCACCACAGTTAATGATCATATACTTACACTATAGTTACAGTACATGCAACACTTTCTCAGAGAAACAAAATTATTTACCATGGAGTTTAGCAGTGTAAGGCTTTCAGTTCCACAGCATGACCTGCCCTACTGGTTGACTTGTGTATTAAACCTTACTGTTCAGGTGTATTCTAAATTGATACACTGAGGAAACAGTTATCTTGCAGCTTTGGACAGACTTAATTCCTTGGGGATCAGGGACCAAAGTGTGGAGGTTTTCAGTAATCTCTGGTAACACCAAGAGCACTCAGCAACAGTGTGGGAACTATGACAGCTGAGCAAATAGAACTTAATGCTTCTAGGAACATTTTGGGGAAGAATGCAGTGGAAGGACTTTTAAGTTGTAGAAGCAGCTTTTCTTGAGAAGAAACCTTTATGTGAGTGTGCTTTATTTGGATTCTTCATGTTGCCTTTAAAATCTTCCACTATGAAATGTTCAGAATATTCCCGATTTTCTTTCCTTTCCCTTCCCAGCTTCTATTTTTTGTTGCACATTAATAGAAGACAATTACACATATTTATGCCCACTTTCTCACATACATATAAACCACCCATTATCTATGGACACGGATCACTTAATGACTATTCATACTAATTCTTAACTAGGTGATGCCCACCTGGATTCCAACTGACATGTACATCCAAAGACTGTGCCTAGACTGGGATATTAAACAAAGCCAGGGAACATCCCTGGATACTGGAATTTACCCATCTATAATGTTAAATGTTAGAAGTGCCACAGCATGGTTTTGGCACATACAATCTCCCAAATAATTCCAGGCATGCTAAGGTAATTAACACGGCCCAGAAACTACTTGCAATAGGCAGTTGGTGTGCAACCACCACATTCTGGAAAGCAAAAGCTGAATACTGTCCCAGAGGGAAGTCATGGACATGTTTAATCAGCCAGCAGAAGCATCACCTGGGAATGCCATGGCAAATGTCTCTCAAAAAAACCCAAACAACCCCAAACAACCCTGAGGAACATAGAATGACTCTAGGAGGGAAGGTAATAGAGTCTGAACACTGCTTTAACGTAACAAAATCCCCGCTGTCAGAGCTTTTTGCCACATGAGCCCCGTTACATACTTGTACTGTTCCAAGAGCTGCACTGCCTGATGCTCCTGGGGGTGCCGCCTCATGTGGCACTTCAAGCTATTCATATTTGTGGTGGCGAAGTCACACACGCGACATCTGAAGAGACAACAACAAGTGAACTAATCTGGCAATTCACTGCTGACACTGTTCCAAACCCAAACCTGTGAGAATGCAGAGTACCTAGAGAGACTACAGCTGAGGACTAACAATATTTACACAAGTCCAAGCAATGACTGACCTGCAGTTGTTGGGCAGTGAGAATCTTTTGCAGCCCAAAAGAGCCTCTATCTTTCAGTAAGCATCAGCAGGCATAGAGATTATGTTCCTTCCTGAAATCTCTCTCGTGCACCTCTGCTCGTGTGGGTAAGCACCACTAAGTACAAGGGAGGTGAGGATGCAGGTGACTGGGTGCAGCCCTACCAAAGGCACAGTGTGACCCTAAGAGCTGCAGGGGATGGAGTATATTTAGGCAAGAGCTTTGCTCCTCAAGAACATGTGTTCTACTTAATGCAACAGCAACGTTCTCATGACATTGTAAAAAGCCAAACTAGGAAGAAAACATCTAAGTCTCAGGGCTTTATTGATGAAAAAGGAGTCAGTGACAAGATCAACATATTCAGATTTAAGTGCCCTAAGTGTGTCCTATCATGCCGTTCAAATTTTTCTTTTCTTTTTTTTACTTCTGTCACAATATCTTTGTATAAAACCAATACATAAAGCAGTCTGGATCTAAATTTAGATCCATGGATTTAGATCCCAAAGTATTACACAAATTCAATGTTATTCATAAATATCAATATACTGCCACACAACCCTCCTGCATCTACCATATTATAACAGAAACCGTCAAGCTCAGCTAAAACTCTTATCTGTATTTGTTAAAACTTCAGATGTTTCTTTTTGTGAAACGGTAAAATGTCCAGTTATAAAGTCTGATCTATAGCGTGAAACGGTTTGAGACTGCAGGATACTTGGCCTGAGAATACTCATTATATTTTTGAAAGGATTTAATTGTGCAGTATTAAAACCCAGAACGTATTAAATCCACAAAAACATGTCATTTAAGGCTGTACAGCTTAGTTTCCAGCACGTTTTGTCAAACAAATAATAAAATGTTTACAGCTCTCAGAATGGCAGCAATCTAGTAGGTTGCTGTTTGATACTATGGAAGGCTTGAGGAATTCATGTTTCAGAAGGAGAAACACCATAAATACTGGATCATTACGGTTTTCAGACTGTGGCTTAAGTATCCTGCCAGGTTTTCAGATTTGTCTAAGGGGTTTATGAAAAAATAATAAGAGAAGCAAGGCAGATGGGTAGGTTTGTATTTAGTATGCAGCAGTCTTTATCGCCAATGGAAAATTTCCAAGGGTTCCTAAATCAAAACAGGCTGCTAACACCAATTTGAAAACTACCACGTACAAGACACTCTACAGTATCTGCTGCTCCAACCTCACTAAGTAATAAATAATGGTAACAGTGAAGGTTCTGAGGAGAAAAACAATCTATTTGTATTCCACACTTGCTCTCTGAGTAAACATCTTGTGAATTTTTGTTATGGGGTATCATTATAATGCACAAATCAAAATTCAACACGTCTTCTGGGTTTGTTTATCCAAAAGAGAAAGTGCCTGGCTTAGCTCAGCATTTCAAGGTGTGGAGTTTCCAGAATTTACATTAAAGATAGAAGTGTATCAGCTCAGAAAGTCTATTGACTCAGATCTATTTTCTAGCCACTAGAGAGGGACAGAGATCCACACTGAATGAGCACAGATTGAATTTGCAGGAATTTATGCAGCAACCAATAGGAAAGTGCAGGATTTATTTTTTTGCTGGGGACCTCAGCTGTAG
Organism: Mohoua ochrocephala; assembly: GCA_013398855.1. Lineage (NCBI taxonomy): Eukaryota > Metazoa > Chordata > Aves > Passeriformes > Acanthizidae > Mohoua > Mohoua ochrocephala. The sequence continues at coordinate 76,611 of VZTA01017845.1, read as the reverse complement.
TATTACACGTGACTTTAGATACCCAAGTTTCTATATAAATCCATATGACACCCTTGTGGAAAACTTGCAAAATATGATCCTAAGTGAGGATATTACTATTGTTTGAAACCAGTGAAAAAGATGAAGCAATTGGTGACAAGACAAGGGCAGAATTTTGCCACACTCTGTAGCAGCCGAAGTGAAATGCAGTAATATGACAATGGAGAACGTGTTGCAACAAAACAAATCCAGAATGAACTTAGGTGTGCAAGGACTCTGAGAAATATATTATTACTGTTGGCCAAAGTCCAATATTATAATTATTTTCCTCTCCACATGTGAATGCTTGTAACTGAAAACAAGCAGTAGACTGCCACAGCAAAAGATGCATTCTGGAAAAATTAGCAAATCTTAATGACACAGTTTGAGTCAACCAGCAAGTGTGGCTCCTTCAAATTTGCAGTAAAAGAATGTAATTGCAGTTCTTTACCACCACCCTTCCCAAGTGCCTGAGCAGTTCCCTAACCCTGTCAGAGGCAAGGCAGGCCCTGCGTCAGCCAGCAGCGGCTGGCACTCACCTGTATGGCTTATCAGAGTTATGGATCCGGCGGTGATTCCGGACACCGACGTAGGTTGTGCTTGTGTAGTCACAGACATCACACCTGAACAGCTTCTGAACCGAAGACTTGTTTCCTATTGAAACAAAATCCAGGATTTTAGAGAGCTGCACTCAGCATCGTGAGGAGTTCTCGGATTATAATTTCAGCACAACTGAATTATGGAACACGAATTAACACTTTAAAGTAATAGTTTTGAATGTCGATAAATATTAATACTTTTAAAATAATTAACAGGCAATGAACATAGAGATAACAAAGGTATGGTTTATTTTACCATGCTGTTCTGCATCTGCCCTGCCATTTACTGGAATTATTAAAATTTTAGGAAAACATATTCTTTCTCTCTATGCGGACACTTCCCTTCTCCCTGCAGTTGGGTAAAATCCTGTGTTACAGCAAAAGGTGATAAACTGTGGAACTGCTGAACCCAGCAGTTTCACTGCTTTGCAGAATGCATCAAATCAAAGGAAAAGATGGGGATTGAGAACGTGTGAGTTTCAAACTGGCAAACAGTGAAAAGAAAAAACAAAAGACCTCCCGCAGCCTCTAAATCCTCTTTATCATCCAACATACACTCACACTTTCTGAAAGATATGAGAGAATAAAAAAAAAATAGATATTGACCAGATGTCTTAATAAATAATTTGGAACTTCTCCAAATTACTAAAACGCAATTGTAACAAAAGTATTTTTTTTTCCTTCCAGAATGAAAAAGACTCTTGAAAAATTAATGGTTGCAGAGACAAAGGCTAATGACTCCTTAAACACAGGAAAATGTGTGCCCACGAGTGCACAGTTGGGATATTTTGGAGATGTAAGTGTGTACACTTTAACAGCCCTGTTCCAGCTCCCTCACTGAATAATGGGACTGATTTGGGTTAAGATATTAACGCTTGGGAAGAGGGATGGCATTTTTTATACAGGTAATTTTCCCATTCCAGCCTATCATGCTGCACCTCACGCATTTTTTTTCTTAGACTGAATTTCCTCATTATCAAAACAATTAAGAGTCATTATGGTAAAACTCTTTTAAGGAGACATTTCTTTTCCCACAGGCAGGCAGTGAATTATGCCAAAAAGGGTTCTAGATATATTGTTCTGATGGATACAGTCACACAGCTAACTTAAAGAGTAAGGGAAAATTACAACTAATTAAACTTTCACTCCAAAATTGAGCACTTTTGGTTCAAGATGCAAAGTAATCAGGTAAGGCTGATAACCCCAGAGGGTTATTGTGAAAAATATACAGTATATCATTGAAAACAAAATAGCAGTCTGAATGCAAAGACAGTCTGAAATAAAATTGGAATATTTCTGTGTGTACCAAGATAACTGAAAATATATTTCCTATATTTCGTTTTAAAACATGACACAGTGCTCACTCTTTAGCATTCTTATAAGAAACAATATGGAAGTAATATACAACAGACACTCTTTGCAAGTCAACCTTAAAGCAAAATATATTGGAATTTTCCCTACAATATGGTCATAGAGTAAAATGTATTAGTTTTGTTCTTCCTTTAATGTAAAAATTATCAAAACAATCCTAATTATTTACTTGAAGACTTTGGAATTTGTATTGCTACATTATTCTTTTATGAAAGCACATTCATGTAGGAGACAGGTGGATCCAGGACACTCACTGGGCTGCAGATCCATGGGAGAGCAGGGGCTGTGCTCTGCCTGAAGGGGTTTTCCATCTTCAATTCTGCAGCTTTAGAATAAACTACTTCCAAATGTATTTCCTCTTACGAATTTGGTATTTTAGTGGGCAGGCAGTTTAAAACCAACAGTATCTAATGAGATTTTTAAAGCATTATGCAAACATATTCGCTCCAGCATAGTTCTAAGAGGCTCACACCCAGCAGCACACGCTTAGGAGCAATTATTTATACCAATCACTACTTTATATTTATTCCTTCCACAAAATGCACATAAATTATAATACATCACATAATCTCTTGCTGTTACAAAATAGCACTCGTGTCCCTCAACCCCTCCACTGGCTTATTTCTTGTGGGTTTGGGGCCTGTTTTGCTTTCTGGATGGAGAATATCAGGTCTCCTACAAGTGAATATGGAAATGACAGATCTTTGTTGCAGCAGCAGTAACAGGTGCTCCTGTAATGCTGCTTATTACCCTATTCCTTCATTATTAGACATTTACAATCTGATCATATCCAGTGTCATAATGCTCCTTTTAATTTATTGTACAACCATGATGAATAAAGAGACTTTTAGGACCAACTATTTCATAAACAAGAAATGAAACTGTTCCAGCTCAGGCATCTTTCACATAAACAGATGCTATGCCATAAACTTCTTTGTTTTGTGTCGCTTTATAGGGATGACATCTGTTTGACAAGAGATTGCTGTACTGCAGTGATGCTGCAATTTGATTATAAATTGGTTCTGAAATAATTTAAGCATTCCACAGTATGAGTTAATAAAAGTTTAAAAGGAGAACTGTTTTCATTCAAGCCACATTACTAAATTGCATGTGGGGTAAACAATCAATTAAAGTGCATGGCTGTAACACTTGTGTAAGATAATAATGAGAAAAAAATATTTATAAAAACATCTGTAAATTAATTGAAAGCAGGCAGATATCTTGAACAGGGGCTTCCCTTTCATGGAAGTTAAAAGATCAGGATATAAACTGTAAAACAACCTCATGAAACATACTAATTTCAGAAGCAGATAGAACTCTTGATTTTCACGTTACCAGTCACATTACCAGGACTTTAGCTCAAAAAGTACAGTATTTCCCCAAACCTGACATGTTCCAGGCATTGCAAGGTAGTTATTCCTGTATCACATCTTTAAGAACACAGTTTACAGCAAACAAAACACTGTCAGAAGTAACAGTCCAAGCTGTGCTTGTAGATACTTGTAACCTGCTGAACTAATAATGTTTTATTTCCTATCACTTCCATTAAAACATTTATGCTGTTGCTTCTGAAGAAAACCCCCACTATTTAATAGGAAACATTCCCACTCCCAGCAGACCCTCCCTGGCCATTTCCCTGTCTCCCCCTGGGTTTTGGATGGCTCTCTCAGGCTTAGGTCGTGGGGATGTACTGAGCACTACAGATCCATTTCCTGAATTCAAATGCCTTCTGCATTGATGAGAGCAAAAAGGAGCTGGGAAGGGTCATTCTACCCGAGGTTGATAAGGTAATTAACTTTTAACTTGTACCCTGAAAGCCAGAAAAGGAGGCAATGTGAGCTAAGAGAGCAGAAGGCAAAGTTGGGAACTCATTCTGTTCTGACACGTACGAAGTTCATCCACCCCAGCTCCTGCTGGTCAGTTCCTTTTCTCACAAGGAACTGCATCCATTTCAACAACTTTAGCACTCACTGAGCAGCTGTAGAGGAGAGAGTGGAACCCAGAAATTTCCACTGCAACCTAAGTACTATTAGAGTGCAAATTTTGCTGTCTAAACAAATGAGAGAGCACAGTTAGGACAGAAAAGAGCTTTGTGCACAAAATGGAAATACTTCAGCTCACAGTTGTTCAGAGACTATCTAATTACTAGTATTTATCCATAATGCTCTAAAATTGCAAAATACTAATAATTACAGTGTTGCCTTCAAAATAAAAATGCTGTAAATATTTTCAGTAGCTGTAACTCACCAGAGAAGAGGATGCATGCACACTGCAATGATACATAGTGGCTCTCCAGGACAAACAAGGGATTTTAAGGCCACATTTTCTCCTAAACTTCAGAATTTGGTTATTTTTTCCCTTATTTTTGATTACCTTAATGCATCAAGGGTTTGTTTGTTTTGTTTTTGTTCTGTTCTTTTGTTGCTGTTTATGTTTTGGAAACAAACACTATTAGATTAGAAGCAGATACACAGTTATACAAACATGAGGCTCTAAGCAACCTGGTCTAGTGGGAGCTGTCCCTGCCCATGGCAGGGCTTGGAAAGAGATGAGCTTTTAAGTCCCTTCCAGCCCAAACCATTCTCTGTCTCTATGAAAATGCATACCTACTGTTACCCTGGCAACTATTACAGATACAGGTTGCATATTTAGAATGTCTTACATTTGCCTCACTAGGGCTAAAATAAATTACTCATTTTGGACGTTACCATAATTAAACAGAAATTTCTAAACTCAGAAGGGATGGCATTGTATGCATATGCTGACAGCAAACTACATTACCATGGTGACTTAAAAAAAAAGGCTTTCTTTTGTTTAGGTCATTTGGAAAATACTGTAGCTGCTAAAGGAAGGAAAAAAAGATTTTCTTCTTAAAAATCCAGAATAATATAGCATATCTGTTGTTTTTCACAAGAAGAAATGCAGGGTTTAATTACTGGGGCTAAAAGTGTATTGCCTAACAATAAATGCCACCTCAAGACTGACTATGGTAAATTTTGCCCTCTGAAAAGAACATACATTTAAGGTCATGAACAGGCATAAAACATTTCAGCACGAGAGATCTTAAAACCAGTTACACAAATACAACAAACAAGTGATGTTATGAGTGACTTCTTGTAATTTCAGGTGTAAATATAAACAGTACCTTCTCTGTCATCTGCTTCATTGGAAACTATTAGCTTGTTAGCTGTAGCTGTAGAGAAGATATCTGGAAGACTGTGTTGTTCTCTTTCGTGATTTCGCAGCTGGCTCTGAAAAAACAGTTCCTAACGTTTAAATATGCACTACAAGCATCCAGTGATCACTTGGAATATTGCAATCATCTGTGACATTGTTACTCAAGCTTTAATGACAACGGATATGAGATGCATGTTAACGTGCATACAGAGTATCCCTTAGGTAGTTTTACTACAAAGTAAATATCATGAATTAGTAACATAAAGGATTGATGAGAGTGACTGAGAGGATTCTATGATTTGTGTTTATTTAGGAAATACATTTGGTTCTTTCTTCATTCCCACAGACAAGAGGCCACAGTACTTCCTCCAAAATCATTATACTCCAAAAGCAGTATTAGATTAGAGGCTTGTGTGAAAATTAACTCAATTTTCGTATTGCCTACTGACTTAAGAATACTCCAGTCCTGCTTCTACTTGCTTGGGGAGGAGAAAGAAGAGAGAGCCTCTTGCTACCTACCTTACCTGTGTATTTTTTTCACACTAGGACTAAATGACAATAAGTATGGCAAAATTTGCGCTATCACTGGGTCCAAGAGACTCAGCTGTACAGCTCCATACTGATGCAATCTATTCTGTACTCCTGAGTACTGAGCTGAGTACACAGGAACTCACTAACGCTTAAAATAGCAATTGGGAAAATGGCAGAAGAGTATTATTCTGCTCTGGTATGTAATCTTTCAAATCTAAGTTCTACAGAATATCCAGAGCAACACAACAGTGGAAAAAAGAAAATGACTTCTGCTTCAATGTGGCTCATGTCACCCCCAAGTGCCATTATTGTATTTGCACACTCCCAACAGGAAGGCGTGTTTGAGCATTCTTTTAAAGTTTCAGCTATTAAGTTCTTTGATGTTTCCATTTTTTCCTGCAGTTGCTATGTGTGGGCAGAAAAACAACATGATATTATTATGTCCACGAGATAATTCTCAGGAAAAAAAGTTATGTGAGGAAGCAAGTTGATTTCAGTGGGTAAACCAGAATAATTACAGTTGAACTGTATATTCGGCAAGTGCTGCTGGTAATAATCCCTACTTGTAATTACAACGAAGCCAGGATGTCAGACTGAATTAAATTAGAAAGAGGGATCGCCAGTTATTAAAAAAGTAGCAGAACAGGTTATTTAGCTATTGTAGACAGGCCCGGGGAAGAACTCTACCTTATAGTGGAAGGACTCCTCGCACTGCTTGCACTGGTACATGCGTGCCTTGCAGTGGTTGATCATGTGGCTCTCCAGGTCCTTGCTGTCGCCGGCGATGTGCTCGCAGATGGGGCACTGGTAGGGCTGCCGCTGGCGGTGCACCCGCAGGTGCTGCTTGATGTAGCCCTTGTTGCCGCTGCTGTAGTGGCACAGGCGGCAGCGGTACGGCCGCTCGGCGCTGGGGATGAACTCCACCAGGTTGCTCCCAGCGATGGCTGCATCGCTGGCGTTTTGGCATTGGGCGTTGTCTTGCAATTCTTTCAGAATGTCATCGTCAGAAGCGTTCTGGTCTGTCCTCTCCTTCAGTTTCTCAATGACAGTGAGCAGTGACATACTGATGCCCATTTTAATTGGCGCTTCTGATAACTCTGGCCTGTCTTTCTTTATCTCAACTATTGCACATTCGCTTTGGTTTAAGCCGCTGAACTCCTCTGAAGGATCCTTAAGCGAGGACACCACTTTAGAATGAGCCATGCATGGGCCATCAGCTCCTCCCTGTCCTGCACCCGCATCCACAGCATCTTCTCCAGTCAGAGCCCTGAGGCTGGACCGTGTCAGCTCTGCAGCTCTGATGGGCATTGTAACAAGAGCTTCTGCTGCTAAGGAGTGCAGTCGCAAAGACTCTGAATTTGTCCTCCTTCGTGCAGGAGGCACATTTTCATCGGCTGTTACATTTTTATTAGCGTTCAATTCATTATCTTTCTTCTCGGTGTTATTCCATTCTATTATTACTTCTTGAATTGCATCTGAATGATAAACTTCATCAGGTTCTTCGCAGGTAACAGAGGACTCCTCTGAGATCAATTTTTTTTCCGTTTCAATGTCAGTGTTCATTAAGAATGGCTTTTGTAAGACATTTTCTTCAGCACCTGGCAAACGCTCTACTATGACATTAACATGACCCTTTTTATTTGGACTACAACTGATGATTTTCTGTGCTGATGACAGCAGGCTGTCAGTTATCAAATTGTCTGGTTCTGTATCTGATACAGTCTCCTCTACAACCTCTGTAGTAGGAGAATGCACCATGGACTCACTTAATATCTCTTCCTCTTTTACATTTGTTCCTACCGGCGATTTACACGACAGTTGCTCAGAATTGCAAATCTGAAGCTGAAGAGAAGGCTCACTATGGAGATCAAGTTCATTGTTTTCCAAAGAAAGGACAACTGTATCCACACTATGAGGTGTGTGAGTTACAACTGTCTCTGACAAGCTGGTGGTTTCATTTTCCTCCTCAAAGATGGGGTAGGAACAATCAACCTCCCCCGCATGTTTCCAAGCGTGTGTTTTCAACATCCTCTGCTGACCACAGGTGTACCTGCAAATTAAACACCTGTACATGCCATACTGCTCGTAGGTGTACCATTTCCTCCTACCCATCGCAGGCACAGGAGCAGACTGAGCTGTGTCCTTACATTCCAGATTTCCTGTCTGATCCGCCCCTGATTTGACACTTCCTTCCACTGGCCCTTGCAGAAATGAACTTGTGACATTGACACACTGCTGCACTTTTGTCTGGATGCTGTTTTTACCGCCAGTCTCGTGGTGATTTTGGAAGTGGGATTCAAGTTCTTCTTGGCTTTTGGAGGCAAAGTGACATTCTGAGCACATTAATATCACTTCATTTTTCTGCCCATGTTGTTTTATATGCTCTTGTAGAGTTAGGAGCGAAGGTGATAGAAACTTACAGAGACCACACTGGTAGCACGTCACCTTTTTTTTGCTTTGTGGAAGACATTCAGTCACAAAATAATCTGCTTGCAACTCTTCAGTCTTTTTAGTAGCTATCACTGAGAGCTCGATTGCTTTAGCTGGGATTTCACAAAGATCCTCTGCGTCCAAGGACTGCGCAGAGGCATCAGCATGGGAACGTTTCTTCCCTATTAAAAGGCATCTTTGTGACTTCTCACTTTCAACTATTTTGCTCAGCTTCTGGATAACGTGGATCAGGGGGTCAGTTTTACATTTTCTCTGATCTTCGCTGCTCTGCAGCGTTGGGCCGATGACCGTTTCAGAAATCAGCACAGCCTCCTGCTCCCCAATATTTGGCATCAACACTGCAATGCTGCTTCCTTCTTCCATAATACCTACGAGAAAGGGGGTTATAAAAAATAAAGATTTATACATGCACAATAATGAAAATACAACCCGGGACTACTTACATTTCTCTCTCTACTAAACATGAAAACCTAATTCCACTAACCCAATAAAAATTTTCAGAATGGCTATAGAAATAGCCAAAGATATTTAGTGGCTACTGTGGATGCTGTTCAATACAGCTGGAGAGAATAATTCCAAGAGAGCCTCCAACAGGCTGCCTCCAAGTTGTACAAGGGCAAGATAAGTATTTTCAAGTGTAAGCTGAAGAACAGTGTCCCAGCTATTCTCTTTTCCTTTACAAGCACTACACTTTTGAATGCTGAACATTAAAATAACCAGTTGACAGTAACTGGCATATTGATGTTTAAAAGCACGGCATGATATGAAAATATATTCCTAACATACTTTGATACACCGATGCTCCTAAAGCAAATGACAATTTGCAACAATATAATTTACAAAAATAAGCAGTTTTTTTCCTTGAAATGTTAGGAGAAAGTAGTTCTGGCATTTACTTGCATTAGTCATATCACTCTGACTATTTTAAAGACCACTCCAATGTCAAATCATACTTCTCATTATAAATATTATTTTCTAGAAAACCTACTAATTGTAGCTGTTTCTACAATTTCTTAATTGTAGGGAAAATCAATTGGTACTACAGTTATAAAGAGCAATTCTCTTCTGTTTTGAGGGAAAGCTACAGGCAGTTACTATTTCCAGTCACCCCTCCTTTAAAAATATCAAACCATAAACCACAGGCAATAATGTGGCAGTGTTGCAGGTCAAATCAGAAGCCAATATACAAAAATTTACATGAAAACATACCTTGTGATGTGGGCAGAGCTGTGGGCTGGGGGGTGAAGGAGCTGGACAAAAGGTCTTAAATTTACTTCTGAAAAAATGTCTAGAAATAACCTATTCAAGTGCCACTACACACACACACATATACTTTATACAAAGTTTTTATATACTCTGTATAAAATTGAGAACATAAAGACATGAGGAATACTTATCAGTCATCCTTGAAAAATTATGCCAAGTTAATTCATGTGGATTTTTAAACTGTTTTGCACGAAAGATACAGAGGCCAAAAAAGAATTTCCAGAATTGGTCCTTAAAACCCATGAAATCCACTCAATTCTACTTACAGATTTAGTAGACAGCATTATAATGCACAGACACATGAGAGCAGGTTCTTTGGTGCCCCTTTGCCACTACAGAAAAAATCTGGGCAGAACTACTCTAATTACCTTCATCTGCCACTCAACTTACAATTCAGGTTATCATCAGAACTATCAATATAAGCAATGTCAATTTTTTAGTATCATCTACACCTCATGTTACATACTTCAAGTTGAAAAGTGTTATTTGAGAGTCACCCTAGTTTAGTTATATAAAAACACTTTGCTGTTTGTCTCATACTGGCTGTAACATGTTTAGAAACCATTATGAAAAATGAACAAATCTGCTTCTTCCCCTGAAAGCAGGTTTAATGAAATGCTCAAAGGAGTGATGTCTACTGGAAATATATTCAATCTGAAAATGAGTTAAGGAAAGTTGGTGCTACTTTAAATTGCTCTGGGTACTTTTAAAACTTTGTAAGCAATGCTAAATAGGCAAATATTTTCCCTACCTGAAAACACCTGAAAGCAGCATAACAACTAAAAGGGAAAATCTTTGACAAAAGATTATGAAAGAAATATGCTGCCATATACTGCTGCTACGTCAAAAACGCACACAGAGGGAGTACCTTCAGGTGCATTTATTAGGGATGCTCGGGGCTGATCCCCGTTATCAGATGCATGCTATGGTATACATGTGTTACGTCACTCTTGAGAGCTTAATGCTGAGTGTTGCAGGCTTTGATTTTTAGAGGTATGGTAAGAATTGTACACAAATTATCACAGGAGAAGCTGAGTTGGAAGGGACCCACAAGGACCATCGGGTCCTGCTCCTGTCCCTGCACAGGACCCTCCCCAAGAGTCACAAATGTGCCCGAGAACGTTGTCCAAACGACCTACACAGTAAGGAAAATACAGTGTCTGGGGATGCCAAAGGGACCCGGAGGGGAAGATGCAGCCCCGAGGAAAACGCCTCCGAGTTGCCCACTCCACCCTGTCCAACACCCGCTGGACCAGCACGGCGAGGGCGGCGGAATGCCTCCAGGGGTAGGAAAAGCCAGCCACGCTCTGCACAACGTGACCCGGAGAGAGCAGCGTGATCGTATCGCGGCTCCCGAGGGCAGGCAAACTCCCGCG
>VZTA01017845.1:32582-64513 GCA_013398855.1 Mohoua ochrocephala | reverse complement strand
GACACTGCCGGGGGTGACACGGGGCACGGGACAGCAGCGCGGGACACTGCCGGGGGTGACACGGGGCAGGAGTGCGGGACACAGGGCACGAGTGTGTGTGAGACGGTGCCGGGGGTGACACAGCACAGGAGTGTGTGAGACACTGCCGCGGGTGACACAGGGCAGGAGCGTGCGACAGGACCGGTGTGTGACACAGTGCCAGTGTGTGACAGTGGGGGAATGTCACAGAGCTGGTGTGTCCCAGAGCCGCTCAGGATGGCCCCATGCAGCTGAGACTTCAGTCAGAGTCGCCAGGTACTCCCCCTGCAGCCCCACTGTTTGTGGGATCCCGCTTTTGCCAGCCCAGAAGCCCCCAATGCTCCCATATCCAGGGCCAAGCCTGGCAGCACGATGCACTCCAGAAACTGCACCTCCCGAAAGGTGTTTCCTTTCAGCACGGTTTTCGATGGTGAACACCAGCAGTTAAAAACTCAACAACATCCACATTTTGGGTCTAAAGCTGTCGAGAAGGTGTAGCAGTTTTAAGTGGGCAGAAATTCAGAGTTTTACACATACACTGTGTCAGGGGCAGCCTTGGGAGCTATGTACCACGGATGTTACATGTGGTGAATTTGTGAGATATTTCATACAGACTGAAAAGTCGAGGGAATAATGAGCTTCAAAAGTGACTTCAAAAGTGGCTGGGTGATGGCAAGTAAGATCCAATGTTCATTTCCAGAAAGAAACTTGAAGTGTGTTGATGTGGAGATTTGGATTTGGAGGGATCTGGTAAAATTGCAGGAACTTTTTGCAAGGTCACTTCCTCCCACAGCTGATAGATTTGTTAATGATTGTATATTGTTTCATAGATACATGATCTTTTTGAAATACATGACATTTTTGAAGCATTGTCAAATCAGGTATTATTCAGGAGATGGATTTGACCATCCTTTCAATAGGTATCTCTAATTTTACCTTTTCTCTTTGAGTCCTGGAATTATGAAGTTCTGTTTAATTATGTGAAGTTTTAAGACAGTTCAAGCCCTATCCTACAATTGCTGACTTGGTAAGATAAATTTGGTAAGACTTTGATAAGACTTTTTTTAAAAAAAAAAAAATTCTGTCAGGAAAATGCAAGGATACAACCTATCTTCTTAACACCTATTGAATTCATTTAATTAAAAAGAAAAGTAAAAATTTAAGCTGTATAGTATTCACAATGTCAAAGGTAGTAATAATAATAGTAATGGCAACTTGTTTCAGCTATTTCTGCCATATTGAGTAGAGCCTTTTCATAGAAAAGTGATTATTTTTCATGGACCCTGTTCCTTTAAAAGTTTTGTTTCCACTGCTGCACATGTCATAGTTTAATTAACCAGTTACCTGAATTGAATTACTCTTGTAGGTACAGGACTCTCACCCTCCTTTTTCCAATCAAAATATGCTAGGATCTGATAGGTCTGAATTAAAAATACTGGGTTGATAATGAGTAATCATCTCCATACACACTGTTATTCTTCTCTGTCTTAATTAAACCTGGACTAAGTTAAAGATTTCATTCTCTGCGCAGGTATGATTGTACAAAAAGACAGATTTAGATTTTGCACTGTTACATTAATTTGAAAGGCTTCTTAATTCACAAAGTTATTTTCCTATTTTTCACTTTCATTGCTTTCAAGTTGAAGGAGACACGAAACCAAATGAAATCTGGATAAGGCACCTCTCCCTGAGCAGTAGAGATGAGACTCTTGTATTGAGTCTAATATGTTCAGAATGTTGATGTTTTTGTAAAAGTTTCTACAAAATTGCTTCCTAAGTACTGTAAATATGTACAGAATGTCGGTGGCATGAGTTTTATGGTAAACATTATAAGCTTAATTTAAAAGAGTAACACATAGTCTAGAAACACCAAGTGAATTTCGAGCTACATCAGCAAAGATGCAATCTCGGAGTAAAAACGTGCAAGGTGTGCACCAGGTTTTTGTGTGCACTTTTAAAATGACAGAAATCTACGTGTAGTAGCTTTCCTATATGGTACCTGTTTATTCTTTGTGGCCTCAGTATCAAACTCCTTTCCGTCATCAAATTAACAATTAGGCTTGCTTTCGTTAATGACTTGTACCAGCAATGAGTTATATAATTGTCAATGAACAATCCAGTTTAGCCCATGAGTTTTGTACATTTTCATGCCTGGCAGTTCCCAAACCGTTCCAAAAGCTTTATGATTTTCACATTATTGTAATGTATTATATAACTGGAGTCCCTGACTTTATTGAGCGGCCATTAAATAAACTGGTTTGTAGCTCTGTGTACAACAGAAGGGAATCTTGCATGGAGCCCTGGTTGGAAGGGAGGCTTTGGCTGGTGCATCCCTTCCTGGGGGAGCAGTGCCATGGGCACTGTGTGAACACTTGGAGTGGCATGGGAAGAAGTAGATTTTTAATTTGAGATTTTACCTAAGTTTCAGGTGTCGGCAGCCTGGAGTTGACCTTTATTGTGAGGTAGATCCACCATAAAGAGATGAAATTTGCAGTAGCATTACAATACTATTGGAAAGGAGGGATTTTTCTGCTATCCTCATGGACCAACTGCAACACAGCAGTCCAGATTCAGTGTTTTTAGTTCTTCTTGGCTGACGGAATGTGTTTCATATTGTCTGTGTCTGCTCACAGCTGTCTTGTTTCTGGGGAAAAAGAAAGTGTAGAGTGCATAAAATGCAGGTCACTATCCCATGAAAAATGAAATGTTGGGTTCCTCAGAAAATGGTAGAAGAATTGGCACATATTTATGTAGGTGTACAAGTATTGGCTACTTTGATTTATCAGACTGACATCGGGGGAACCCTTATTGTGAAAAGGGTCTCTGAAAAGGGACATTTTGACCCTCTAAATACAGAAGTTTGCAAACGTGATGCATAATCTGGGAAAATGCAGAGAGTGAGAGAAGGGTGGTAAGAACACTGAATAGGGAAAATGATATTGTATTATTTGTTTGTGGAATAGAACTGCCTTGTATTCTGAGAGAAAATACTGCAGGTGGACTGAGAACTGTTGGAGTACTGAGAAATCGTGCAGGAAGGAATGAACACTGTGTCTCCTCATTTAGACAGTACAATAGAACATGATAGACATAGATGGATAATAAATAGTAAAAAGGAAATAAATTGCACTTTAAATTTGCTTCTCCTACCATTAGATTAATTACTTATTCAGTGAAGTTGAATGGTTGCACTTTCGAAACAGGTACAGGAAATTTTAGATTTCTTTTTTTTTCTTGTAATTAACCTCTGGAACTTATTGCTGCAAAATATTGTAGAAAAAAAACCCCAACTGTGCAAGATTTAAAACCCAGTATTTTAAACCCCGAGTTTTTGTATCTATAGAGAGAACAACTACAGACAAATTCAGAGATATGTTAACTGTATTAAACAATGGCTTTAGTATTGAGGCCAGCGTTGATGGGAGTTAGGAAGAACCTTCCCTTGGGACAGGGGTGTGTGGTGTTTTATGCCATAAGGTTTAGATGGCAGTGTCCTTTGGGGTGGTTGTGCTTCCCTGCTGCCAGAACCCAAATCTCACACACACCCCTTTTGTGTAGTTAGAGTTAGTTATCTTTTTTGTTACAGCCTCAGAGCTCTGTGCTTTGGCACTGAGGCATTAAAGCTGAGCAGAATTTATATTACTTAGATGGCTTATTTTGCTTTACACAACCTTTTCTGCTAGAGAATTAGGAAAGTTCTGTATTAAGTGATATTTCAGCTGCAACAATGACATCTAGGGGCTGATTTATATTAATTTAATTTAGATACGTATCTCCTATTTTTGAGAAGATGGTTACTAATATGTTTACTAAATCTAAATTATTAGTATTTGTTAAAAAGCCGTGAATCTGATATATGTCATATATTCAGAGAATAAGCATGACATTTTTAACTTCTTATCTTTTTGTCTTTTGTTTCCCCTTGATCTGTCTTTTAATTATTTTAGTACTGCTAACACTGCAAATCAGTGAATCTCTCATTACTTTAGACCTTGTATTTTTCCATGACATGTTATCAAATGATGAGATTTTTTTCACTCTGTACTTTAGGTATACTTTTCTGTGAATTAGAGGGAAAACACTTTGCCTGTGCTTTCCTACATGACTTATTCTGTCTCCTAGAATCACATCTACTTGATTTTGTACAGGAAATGAGACCAAAAATCCCTGCATTCAGTCCCCTGCTTCCCCCAGCTTTATGGGAGTGTAGACATAGGCTTGACTCCAGATTTAAACCCTGTGATTCAGGGCCACCTCTAAGCTCTACGTAAATCTAATTTTATGTGTGCAAGTAAGTGTATACGTAAAATACGTAATTGCAATTTAGAGATGATTTAACAGCATCTGTCCTATTATTTGCAAATTTACTCTCATTCCTTTGAATCTTATTTATTTGACCATAAGTCACTTATTTGGAATTGCTTTTTACAGAAAAAAAATTTCTATATTTCTTTCTTATCGGCTTCTTCACTTATATTAACAGCTTTTTCTCAGGAATAAGAGAATTTTTTTTCCCCCTCAAAATTCTCCTCGTGCCATTGTGTGGAACATTGTACTATCTTCGACATACTCACTTCTCATTGGTCTGGAGCAGAAGAGACAGCCAGGTGAGCTGAAAATAGTGGGACATTATGGAAAGCTTCACAGTGGCTCAAATCCAGGTGCTAAAATGTTCTCTGCAGTAAATAAGGATATTTTTCTGATACAGCTATACCAACAGCAACTTACATAACTTTTAATTTATACAGAAGTTACACTGGCACAGCAATGCTTTTCACAATTGCTCTGTCTGTTGGTTTCATCCATGAAGGAGATGAAAGCTTATTTCTGTCAGTGATATTGGCAAAACACAATTAGAACTGCATTCTATATGAAATCTTACATAAAAATGTCACCCAAAATCACACCCCTAACTGCTGTTAGTGTGTTAGGAGATGATTTTTATGGACTTGGCCAAAGTACCGCAGTGGGCACATTTGTCTCCTGTTGGAAGGTCTGCAGTGAGTGGAAAGCAGAATAAACCTGTAGCTGAGTGTGAGGGAGGGAGGACCTTACTGGAATAGCTTTCTTTTTTTGCGGGGGAAATTATAAACTTGCACTCCTAAGAGGTGTTTTGCCATTGTCTTCAAGTTTCAGGGCTTCTCCCAGCCCTCAGACCAGGCAGTTTTCTTACACCTGGATTAACATACGGTGTGGTCTGTGTATGTGTACTGAGGGCAGATCTGTTTTAAATTAGTAAAATCGTAAATTTTGGATGGGATTTTATTGCTGAATTGGCCACGGGGAAGCTCTACTTAGAATAGGGACAAACTTATTTAGTTACACAGAAAACATCCAGGCAGTCCACAGAGCCTTGCTACGTGATGTACTATATTGTAATGTCCATTATTATTGTCCCTTTTTATTACTTTGCACAGGTACTGATATTTTTGCCAGCTCTTACTCCAAACTGTGCTTTAGGTCTGTAACCCAACTCAGGGAGTGCAGAATGTGATTTATTACTCTCAGTTGTAGCACGGGGACTCATATGCACAAAAGACTCCAACAACAATGACAGCAAAGGGCCGCTCTTTTTATCTTGTTGTAGTCAGTGAAAATACAGAAGGGCCTTTTGCATTCTTAAGAGGAATTATCTGCGTGTGAGGTGTTGCATTAGAGCAGGTACATTCTGATCCCAGCTGTTAAATTTGCCATTCATGAAAGCCCCAGTGACTGTCCTCGGTGTGTATTTACACGTCCAGGAGAACTCATTTGTGAGTGATAAGCTGCAGTAAGCCTGGAATCAGATCATGCATTACACAAATTAATATTTCACCTGTAAAAGGAAATCCCCTAAAAAGAGTTGGACTCCCCGGAGTTCTAATATAGCTAATACTCCTGTAATTGATTTAATTGGTGATTTTTCTTACAGCTGTAGTTAAAAGGCATTACCTTTTGCTCCTTGTTAAATCACTCAGTGTGGACTAAAGTACCCTAATTTCTGGTGCAAGCAAGAGCCTCTAGAGTATGTACTACATGCTAGCTCCCAAAAGTTAAAATAGCACCAAAAATTTGGAAATCCAGTCAGGTGTGAAACTCTGGTATATCCATGACTTAATTTCAGTATCAATTACCAATGTTGGCCAGAATAAAAGTATTAAAACTTCCTGCTCAGCATGGAAACTGGATAACTTAAATCAAGAAATAACTTGTGCCTTTGGGTACTTCTCTAAAGTACTTCATTAAAGGGAATCATGGCCCAGTCCTCTGTCCTTCAGCGAGTGGTCTTGGCTAGTCCTGGCAACTTTCCTTAAATTCCATAGGCTGATCTGCAGACTTTTTTACTCGAATTGCAATCTGTTTGTTGCCAAATGGGATTAGATATAGTTTTTTAGTCAAGCACAGAGGCGCTTGAGGTGGGTTTTAAGCAGTAGATTGCAATTTTGGAGTGTGACATTTTTCAGATAACTTCAGGGTAGCAGTCACGTTAACCTAACTGTGATAAATTTTGCAAAATTTGTCTAACTGACCACATATTTGTCGTGTGCATGATGGTGTGAGGCTTTTGTGATGTGCCTGTAGAACTTTTAGGAGTATAAATTTACATCATTTCTGAGCATCCATAAAAACACACCGCACTGCAGATATTTTATAGTGAAGACATGGTTCCAATTTTCTTCCTTAAAATGTTCATTTGCTCTGCAGAATCTTAAATAAGAAAATTTGCACAACTTTCCTATTTGGACTACAGAACGTACTGTGCACTTGTCCCCTCAAAATCTGTATTAAGACACTAACATAAATGTGACAAACTGGAGTTTTTCATCCTATTGTGATTTTTATCTGAAAGCTTAAAAAAGCCACAAACAAACAAACAAACAAAAACCCTGGAAAGATGATGGATTGGCTTTTAAATTTCCTTTGAAATTTTACTAAGTCAAATTCTTGTTCAGGAGTTTGTGTAAAATTAGGCCTGCATGGTTTTTCTCACTTTATGAACATTCCTTGACATCCAGAGCGTTTTTTTCTCTAACCCTCAGCACTGTGCTTGCCTGCAGGTTTGCAGGTCCTGTGTCTGTCCGTGTGTATGTTCCACGTACACAGAGGCAGAAAATCAGTTTTTCATTGCGAATGTGCACGTGGAATCTGCACACAGAGAGCATCAAACAACTTTATGAAAACAAGGGAGCCCCTTCATTCTTAGTTACTGACTCTTCCTGCCGTTTATTAGATAGGAGTAGACCAAAATGAACCCTCACAATTTTCTGTAGTGACCTTGAGGTGGCAGCAGCATTACATTCAATTCTGCCATGCACCAAGTCCATTAAAGGTGAAAGTAAAATTTGCAATAAATCAAAATAATACTGATTGTTATAATTTTATTACCAGAGCATTAAGTCAATAAAACTTATCTGAAATGTCATTTGCATTGTATACAATTTTTACTAGTTATCAAGTATGTTTTAAAAGCATGTTTAAAGCAACCAAATGAAGAAATTGGTGATAAATTGTTGAAAATCTGGGACTTGTCTAATGATGTAGTAAAACTAAAGTCTGTTTTGATCTCTTGTATTGTAAAAGACTCTTTCTGAAAGCATTTGTTAGTACAATAATGTCTTGTGTTTTGACTAACTATATTTAATGTCCTAATGTCTGATTAAATATTTTTATGCAAGTTGTCAGGTCTTTTTTCATTCATGATTTTATGTAGGAAGGTCATCTAATTATATGACACCCTTTCAGTGAAGGAGAATGTGTTTGTTTCTTTTAATAATGAGGAATAATGAAACTTATTTATGTTGGAAGTCAGGGAAATTTATTGGAGAATTACAACATGAGAAACATGAAAATTAAAAAAACCCTTTTAATAGCATATTCATTACTGAGAAGCTTACAGGTAATGAAATAGTTGTATGAAAGCCAGGATGCTGGGTGATATAACACTGCTCGTGCCAGTTTTCAGGCCGTGGTTATTTTGCATTTCTATGCTGTCAATTACTGTTAGGGTACCAAATTATGATTAGGTGATTAGTCAAAATAGGAGGCACTGAAAGAAAAGGAATTTACAAACTTCCAAACCGTCTTTGGGCTGGGAGGGCAGTTGGGATGTTGGGATGCTCCTGGTGCTCTTGCTGTGTGGGGCCACTGCTGCTCCGGAGCTGCTGCTCTGCAGGACCAGCCCAAGCCTGGACTGGAATCCAAATTAGATTTCTGTTATCTGGTGTAACGATGGGGAAGCAGCAACACTCAAAAGTAGTTTCCCTAACAAATGCAGAAAAATAATGATAGTGGTGTGTTTACATTAGTTAAAAGCTGGTGTGAGGGAATCCCTTTATGCAACAGATGCTAAAGGAGTCCCAATAACTGCTTATAGATAGCTTATGTAATGGTTAGAATAATTCAGTGTAATTCAATGAAAAATGAGGTTAACTTGCTCATTTGAGTTTTGAATTGATTCAGTCTTTAGTTTTATGTTTATACTAAGATACGACATTTAGACCTGTTTAACCTCATATTCACTTGTTTCACTCGTTTTGTTTGTTGACAGCTTCTTCAACTAATGAAATAGAAGTATTAAATATAACCGGGTATAGAAGTATGTAAACAAAAATACACGTTGAATTATAGTTCCAGAATAAGGTGTGACTAGGTTAAAAACCAGATAATCACAAACCACAAGCCAACCTAGATTACAGCACAGAAATGCTGTTTGGGCTGTGCCAGTGGTTGCTGGAGCCAATACAGCACATAGATCTGGCCTTTTACTTCTCATCTGTACTGTCATTTTCTCTGTGTCACACTTCCCTGTTTCTTGAACTAACTTCTCTGATTCCAGTGCTTGAGAAAGATGGAGAGAGACTTTTTACAAGGGCATGTAGTGATAGGACAAGGGGGAATGGATTTAAACTGCCAGAGAGTAGGTTTAGATCGGATATTGGGAAGAAATTCTTCCCTGTCAGGGTGGTGAGGTCCTGGCACCAGAGAAGCTGTGGCTGCCCCATCCCTGCAAGTGTCCAAGGCCAGGTTGGATGGGGCTTGGAGCAACCTGGGCTAGTGGAAAGTGTCCCTGTCCATGGCAGGAGGTGGAACAAGATGATCTTTAAGGCTCCTTCCAACCCAAAACATTCTGGGATTGTGATTTTTCAAAATTTTCAAAGACATGAATGCAGTGAATGACAAAAAAGCAGAATAACTGAGATAACAGCAGTATTCCTGTGAAGAATGTAATTCACCATGAGCCTTTTTCTTCTTTCTTTCTGATTTTAACCTTATGGCTCTTTATCATAAAAATATATTTACCTCAGAAATAAAATTAAGGCAGCAAATATGTAAGAGCTGAACATAGTTAACCTGGAAACTAAATGAGTAATTTCTTAGAACCATATGGAAATGATATTTAGAGGGTACCCCTCATCTCTGTCAGTCAGGGACCTTGATTATCAGTATTCCAAAAGGGAGATGTGCTTTTTATTTGTCTTTAGAGCACCGTAAACACATTTCATTGGAGAAATAAAATACTATAATTGTCACAGTGAGGCCTCTTTGTTAGTATACAAAGTCCAAATAAACTGGTTGCCCTCAACTCCAGTGGGAGAACAATCTACTTGAGATGTAGCAGGATATTCCAGAGATTTTGACCTGGAATCAATATTTTGGGTTTTATTCAAATGTTAGTGTAACATTTGCCTAACGCTCTGCACTAATGTTAAGCAAGACTTTGTTGTCCTGAAATCACAACATTGTTGTCTTAATAGTACCATTGTTAACTGAAGTGGAAAGTACCTGCTGTGATCCATCTCTTTGGTTAAGCTGTGTAGTATCTGATAAAGGGTATTTTATTATTTTGTGGAGTAATTAGTATAGCAAAGAATAAATTGCAAACTGTTCAGCAAGCAGTACTGCCATTCAGCAAAATCACATTACCTAGAACATTAAAGCAATCATTCTAAAACATGATTTATAATGATTTGAACATGTTTGTAAAAAATAGATGACCACTGTACATTTACAGTTGACACAGAGGTCCCTAATGTCAAGAAAGCACTCTTGACCTTGATGGGTAGTTGCAATTCCATTTAAATCAATTGCCAATACAAGTCAAATGAAGTTCTTATGGCTGTCTAGTGTGCACTTCACTGTTCTTCTGACATTATTGTTCTACTCCAAGCCATTCTTCAATCTTAACAGCTGAGAGGGACCTGCATTCTGCAGCTTTATGGGGAAAGAGCAGTAAGTTCTACTTCTCTGTGTTTTGAAAGCTCCTGCCCTTTTTCACCGTTTCCCAGCTGAGCAAACCACATTGTGCTCTACATAAAACAGAGGACTCGGTCTGCTGTTGGCAAAGCCAGGTGTTTGTTACAGTGAATACAGAATGCATTTTCACTGCCTACCACCTTACTGGTCCTTGATTTAATGTGATAACCCTGAAAACTGGAGATTTTGTTATTTTAGCTTTATTAGAAGTTTTCACTATATTTAACATTTAGAGCATGATATGTTCTAAACATTTATGTTAAAAATGATGGTGATTACAGCTTCTGAGGTGTTTTGTGGTGTGGAAGAGAAAGAAGTGTAACTCAGAAAAATAACTTCAACACTTATCCCGTGTTTGTGCCTGTCTGCATACTTATTTCTTCAAAGGATTTTGCTAAAATTGGAGATGAAAAGTGCTGTGAACTTGTGAAACATTTTGCTTAGGAAAGAAAATCCTTGGCTATACAGAACTTTCTAAAAATACCTGGGTCAGTGTTATTAACTGACTTGTAATGTATTTACTCTTCTAAATGAATTTAAGTGTCTATTTTTTAACGAGTGGGAATAGTAAAAGGTGACATCATGGCCCAGAGTTTACAAGACTTAAAAAACCCAAGTTTTTTAGATACTTTCTCTATGACAGGTAATATAAACTATGGCTAATCATCTCCAGCTCCCGTCCCCAACCTCTTTCATAAGTAGTCCAAGCTTTCAAAAGATCCCATATTCATGAGAATAATGGAAAAACTCCACTGAACTCATATGTTAGCATTAGATACATACAACAGCTAACAAGAATTCATAATGAAAAAAGTGATTCTGGTTGCCAGTGAAACCTGGCTGGGATAGTATTAAGAGGATGCTGCAATTAATGTAAAACTAATCACCAGTCTTCCATGGGGAAATGCAAATTGCAAGTTGTTGGAAGGCCTGTTTTGTTCCACAGGACTTGTATTGCTGCTAATCCACTTAGCAGCACACATGTTCCTGTGTTGAGGTGTTTTTTAAGGAAGCGTTGAAGTATAATTCCTGTTTTAGAGATTCTATAGATTTCTTTAGATTCTATATTTTGACTCTTCTGTTGTAACTAAATATGTAAGTATGTTTCCCTGCTCTTTCTTTGCCAGAGCCATGGGCTGAGGTCAAAGTGAGTGGCTCTATTTTGTTCATTTTCCTAAGCTCCTGGAAACTGTACTGTTACAAGCTACAGAAGGAACCACTTGACACACAGTAAATGTGTTACCTATTCTGACCCTGTCTGTGCAGGTGAAATTCCAGGACTCTGCTGTATCTGACGTTCTGCCCTTCTGCTGGTGGGCAGGAATAGCTGCATAAACCCTGCATTTGGTTACCTGTCATTTTCAGCGTTGAACACAACGTGAAACAAACTTTTGTGCTTTGTGTTTTGTTTAAATCATGTGTTTAAAAGCACTCATGGACAACCACTCCTTCTTGCAGTGCCTGGCAGTCAGCAGGAGGAAATGTGTCAGCTACAGTTGGGCTGTCCCTCAGCACAGGACCTTGTCCCCAAGCCTGAGCGTTCAGATACTTCAGTTCTGAAGAGCAGCTGTGCTGAACAGAGAGGCAGCACATGTCCTTACACCTCTGGAAGTATCCCAGGAAGGTGTGTTCGAGGAAAGACCCTGAGTCGCTTTTACCTCCTTTGAAACAAATGACAAACCCTAACAATTTGTCTTTAATTCACTGGCGAGGCAAGTTCAGGTTTAGCGTAGAAAGGAAGAACATTGGAACAGTTGTGCTTGCACTTACAAATCCGGTTTTGATGCCAGTGTAAATATCTTTGCTTTCAATTAATTTTGAAGGAATAATTTCTTTCAGGCAAGTGTAGCACGTGTCATAAGTAAATCTTGTGTATAAAAAGACAATGTTGTTAAAATGGAGTGTTTGGCAAATGTTTTGTCCAAAAGTAAACACAATTTGGTGAGTGTGTGTTTTTTCACCAAATGTTATGATTTGTTGTCACTTTGAAGCTAAAGAACCAAAACATAGAAGGTTATGAAATCTCTTGTCTTCTCTATACCGTTGAATGTTTGACCTTTTATCATATAATGGAGTCCTTTCAGACATTGAAGGTTTTGATCCAGGTACACAACCAACAAGAACAACTTCCAGGAAAAGAAATAATTTTGGTTTGTGCAGCCCTTTACTCTGACATGAAAGCCATTTCTTAAAAAAAAAAGCCATCTGTTCCTTTATTGTTTGATATCAGCGGCAGAATAATGTCCGATTTTAATATCATACTGTTGGCTATGTACTGCACTAATTTGTTCTGTGACATCAATGAATCAAAGTAGAGTTCCTGATAGAAGAACATCAAAAGGAAATTAATCTCCCTGTGATAGTATTAATAATTTCAGAATGAACGTGTTTTGCTCAATTATGGTAACCATTGAGAGCCGTGGTTTTGGGGACTGTGAGATCAATATCACAACTGCTACACAAATCGAGGGTGTAAGAAGGAGACTGGTGCTCCTCAGCAGCCAGGAGTGTTGTTACTGATGGACAAAAATCTTACTGAACGTTCTTGGTAGAAATTTATGGTTGCTTAAGGAAAGGAGACGTGAAAGTGTGAACTCAGTGGGGAAGGGGGAAACTAGAAAAAACCCCCTCAATTTTCTATATGTTGGGCAGGATGGTGGGCCTGGCATTCAAGGGAGCATTTACAGAGTTACAGAGTTACAGAGTTTGTAACCAGAAATTAGCTGTGTGATTCTGGAAAAAATTTAGTGGAAATAGAGACTAATTGTATAGCAGACTGGAGGTGTCATAAGGTTATTCAGCATATCTCTCCTGAAAATATGTTTTTGAAGTATTTTATTAGTTTCTTTTTTTTGGTTGTTTATCAATAAACTCTGTCAGATTAATACAATGTTTATTAGAAAGCATGTTTCTTTATGTATATCCATACAGTTTCACATCTTTCCCTGCAAACAGATATATACAGGATTTGACACAGTAAAAGAAATTAAGCATTTTTAGATACAGATCCTTCCAAGTGCTTACTCAATTCAAAGGTAGAAGAAAGGGTTACTACAGTGGAGCATGCTTGTTGTAGCTGCACAGCATGATACCCACAGACAGCCTGGGACTATATTTAGGGTTCTGGTTGTGTGCTGAGAATAGAACTAAATGAGTACAGAGGCCCAAATGTGTCACTGAAATAAATATTGGCAGTATGGAAGTGTGATCAAAATATCCAAATATATCAGAGACTGACTGTAGAACTTAGAGTCAGTAATAACCCAGGTAGGGATAAGATTTCAAATAAATCTAGTATTCCGTTTTCTTTATGTTTACCACCTTTAGCTTTCCCCCTTTTTTGTTCTATTCCTCCCTCAGCTGGCAGTCAGGGGTGCTGTTCCTAAGCTTGGGGATGTGCAGCGTTGACCTTGTCCTACAGCCAGCCTTGGGGGTCAAGGTAAGGACTGGGAGCTCTCTTACCAGTTACTGTCATGGGCAGATCAGACCTGACTTGGGGAAAATTAATTCATTTTATTGCCAAATAAAACAGATTTGGATGGTGCGAAACAGAGACAAAATAAAAACAACACCCGCCTCTGCTCCCCTCATCTTCTTCCTAGGCTCAACTTCGCTCCTTCCTTCCAAGCTCCTCTGCCCACCCAAGTCCCAGCCAGGGACTCTTCCAGGCTCGATGCTCTCAGGGCTTCTCCTTCTGTTTTCACTCCTGCTTTCCTCCTGCTTTTCCTCACCCCTTCCCCTCACTGCCAGGCAGTTTTGCCCTTTCCCAAACATGTTCCCACAGAGGTGCTGAGGGCTCAGCTGTGCCCTGCTCTGGGGCAGCTGTGGAACTGGCCAGAACCATCCCACTGCTGGCCCCTGGGCACGGTGCACTGATCAGTTTTATAGTAATCAGCTCTTAATTTCTTAATTTGTGTAAGACTGCTGCTGATATGAATGAGCTTGGGCTTTGTCTATAAGGATGCAGTGACTTTTTGTAAGATTTTGTAGGAATCTTAGCAAGATTGACATTCCTTGTTCTAGATTAGCACTGTGAGAGTGAGGACTTTTCCTGCAGTGACTAAGATAACATCAGATGCTTTTACAAGCTCGCTCTCCATCCAAAATGCTGCAATAATATCTTGTATTAAGGACAGCAGATGAATAATTACTGTGGCGGAAAGGCTTCCACTGAGTAGAAACCTTGGGAGGACCAATACAAATCCAGCCATCAGCATCTTTGCTCTGGTGTCTTCTTCACCACCTTTTTTGCTTTCCCTTCTGCCCAAGCTGGAGTTTTCAAAGGGAAGCCAACTTAAACAGGGTTTGATAATGTGGCATTTGAAGGAACTGTTCACAACAGTCAGAGATTCACAGCAGATGTGCTGGTTGGATTGTCCTTGCCTGGTTCTAGTAATGAAGAAAGCAATGACAGGAAAACAGAGGGGTGATCCCCCTGTGCTATTGAACAACAACTATTTCCCAATTGCTGACGTGGAAACTGAAGGAAAGCTTCACAGTTTTTCTGGTAGATGCTAGGGGGAGAGAAAAGTTTGTCTCTGATTCTGCACACAAGTCCCAAGGATCCACTTTACCTGCAGAAGTCAGCAGTTTCTTTTCTCTTTCTACACATGCATGTTCTAAATAGCATAGACCTAAATGGCAGAGACTGTCAGCAAATTATCAGGATGAGAGGTGCTGTCCCACAGCACTCTCGGGAAGCCATTCACATACCACGTTCCTCTGTTCCTCTCCTCCAGGCTGGTAACGTGCTTGTAGGGAACAAACTCACCCACTTCTCCTGGAAATGTAGTTCAGAAAACTTCCCTCTTCTCCAGTGTTCATATAAATTCAACTCTGGAAAGCAATGAACTCTAGATACGTCTTTAAATGAAGAAATACTTAGGCAGTATTTGCGAGCACGGAAATAGTATCTGCCATTTGGGCTAATAGCTCATCTTCTTTATAAGAGCAGGTAAAGATAGCACGGCATATGAGCATGTGGAGTTACTGTCCATTCAGGTTCACTAAAAATCTGCACTGTCAACTGAAAAATTTGGGTTATTAAATACATAATGCATTGTAACTATATGTGCAATGGTTATCTCTTTACTAGCTCTCTGCTTTTCCAAATTCCTTCTACAAAATATTTTTTATAGAGATACAACATGCCGTGTTTCGATGGAATCCTGCGGGGAGAGATGCAATTAAGAATGTTATGCAATAATACATTGTTTTTCTTACACATAATGTGTTTGTGAGCATTACACATGCAGGCAAAAGTGCTGAGCTCAGTAATTCAGGTCTTTACGTCTCTGTACCACACCGGCCGCTTCTGCAGTTTTAGCACAAAAGTTGTAGTCCCAAAACCAGTATTAATGATAAGAAATTGAAAATAGTTCAGGAATTTTTTGTAGAACAATATTGAGAATATTGCTATCTAAAAGTTTGCCAGATATTAGTTACATTTTTCCATTTTAATAGATATGGCTTATTTCCGAAAAAATCTCTAAAACAGAGTGGTGGTGAAGCAGAAATAAGATTGGTTTTTGACACTCAAATGCGATATTATTGTCAGTTAATACTTTTTCATAAATATAAAAAATAATGTTGATAAAACCCTATCTGGTTACCAGTTGTTCTCCTTCTGTTAAAGCTGGACTTCATATTTTTTTGTCATTTGTCCAGGGGTTTTTTGAGTTTCCCAAATGCTGGACTTTCTGAACAAACTTTTTTTCTTTTTTTGTGCACTTCTGCAGTTGCATAAATTTAAGATGAAGGATATATTTTTTAAAAAATTACCCTTGATTTTTGTTTTTCTGATGATAACACAACTTCTAATTTCCTCTTACTAATATTCAGAAGAATTTCTTTTAACTTGCTCCAAAACTGGATCACCCAATTAAACTGAAAAGGTAAAATCCTTGCTTTATAATACTGAATTCAGTAGTTCAGTAGGAAAAAAAAAAATCCACTGAATGAGTTTTTAATACTCTGATAAATCATAGCAATACCTTTTATTGCCCAATTAATTTCCTACTATGTACTGTAAGTAACAATTAATAGCAGTGCAGTTTCCCTACCTTGTCTGGCATTACCATCATGACCCTTGCTAATGCTGCAAAAACATTTTAAACCTTTTGAACTGTAAATGTGGGTGAGTGCCTTTCATGGGAAGTAACACAAAGTCTCAGAAGCTAAATTATTGATGTGTTGTGCGTGAAACTTGTACCTGTTGGGAAACTGTGAAAACTTTATAAACCAATGTCTGATAACTGAGAACATTTTGTTATGTATGTAAGATCGTATTGTATTTTTAAGAAAAAATGGAAAGAGCAGACTGTATTCAGTTACAGGAATTTGTGTCTTAATGTGCAAAAATGCTCTGCAGACATGTCTAAATTAAAATCTTGTGGAAATGAAATACAGTAATTTCCCCCTTACATTTGCCTTTTGGAATTTACCAGTGATCAGACTAATTTGCAGAGTAACTGCAAAACATCTTCCTCTTACAGACAACGTGGGTATCTGTGTAGATGAATTCCTGAGTGTTCACTGACACGTTTGTTTGAATTCTGGGTGGTGGTTTGCTTTCTGTGCTTTAAAGCAAGAAAAAACTCCTAGATTACACCTTTGCAGCTAATCCAGAAGTTAAGGATAACCCTGATTTTTAGATTTCTCTGTTTGTCAATGTCAGACAGGACCCCAAACCAACAGTGGATAGCCAGGGAATAGTGTTATGTCAGCTACAGGTGTAGTCACATAATGTATGACTCCTGAAACACTTGCCTGTGATTACAAGTTAAAATTGTAATTAAAATTAATTTTAGAACCCCTGTAATCTGTTTACAGTGTCGTGGAAGTCAAATTTAGTGGGATGGTTGATAAATTGCTTTTCATGTGAAGCCTTTCCACACAGAAGGTTTTGGTCACTGTGGTGAGTACGCACAGAACTCCAGGAGTGTCGGCCACTTGGAATCTTTATTGCATTTGCCTTCTCCTTGTCTTTTTGTGGTATCTGCAGTCCTTGAGCCAGGTTGTTACTACGGTGCAGCCATTTCAGGAAGTACAGTGGTATGTTGTTAATTGATGACTTAATTACGGCCTTGACTCTCGTGTTGATCTTGAGTCGTATTTCCAAGCTGTGTGCCAGGAGCGTGTTCATTTCCTTGGAGCACCTGTATGTGAAGAACATGTGACCGTGAGTTATCTGCTTTTTTTAACACTGCTTCTTGTGTGCTGTACTCTTGGATATTAATTTGCAATAGGTCTAACATTAGTAAGCAAGCTCTTGTTCCAGAGTTGCCAGTTCTCTGATGAACTGTGGTGAAATCGCCTCTCAGGAAGAGTGATCAGTAAAATATGTGTGTGAGGACTGCCTCTATTTTTGTGGAAATTTCACGGAGGTGAAGATTGTGACTGGGAAGATACTAACTGAGATGACAGAAGTAATTCATAAACACCCCACCCCTGATATATTCTAGAGAGATTTGTCAGAAGCTGCTGAAGTGGAGTTTCACCTGAGACAACGGTAAGGTCCCGTGTGGAATCAGTGCCTCAAAATTCTGAATGGCTTGCAATTTATATCGTGGTTATTAACATTTAGCTGGTTGGAAGCTGCCATAGCTCTAGGAACTAGGCAGGACAGCAGTGTGTGTGAGGCAGATCTTTGTAAGGAAACAGTGACTCTGTCTTCTGGCTGAAAAGAGAAGAATTTTTGATTGAAGTAGAAAATACTAGAAAGTGTCTCAGAATTAGCATTCAGAAAATGATATGCAAATGCCAGTAGCAAATAAATACTTCATTAGTTCCTCTATTATTAACTTTTCTTTTTGACTGTAACAAGTTTCAGATGCTAAAGAATATTGTAAGTACATCTCAAAAAGACGTCTTTGTTACATTCATGTTATATAGGATGAGTTGGTTCAAATAATTTTTGAAAGCAGTGATGTTATCTTAAAAACAATGTAGAAATTTTGTTGGTGCTGTGGATTATTGATTGACAACAGATGACAGTATAGCAGGTGTATTTACCTTGTAATGAACAAATGCCAGTACGTGAGGCATGGTTGAAATTTATAAAAAGGCACTTGGGAGCCTAGTTCACTTCTTTTAGGTTATTTAGTCACTCCAGAAAATACTGTCCTTTTGTTAGGAATTGACTTGTATCAGGAAGATGTGGGGTAATAAAAGGTGGATTGAATTCTGCAGGTCAAGTAAGGACTCACCCTGAAGAAGTCTCCAGCCCACCTGAGGTGACCAGACCTGTCTTTTCCATTCCCTCCTCATCTCTGTGTTCAGTCCAGCCTTAGTGCAGAGGAAATGTCCCAGTTTATTTTGGGATGCTCTGATTTTAATATCTTAGCTGGAAATGCCTATTTCACCACGTGGAGGCATGAGATAAAGTTGAGAGTTTTCTCTGAATTGTTTCTACTCTGGATTTATACAGCACATCTTAAGGAGACACCTCTTTCAAGCTGTGCTTGCCCTCCATGTGCTTGAGAATATCAACAGTGATGATCTCAAAATCAAAAAAGATTTGAAGAAGCTATGAGAAAACTAAATGATCAAAGAAAGTCCACATTTAGACTTTCTTTTAGAGATATGATTTTGCAAGTAATTTTTTATATTAGTTCACATCACTTTTTAAGGGAATTTGGATGTCTGTAGCAAACTAAACCCACCAAATTTTATTGCAGCTGTATGCCAGTTTCAATGGATCTAAAATGTGACAGTAAAGATTATTCATATGCATTCAGCTTTATGTACATGTCTAAACAACAATCCTATTTAGAGTATCTTGTAACCTGTGCGTGCAGTTGGCTAAACAGTTAAAGTATTCATGTGCATTATTTTTATCTGATGGAGTGCAGTACAGTAAGTACACCCAAAAGGACAATACTGCTCACTCCTCTTGTGCTGGGGAGACCAGCAGGGACCGGCCATTTAGGGCTATGAGTAAACCAATACTGTACTAGGGTGAAAGGAAGCATATGAATCATAAATGTAGCATGCTTCACCTGTTTTGTTGCTAGCTTTATGATTTCATGCTGCTTAAGCATTATGATTTTGTGATTGAACTGTCTGTTTTCCTCCCTTGCAGTGTAATAAGATGACATTGAAGAAAACCCTCCTATTTGGGTTGTAGCGTGTGCAACTATATCAACGCTGGATCTGAATCCCTGAATTAGCCCTGATTTGCCCTCTGTTCTTTTCAGTCTGGGAGTTTGCGCTGTCTTCTAAATTACTGCATGGATACTTCAAAGAGTAACAAGAGTGTAGAAGTTTTTCTTTAGTTTGAGAGTGTTTGACTCCCACATTAGTGTTTGTACGCCACAGTTTATAAGTTAATTGGTCTTTGCAACTGTAACTATTTGATTTTTTCTCACCATTTTGTTTCTGCTTATTGCTTCAGCCAAGGATGAGATAAACACGAATCTTTTTCAGCAGAAGATATCATTTCACTCTAGAAGATCTTTCTGTGCTTTTTTAAAGAAAAAACGGAAGTTTTGTTTTTTGTTTGAATTCAGGGGAAGCGAGATCAAACTCCCAGTCAGTTTAGACGTAAGAAATTAAAGGGACTTGACGCAATAACACGTCATTTAGGTTGTTCAGGTTACACGTTTATTTGAGAGTATTCTCCTCTACTTCGGAATAATTTATTAATTTTTTGTCAATGTAATGTTTTATGCCTTGGATTTTTATGGTAAATTTGCATTTCTGATGCTGCTATTAGACAAGAATACTAGAGCTTGATAACAGTAGAGAGGTTCAACACAAACAGTTTAGAGAGAGAAGGGATGAAAGTTCTACTGGGACTGTAGCTTTAAAGCCATTACTTACAGGTATATTCCAGAACAATGACCACTGCATTTCTGATTAAAAAAAAAAAAGAGATTAGTTTAAAGCATTTTTTTTAAAACAATGTTTTTTTTCCCTTAGTATTCTGAGACTTTTGGCTTTGAAATTGCAGTGTGTTCTCATAATTACTGAATATTAGAAACATAATTTAAAAAGAGAAAATGAGATTTAAAAAATATAGTAATACAGCTGCAGGAGTGGTTAGATGAGAAAAATTACCAAGTAACAGGAGACTTGTGAAAAATCGTAAGTGTTGCCAATGCAGTAACACATAAGAGAGATATAAATCAAAATAAGCATTCATTGTGTTCTGCTTAGTTTCCCATTCACCTTCTTGGAAAATAATGCTATTATGTTTCCATTATGGTGGATTCTTCCATATGCATTGCTAACTGAGCTGAAAGCAGAGTACTGGAGCAAATACAGCAGTTCTTAAGTTCTCAAAACTGTGCTGTCTTTATCAGTGGAAGGTTTCTCTTTGGTTTTGCCTTGAAATGGGATGACCCTGTATATTATTAACCTGGGCTCCTTGATAGTGAATTACTTCTGAAGGGATACTCATACAGTTAACTGGTGAGTACCAAACTGGTGAATGGTTGTAATCAGCAGTAAAATAAAGGTCTACAGGGAAAGGATCTCTTGGTTCAGTTCATCTCACACTTTGAGATGTCTCGATGCTCTGGATCTCTGCACACTTTCCAGGAGCTGGCAAGCCAGGCTGTCTGAAAGTCACCTATGCTTAGAAACATGTAATGAGCCTGCTTGGTAAGAAGGCAAAAGTTTGTGAAAGAAGTTGTCAGGAACAAAAACGGTTTTGAAAAATAAACTCAAAGAATTTTAATATACCCCCACCCCCAAACATCAGAGGTAGATGAATGAATTCTACAAAGACAGTAAACCATGAGGAAACTGTATTTGGTTTTGAAATTGTATTTTAAATAATGTGAAGGCTCCTGTTAGGTCCTCTCAACTTTGAGCTATATCATATGATACAGAAAATTCTGTCTCCTGAAGGTTGAACAACTCTGTTCCAGTCCTCTGGTGAGGAACACCACACAGGTGTCCATGGATCAGGGTTGTGTTTTCCATTGATCAGTGACTGTCACCTGTCCCCTGAAGAAGCTTTACCCTGTGTTTAGAGAAGAGCTGTCTGTGGGGAAGCTCAGGAAGCACAGGTTTTAGTGATGTGTTCATCCATGAGGAGTCTGTAGCAGAGCTCAGAATAAACCCCAGAGCTCCTGCTCTCTGTTCTTCACCTACAAGACCATTTTCTCTTTGACAAAGCCCTCTCTTGGTTCTGCTCATACCTCACTTTATCCATCTGGACACGTTAGTACTTTCTGATAACAATTTCAAGTTTTTGAAGATGAAAATAGCATAGAAAAAATAACTTGTACAGTGACATCCCCTGTGCAAAATACATTTCAAAGTAGACATTTAACTCAAGGGAACACCATGAAATCTTGAATTCAGATAGGGCTACATATAACAGTTCACATGGTGTAATAATAGGAAAGTAAGGACTAGAAAATGAAAAGATATTATAAAACTAGGTGTTTCAGGTAGAACTTCCAGACTTGCAGGTGAAATAATTATAATCTTGATTTTTTTTTTTGTCATGGTAAAACATAGAAATCCTTTTATTCCCTGTATGTGTGAGCTGCTGATCCAAGTGCCCATACCTGCCTGTATGAGAAAGGGAATCTGAATACCTGAGTGCTGCAATAGCTCTGGTTGCTGAAAGGTTCTGTTCACAAAGAAGCTAAAATGCTAAAAAAGCCAAAAAACAACAAAACCCCCACACAATTAGATCAGGTACAGAGGAAATCAGTTCTATAGCCTTGAGATGCTCATGAACAGAATGCCATTTGGTCTATATGCTATTAGATAATTTCAACCATTCCTTTAGTCCTTCAATTGCTGCTAAAATCAGTTTATAAGGTAATGAGACACAAATTATATTTTCTGTATATACTATGCTTTATTGAGATAAAATAATGATATGTTAATTATATATTTCAATAAAAGAAACCATGTCTGTGTAACTACTGCATAGATGCACATTTGAAATAGAAATGGCAGGGGAAAAAAAGGAAAAATTGAAAAGAAAGGAGAAATCAACAACAACAACAACAAGAAGCAAAAAAGTGAAGCAGCTGCTTACAACCACCTGAAAGAAAGATTATCTCTTATCCTAGTTTCCTCTTGCTGAGGGAAATGTGATGTGATCAGGTCACTGCATGTAAAATGCTGTAAGAATGTGATCTGCACTTCATCATTATAAAATTCAAACATTCTTGAACCTTTTATTCCACCCTGTTCATATTTATCTTTTTGGTCCTGCCTTCATTGGGTACCACATTTGTATTGATAAATTGTAGGTACTTGGAGATGTATTGATGGGCTGAAGACAGTTCAAAATGTAGAGTGCTGTGGCTTTGCATATCATTACACCTAGCTCGGTCTTTGCCTCTTGAAAGCTGTCGATTTGTGCATTATTGCTATTCAGGCTGATAAATGACAGTAATTGTTCTTAAGTTGAAGAGCTGGCTTAATGTGCTGACTTGCTTGGGAATTCTGAGCACCAGGGTTAAACTAGTGCTCCACTGCTTCTAACAAAATGGTCTTTTCCAGCTCAGAATAGATACTTAATTGAATTACTTTAGCTTTCATGCATTTTGCAGCTTTGCATTTGAAGAAAAAATATTCATAACAAGATCAGGGAATTCAGAGCTGTTCATAGGGAGGTCAGGCTCGGTATGTGCCCCCACTTCAAGGCACCTGCTCCCAGTGGTGCTACCACAATTAAAAAAAAAAAAGTTGAGAGGGAGAATATGTTAGTCCTATAATGGCACTGAGAAAGACATAAAAAATTAGATGGAGATGTATCACTGTTATTTTTTTCTACTGTCCCAGTGGTGGAACTTAGTAAGACACATTTATAAAGATGAAATACAGCTCATTTTGTGGGATTTTTAAAAGCAGTGTTTATTCACGTGTAGTAGCACTGATTTTTCAGGATACTTAGTTTAGGAGAAGTGTCTTAAAGCCTCTGTTAATTTTTTTCAAAAAGACTTTTTTCAGGGATAAATCAAGAAGAATTTCTCATGAAATATGGATATGTTTTCTGAAATAACGCTCACAGAAGTCAAACTAGAATTCTCAGTTTTCCGAAGCTGAGTGTGACTTGTATTGAATTGTTCACATTTGGCACTGTTTACATGTGGTGAAGGACAAATTAAGGCTCACAATCCAAACGATTCAGTGTCTCAGTGATTCAGTGCTTAGGCCAATTGTCTTTGTTTTAAACACTTTCTCTGTAGGTCTTTTGGGTGACAGCTCTGCATTTCCACATTGACACAAAAAAAATTCAAATCAGATTGAAAAAAATGACCTGTTAAAAGAGAAAACACCAAGATTCAGATTGATATTTCTTTACTTCATTGTGATTCTCTATGATGACTTATTGTTTCACCTATAAATATTTAGTGGGATCAACCCCTTTCACATGAGGTGTATAAAGCGTTTCCTTTTACCTACAAAGTTAATATATTTATTAAAGGTTTTCTGTAGTTCCAAGTATGATATTTGGGATTTCCTGGGTCAGCATCATAAAGACATTGACTGTATATTCAATGTTCATATTGGAGAATTTTAGTCCCAATGCTATTGCAAGATTCTTGTGTTCCTATTTATAACTGCTGGAGCTTCAGTGTGTGACGTGTATTTTCAAACAAAAGTTATGAAAACACTGGGAAAAAAAAAAATCCATTATTTGTTTAGTCATCTTAGCAAACAGGAGTCCTTTTCTGCAGTCTTAAAAAGGAAGATTATATTCTGACACTATCAGAAAGGCATATCTTTTTCTTTTACAAAGACTCTTGGCTGTTACCTGATGTAATTCAAGGTTATTTTTCATTCAGATACTTTCCTCAGAGCTTTGTTTTTAAATCAGTCACCTACATTTACCAAGTAATCATGAGCCAACTGCCATGAGCTGATGTTTGGGACCACTGAAGACCTTTCTTGGGCATGCAGATGTGCTCAGCAAGTACCTTTAGTTGATCCCAGAGTATTCCTCAATTGAGCAGGGAGGCAGAAAGGGTGCCCGCTATTCATTTACTACCTACTGTTTTGGATTACCAACTCTTTGGAGAACATTTATGCTGTTTACATTCATTAAATGTTGGGGTTCATCTAATGAATATAAAAGAAATACTCGGTTATAGAAGCTGTAAAAATATTCAGTTTTCTTCCTTCCTGTTCCTTTGTTGCAATATGAATTTCTTAACTCTCCAGATACTTGTGTGTTTGCTGAGCTAGAGTTCATTGAAGGTACTACTTAATTGCTGTTTCCTCCATTCCATGCCTGAAATACATTTCCCAGTAAGGAAAGACTTGTTACCTGACTATAATAGTCTGGAAAATGTAGATTTTCCTCACTTATCTGCTCTAAAATTAAACAAATAGTAATTCCTTACTTTTGTAATAGGAAAACAGCATCAACTGAGCTCATAGGAAGGTGGGCTTCTTAGGCCTTGTGTGGATACTGTATTTCTTCTCAGTTTTATTCAACCACTTTTCCTGACTGAGCTCATTTTTTGTTATTCATGAACCCTAAAGCCATTGCAGCGTAAACCTTAATGGATGCTATCTTTCACAGGCTGATCTTCACATGCCCAGTTTTCTTGCAAGGTCTCTGATTGAAGGTTAAAGAATATTGTGACTCAAGCATGTATTTTATTTTTCTTAATCTACTTTTCTCCAGTTCTTTAAATCTTTGCTATTCAAGTCAGGATAAAGAAGATAATAGGAAAGTTCAGCTCGCAGAAGAACTTTGGAAGTACATAATTCAGAAATGTTATGCTACTGAACACATTTAATATTTGTCTACTAATTTTACATAAATGCTAATACCTTCCCCCCCAGGAATTAATTTTTATTTTAAGGAAAAGTGCCTAATCTTTTTAGTTCCATCAGAACTTTTAAAACATAGACCTGCAGTTAAAGATTAGTTTCGGTCAATGTTATTAGTGAACTGTATATATTGCCCTTTTAAAGCACAGGATGTTTCTCTGCTGAAGACCAACAGATGTCATCTTTCTGAATCTATGGATTGAAGTAACATTTGTGAACTGTTTGATTCAGCTGGTCGGGATCATGACTATTCTAAATTTAGAAATCTGTGAGTGATTATTTTTAAGGTCTCTTGATTTAGAGGGAAAGTCAGGCACTGTGTAATCCAAACTACATCTGTAATTCCAATATAACATGGAGAAAAGAGCCTGTTTGTTTTCAGGTTCTGAGCATCTGCAGGTTCCACTGAAGTAAAATCCTGAAGAGATGGGCAGTTATGAAAATTTGAAACTTGTAAATATTTTGGACAGTTCACTGATTCCTTTGCTGGATGTGAATTCCTTACAATTTTGTTTGGAATGAAATTTAATTTCTCTTAATTGAAGTGTTAGAGTAATGTGCTATGGGAAAGATAATACCGAGGAGAAAAGTGAGTATTTTGAACAAGAAGGTGAATTTGTATTTTTCTCTCCATTCTCTCATCCTTCTTTTTACAGGATCATTAAAAGAGTTGCAAGAATGTGGTCTTGCATTATGCTGAATGTATAATTATCATTTCCAGCTGGTTGACTGTCAGCTGACCTGATGAAAATTCCCTGTAGTGATGTCATTCCCTTTGTCTGATTTCATTCAGCTCCTCAGGTGGTTGGGCTGGAAGTTTGGACTAGTCATGGTTGGTTCTGTATTTGCCATGAAACCGGGCTGCTGATGGTTGGGCTTGGTTCTTTCATCCTTCTGGGCATAACTTCTCTCTGCACATGTTAATGGGATCCAGCAGGAGATAAGTAATGCAGATATTTCATGGTTGAAAAGGAGAGGATGGAGAGGGTTTCGCTGCCTGCTCTTTTACTTCCCTGTGTTCATCTGTATGCTGTATATAGATGTGCCAGTATTAATTTCTGTCATGTGTTCAGTGCTCTCTCCAAATCAGAGCTCCACACCTTTAATTGGCAAGGTAAAGCCATTTCATGTGAGGGTGCCTACACCAGAAATCTTACCAAAATTGACCAACTCCTTCCTCCAGGAAGGAAAAGAAAGACAAGTTAATTGTTGCACAGAATAAAAAATATATTCTTCAGAAAAACATCTGCCAGAGGCTGGAGCGGAATAGATCTTGAGGCAAAATTCCTATTTAAAGCTTATTTAAATTTTATGCCCTATGTGATGTACTCTGTGGAACAATGTTTTCTTCTAAAAGGATGGACTCTTGTGCTGTAGGCATGCAAATATTATAGCAACATATGCATCACCCTTAATTTACATTTGCCCAACCTTTCCAATTAAAAAAATGGTTTTCAGTGTCTTGAAAGTTTGTCAAATATCAGCTGTTTTTATGGGCTGAAATTTGCAAGTTCCTGGAATTAGTGTTTCAACTAATATGTTTTAGTTTTTAACTAAAGTGTTTTTGAGAACTAGATTACAGGAAATGTGCTATTGGCTGATGTTCAAATATTCTTGCAGCTGTATTTTGCAGGCTTTGATTTTCCCTTTTTTTACAATAGGTCTATAGCAGGAGGGCACATTTGTTTGTTTTGCACTTTGGTGACCGCATTAAAAAACCACAGTCATCACTTGGACATGTTTACAGGTGTTCATTAGGAAGTTTTAACTCGGGGTGGGTTTGTCAGGGTCAAGATTTCTGATTTGGAAAATGCTGCATGAAAATGAAATTACATCGTGAAAGTGCTCTCCTTTTGAAAAGTGCAATTTTAATATTTGTTCCTGAAGCATCATGGCTGATGCACTGGTAGGAATAACTTCAGTCTTGTGACAGCATTAAGGATTGATCAGTAATTTGGAAGTTGTCCCAGCACCTGTGCCATGTTCTGGCTCCAGGTTCCCTGTTGGCTGAGTGGTTGCAGGAGCTCTGGGGCTCTCAGGGGTTTCACCTGTGTGGCCAATCTGGTTGATGGGATCCTGCTGTGTCAGAGGGCACAGTGGAAAGGTTTCAGGTGAAATAGCAGTGACCCAGGTGCAACCTCACAGAGTCTTAATACTGAGACAAAAGATTTAACCCTTCTCCCTTCTCCATCCATCCCACACCTGCTCCAGAACCTCGTTAGGCTAAGTGGATGCAACTGGTGCTGCAGCCCCAAACCACCCTGGGTGGGATTTATAAGGGTGTGTCTCAGTTCTGGTGAGTTCTTTGTGCTTCTGTCTTCCTACCTGTGGAAAGCATCCAGTCCTTCCTGCCAGAAAAGGTATGTGTGGGGAGTTTATGAATATGTGTGGCTGGTGTAAAAATCATCCACTTTGTGTGAGTGATTTAGACAGGAGTGTTCGACACGACAGTGGTTATTTGGTGAGGAGTTAGACTTCTGCTTATCTTTGAAAGTTTCTGTGAAAGCTGTGGCAGAGTGATCTGCAGTATTCAGAATAAGGGTGTTTTTAAAGCAATAAGCTGGCAAAAATGTCGGCTCTTAAGCTAGAAAGGCCTGGTTAAAACATGTTGTATTTTTGTATGGAGCAACCAAAAGAAAATGAAGAGGAATTTGCAGCCCTTTAAAATACACTGCATATTTTATGCAGGAGACTTCAGGTAAATATAAAAGTGTGCAAACACTTCCCTTCTTGGTTACTACTTTTAAGAAGCACAGCGGTGTGTATATCACAAAGGGAAGTCTGTAAAACTTTTCCTGTTGCATACTTACTCTGTAAGGATATTTCATGCTTTGCAGAGATTAGCTAACAACTCGAAATGTTACGGAAGCATTGTAGCTTCCCCCACCACCTCTTTAGAAATATGGAAAGTAGGAAAACGTTGGTCTGGAAAAGCTGCTGGAAGAATAATTTGCTTGAGATAGACAAGAGTCTTTGATTTTTAAAACTCTTTTCTTATTTCACGTTAGTAATGTTCTACAAATGTTTTAGATTCACTTCCACGGGACTTCTGATGATACAAATAAAACAAGTGAATCTCTCAAAGTAGAATACCTCTTCATAAACATTGAAGTCTGTGCTAACTGCATGTTTCCTTTTCCCCCGAAGAAACGCTTGGAAGCTATTTTTGTGCAGTTAAAATTGTTTATAGGTTGGGTTTGTTTGGTTTTTTTTCTTACTCTGAGTGATTATTGTGCAATTTTTTTGTGTGTCTCTTTAAAAAAAGAAGTTAATCCAAGGAAGAGTTACCAATACTAACAAAGATATTAGAGTTCTTAAGGCAGTGGTTTTTTTTTTTTTTAATGTCTTGCCTTTTAAAATTTATTTTCCAATTTCTCAGTGGGCAGGAAAGTAGATATGTGTGTTTCCCTTTTGTGTCCTTGCAGAACTCATGCATTGAATTTAAGCTTTTGTGTTGTTTTTGAATGATGCAGAAAAGTGATATATGGCTTTCTACAGCAATGCACTTGGATTTTGAATGCATAATGGATACTGTGTAAGAAAACAAACCTGGGGAAAGTTTTGTGTATTTTTTCCCCTTGATTTGTAAATGAAATTGGGGAGTAAAAGAAATACTCAAAATCCACTCCTGAGCACTGCCCTACCTCCTCAAACACCTGGTGTCTTGTTAACTACAGCATGACTGTGTCTGGAAGTGAACCATGGGGAGAGATGCTTCTTTCTGACTGTGGGCAAATCAAAGAACTGGCAAAAAAAAGGTTCTCCTTCTCTAGAGTGCTGTGTGGGGAATTATCCTAGGAAAGGAAGCTTTAACTACTTAGGCCATGAATGGACTTGCATTTGAATCCTGAATTTCTTATTTTGGCGACATGCAGTGTTTTCTTCCTTTTGTTCTAAGGCAGAAATATATTTCGTGCCAATTTCCCATAAATGTGAGAATGAACTATATTGGCTTCATTTAGTCAATTGATCCCTTTTGACAGAAAAGGGAAATATTAAGGGTGCAATGAATAGTCATGTTTGAATCTACCAAGCAGATGTTTGCTCCTGGAGGCTTTACTGTATACAAAGCTAGGGGATTAAAGTAACAAACTGATAAGTCCATAAGCATTTTCAGAATGAGGACTTTTCAATTTATCTCCTTGTCTGCAAGATTTCTGCCTACACCAGCTTGTACTCCAGGATCTCAGCTCATTTCCTGTACTTGGGTCTTGGAGTTGTTTCTGCGTTCGACTTTGTTTCCAGGAAAACACAACAAATCTGTGATCATTACAGCATGTCATAGTAATTAATAACCTTCCGTTTCTCTTTGTGAAGCAGACCTGATTGTTTTAAAGGATATTTTAATCTAAAATCAAGTAGTAGAGAGATAAGGGAGAGCATTAGTTTGTTTTGTTGTAACAGATGTGTTTCTTGCCAAGACTGACCAAGTGGCTGAAATAGCTTCATTATTTTAGATGGATAGCTAATTACTGTCCTTTTTTTATTATTCCTATTTCTGTCCTTCATGTGGTGGTTGTGAATTAGCTTTGTGCCATTTTCTAAAGTATCAGGCATTTTTATACATTTGGTATATTGAATGGCAAATGCTTGATGTAAAGTCTGCAGTTTTACTCCATAACCAGATTGTAAAATATGAACTGAATTAATCATAACTGCAAAGAGTAATGGCACATTTTCTCTTATTTTATCTTTACTGCCTTTCAGATCATGGTTTAAAACCTTCTACATCTGGTGCACAGAATGAGGCAGCAGCTTTGGTAGTGGATAGCAAGAGGCAAAGGTCAAACCAGAGGCTGCACAAATATTGTGCACTGGATTTATTGTTTTAATTAAGAGTGTGGCAGTTCATCATAAACTGTTTATGGTGTTTTTGCACAGTGCAGCATTTTGAAATCAACTGTTTTAATGAAAACATAATGTCATATCTGTCAAAGTTCTAAATATTTTGAAAGTGAAATATGAAAACAAGAACTTTAATTCTGGGTTTACTGGGATTAGCTCTTGGAATTGTTTTAAAATCCCTTATGTGTCATATCACAGGTAGCATAGTTCTGCGTTAGAAAGGAAATGGAAAATTCTGTGTGGAGCTTATTTAATTGTGAAGAAACATGCTGAGGGTTAATGTATTGAAAGACAAAGCTGTTAGGATTTGCATTGGAATGCCAGAATTAAGACAAAACCAGAGATAACCAGCATTTCCTTTTCCATAAGCAGTATGTAAATGCTGTATCCCGATTGTGCATTTAAAAAAAACCCGACCAAAGAAGACCCAACAAATAAACCCCCAAACTGAGTGAATCCTTAAACCTGGAAAGAAAGAAATGTGCTGTGGGTCATATGATGCTGTAATGTATTATCATCAGGGTCCTTGTAACTAATTATTTACAAGACCTAATGCCTTTCTGTGGACTTTTAAGGCTGAACGTTTTGTAGTCTAACAAATTTCTGCTGCTGTTCTGTATTCATGTAGATACGTAAGGCAATTTTGGTTACATTTTTCGTGTAGTCTGATAAAATATTTGTATAATCTGAAAATTATATTTTTGTAGTACTCTCCTCGGAAAATAGAAATTAAGTCTGTCATTAGATGCTAGGCCACAGTAGTT
Source organism: Mohoua ochrocephala (assembly GCA_013398855.1). NCBI lineage: Eukaryota > Metazoa > Chordata > Aves > Passeriformes > Acanthizidae > Mohoua > Mohoua ochrocephala. Next base: position 33,896 of record VZTA01017845.1, on the reverse strand, counting down.
GACTGAGCAGGGTAATGTATGTTACATTTTGTGCTATACTTGGTCAAGTTTCATATATATCGTATTCCACGTTATTTTATTAAATTTAATATCTGCACTTCCTATTACCAGACATGCCTCTCATTCAAAGCACAGAGGCACAGTTCTCTAATCAGAAGTGACAAGCTATATACTTTCTTTCAGCCATTATTCGGTAGCCTAGAGCAAGGAGCTATGTTTCCTTGAAAATGTTTTGAATTGGGTTATTTTTATTGAAGTATTAAAGTAATTCTTCAGATTTTAGGCTATTATTTAAGTACTTTTGGGAGAATGCAATAACCTCTGGATTCTGTAGCCTTTGTTATGTTAACAATTGTAGCTGCTAAATGTATCTTTTTAATGCTTGTTATGTAAGTGTCTGGAAAAATCATCTGACTGATAGAAACTAACAATATTTAGGAAATAAACAAGATTAGTTGACTAAATTAGTTTACTTTTGAAGTATAATATCAAAGTGACTCACTATTTAAATATACCAATAGATTCTGGTCACCATACCTTCACCAACAAATGTTGCAATGTAAAGTTCATATTTGGCAGATTTATTCTGAGAGCATGAAAATTATACTTTCCTATGTTAAAATCTGTTGCTTTTGATGATGTGGGTTAAAGCCCTCTGCAGAAATTTCTAATGTTTAGGCTTGGTGAATATGTTTATTGAAAGGACTTCTGGAATCTTTGCAAATTTTGTACGTCCTTTACAGACAGAAAGCAGAGTGAAAGTGTCAGAACAGGTGGGGTGGATTTGGTACTGAAGGAGAAAGGAATAGGGTGCCTTTGTCCCCCTTCTGAAATAGGGTGTATCAAAGAGAAAATCAAGGCAAAAGAGCTTTATTGGGGCTGTAGGAGTTGAGGTACAGATGTTTTCTGAGAGGTGATCTGAATGCATCAAACATCCCTCCCACGTATTGTGTGTGTGTTCATGGGGGGGGATGTGTGAAGTACCACAGAGGAATTGCCAATATTGATTGGAATTAGGTGAACAATGTGAAGAGATCCAGAGTGTTGTTAGTGGGTCTCCCTGCCATCAAAAGAAAATTCTAGCCTTTGATAAATGCAGACAGTGAGCCTTGTGGAATTTTATGGTGATGTAGATGTACTTGTGAGAGAAGGATGATGCTGAGAAAGTAACTCCAATCTTGAGTGAAAATCTTGTTCTTATAGGCAAACATTATGGGCACAATTCAAAATATTTTCCCAGAAACAATTTCATTAAAAAACTCTGCCAGTTGTAGGCATTATTCATAGCTTGTTGCTGCTGTAGTGTTTTTTGTG
>VZTA01017845.1:0-24643 GCA_013398855.1 Mohoua ochrocephala | reverse complement strand
GCGCTCGCGCCCGGCCGCGGGAGCGCGCGGAGTCCCCGCGCCGCGCCCCCCGCCCGCAATATCCAGTGGCATGGGAGGGAAATGAAAACAATTGTTCATGTGGGAAATTTATGTGCTTCATCTGGCTGTATGATTTCCACAGTTGTACCAGTGCCACTTAGGGACTGGTATTGCATTTTACATCTTTAGGCTACAACAAAGTAGCTTTTCCATCTGCTGTGAAGCCTCTAATAATGCCTGTCTCGCTGTGTTTTTGTAGTACAGTGTTTCATTTGAATAGCGGACTTCTTCAGCTCTTTGTTTAACAAATGCCTTTCATCTGATGTAAAAACCCCACTTTTGTTTTAAGGATATTTTCCTTTTATCCTTAGTGAACAGAGGATTCGGATTTCTTGTTTCTCCTGTTACGTGCTGGGTACGAATTCATTTAAGTACCTGAAGTAGTCGTATCCAGTTGAGTTCTAGATGGAAATGTTTCCTGGATATTATGCAAAGGGTCTCTGAGTTTATTCTGTCATAGGTCTGACACTGTTCATCCTGTTCTCTTCCATGCTTTATTTATTCACGTAGTCCCATTTAAATCAATGGGATTATTCATGTAAGTAAGGCAAGTGGGAGTTAGATTTTAATTCGAGTGGTTTTTTTTTTTCCTCACTGTGACTTAGTTGTTTTCATCATGTTCCAACTTCTATAACGATTAAGCCTCTGATATTTTCTGATTTTTAGCACTGCTTTTCTGAATTTTGTTAGCTTAGTGTCCTTACGCATCAGTACACGTGTGTAAATCTACCTACAAATAAATTCTTCTTTCACCACTGTTTTACAGGATCTTAACGTTGGCAGTTTTATCAATGCATTGTAATGTTCAATACCTTAGTATTTATTTCAGTTAAAATTTCTAGAAAGGTAAATCATTTGTTTCAACTCTGCAGATTAAAGTGAGTATTTAGACATGCACCCGATTCTGATCATTAAATGAGAAGTTTCTCTCCTTATCTCCCATGTCAGCAAATTCTGGTGGTTTAGTGATAATTTTTAGACGAGGTTTAAACAAAATGTGAGTAATTTGTTTACATAAGTGTACCAGGTGAATAGGTGGGACAAGTACTACAGTATTAGGGTGGAATTTGCATGTCATAAAAGTCAGAAATGCATGACTCCTCTTAATGGTAAATGGCATTGCTTTACAAATACTGATGTATTTAGCACTGTTTATCAGTAGATAATTTTCAGAGATACTCTAGGTATGTGTATAATAACTTTGGTAATAAACATTATGAAGTACTGTGATCTCTGATGGATTTTATTTTTTCTACTGTGCTGCTTGCATTTGTAGTGCTTTACAGATTGGAAACAGAGCCAGATTAGAGTTCACAAGAAGGTTTACACTGGTTTTTGGTATAGATTTTAATGGCAGATTAGATTTCTCTATTTATCTGTATTAGGATAGGTAAGAAAAAAAAGTGTACAAAATCCTGTTGCATAAAAATGCACACTATATCCTGCTTTTAATGCCCAACACAAGCACCTTGGGGTTTCAGGACTTATATTTAATTTATTATTTGTATTTGTCCTTTTGTTTTTGCACAAGTGATGCGTTTGAAACGCCTTTACTGTAGCTCTTTGCCTAATTTGAGAGAAGATTTACTCGATGAAAAGCAAACTTTTAAAGTTACTGAAAAGAAGCACCAGTCTCCTTCTGAGGCAACTGGGTCCTCGCTCAGCTAATTAGAATTTACCCTTTTCCCCAGCAGTCTTGCGATTGAATTATTCAAAATTGCGTTTCTTCATTGCAAGTTGCCAAATTTCAAAGTGAGAAAAGACCAAGATAATGAACAAAAATTTGTGACAAATTATTACCGGTTCTGTGTAAGGGAAATAATTTCTATTAAGATTAGTAAATATGACAGAATGTGTTGTACTAGAACTGGACAGAAGATGGTTTGATACTGAAATATGATTTGCTTTTGAGCAGGTAAATATTGATGGTGGGAGACAGACATTTGTGGGTTGTGCCAAAAATCACAAGCGGCTGAAATGCTTCTCTGGGTTTTGTTGCTGTTTTCAGTTGAACGCAAAATGATAAAAGAAGTAAAGAATGTGAAATATTTTACTAATTTTATTTGCATTTAAGTTTTAAAAATCTGTTATTGCTTGAAAGTGAAGTTAACTTTTTAAATTATTTATGTTAGCAATAATGCATGTTTCTGTTATTGAACTATATCTCTATAGTTCATCTAGTGAACAACATCCTCCCTCAGCTAATTATAACTTACAGTATTTTCCCAGCAGTCTTACAATCAAATTATTCAAAATTGCATTTCTTTATTGCATATTGCTAAAACCCAAGACAAGCAGACATCAAGATAATAAACAATTATTTATTGCAAATTATTACCTAATATATAAGATTAACAGCTTGTAACTATTAAGATTAATACATGTGGTAAACTGTATTTATTATACTTATTTTGTAGCAAATATCTTTGTATAAAACATATGTTTATGTATTGCAATTAATGAGAAAAAGTGTAAGATTAACAATTTAAGCTGTGTTTTGTTCTTAGATTTATGCACACTGTAAAATTTATTTATTGCACTTATTAAAAGTATTTAATGATGGACTTCTCAAGCTATATTTTTAATGTGCAAATATAAACTAAAGGAGTGTTAAATTACAAAATGGAAAATTATAACTGAAGTAAAAGCATCTAACTATTTTCTGCTATAAATCTACTTTAAAATGATCATCATTGGAGTTACAGAATCCTTAAATTGTGGCCTTTATAGTCCATAATGAGTTGTGATGAGTTTTCCTTTTTAAAGGCTTTTTTCATCATTAGAGCTAAACTCAACATCTTGCTCTTAAAGATAAATGTAGCTCATAGTATAAACATTGGAATCATATCTTTTTATGATGAGAAGTTAAAATAACATTTCTGAGAGGAGAGAGGGCGAGCAGAAGCAGACAACTTGTGATGTGTGCAGGGAAGAAGCTGAATTCAAAACTGAGGCTCCCGCTTTGTCTTTGGAGGGGAGCTGCTGCTGCTGCTCTCGGGCTGCACAGGTGCACTGGGAGGTTCCAGCTCTCTCTCTCTGAAGAGGCTGCTTTGCTCCGAGTCCTTCTAAACTGTTTTTTGTCTTTGCAGAACTCTGATATTTTTCAGCATCTTTTATGCTTTCTGCATTTTGCCAGGCATTTTTTACTGCTTCAGCCTGTCCTAGATTAGGGTCTGGTATCATACATTGCTTTTGCATTTTGTTGTTGGAAATATTGATGTATTACAAGTACACTTAGATGTGAATTTCTTTTATATACTGGTTATTTTTTGGGGGAAGAAATTGTTTTTTCAGGGAAAGAATCTTCCAGCTGAAATGTATTTCTATTTCTGGTTTTTCCTGTGTGTGACTATGCTTAGTATCAGGCACTTAAAGTGTGCTTAATACTGTAAGGAACAAGTGATGTGATTTTTATCAGGATTTTATACTTAAACAAGCAAATATGTACATGAACAGGGTGGCTTGGAAAAAACCACATTACATGTTTTTAAAATTTCGCATGAATAGGATTGATTCTCATTAAAGACTGTACAAACAATATTTTAAAATATTATTAAATACAATTTGTATTTCACTGATTGGGTATTTCTATTAGATTATTTTTGTTATAAAGCTTTCAAAAAGCATTACAGTATAAAGAGAAGGAATTAATAGGAATAGCAAGCTGTGTTTTTTAAATTTTTGTTCTTTAGATATTCTGAGCCGTTATTCTGACTAGTACTTTTAGCATTCTATACTGGGTTCATACAACGTTACTACGTCTGTCTTGAAATATTGAGCTGTAAGTGTGTTTTAAGCCAGGTAAAAATATAGTTAAGTTTCTTTATGATAACTACAGTGATTCGATGGAATGAGAATCAAGTAAAATTATTTTGTTAAAAGTAGTGGAAACTTTGAACTGAAAATAAGGGGAGTGTGTGTGGTTTGTTAAGCTTTCTGGAACATAAGAAAAATCTTACTTTTTGCTTACAAAATGCCTTTTGAGTTTTGTGTTTTAAGTGCTTCATTAAACCACCGATGTCCTGAGTTCTCCTCACTGCTGCAGGTGTTGCTCCTGCTTAAAACACCCAGTCAGTTTTTATCTGAATGCAATTTATTATTATGGAGTCATTCAATAAGGTTTTGCAACCAAGTGCTGGTAGGATGAACTGATCCTGTTTCTGTTGAAGTCAAAGGCTCTCTGAGGTTGTTTTTTTTTTTTTCTCCCAGTTTCCTATTTGTAATAGAGATGTGAGTCTAGAAACGCCTATCAAGACATGTAACATACTCGGGGTATTTTAAAGGCTCATGTATTTAGTGTGGTGCTTCAGATCAAAGCCAGTGACCTCAGTTTGCTAATTTTGGTGTGTGGCCAGCTGAAATTTCCTGAAGTGGGAATCAGTTCTGCAGCGCTCCCTCACGCCTTCAGATTTATGATCATTAGAACAAGTGTTGCACAGCAGACCGAAAGCCTTCTAGGACACTGTCCTTTTTGTGACATTGGCCACTGAAGGATTTACAGGGAAGAAGTGGAAGTTGCAGAGCACAAGCAGGGTTATATTTTCCCAAATTTGTGCTCCCTGTTTCTGGAAGCTGGCAATTTATGACCTGTACTTTTATGCCTCTGATGATCCTGGTTTCTCGCCTCCAGTGCCCTTTTTAGTTCTGTTATCCTCTCTGGAGAAATGCAGTTGGGTCTGAAGATGCCGGCGTTGGGAATCTCTGCCGAGGGAGGGCAAAATGGCTCGAGAGCACAACAGAGATCAGGCCTTTCCTGGTGGCAATTCCCACAGCTGCTTGTCTGACTGGGGTTTCGTAGGGAAGTACCCTCGCTGCTCAGAGACTGGTTCCGCAATTACTGAGCTGTAATTAAACCCATGATGCTCCTTTTCCTCGTGTTCTCCTTTTCAGGGCAGAACTCGGGTTCAGTAGAGATGCTGACCTGATGGTCAATTGATTAAAAAGTGCTCCCAGTGGGGGTCTCTGTGTGTGTGTCTAGGCTTGGTCCGAGTCCTAAGAGGTCCTGCCTTTGGCTGAAGTAGTTCTGCAGGACCTCACAGCATGAGGTTTGGTGGTTGCAGAGCTGAATAAAGCATTTCTACCAAAGTCACAGTTTCCACGAGTCCCCTGATTCTGTATTCATTATATCTGTTTTCTTTGAGATTAACTTGACTGTGGCATTTCTGGAATTTTACTTAACTGAAGTGAGAACAAAACAACCAACTTTTGCAGCTGATCTGTGAAAAGCCATTATCATTAGGCCATCTGGAAAAAAGGCATTTTTAGCTCTTCAAGAGTGGCTAAGAGCTCATTCTTGAAGAATAGATTTCCTGTGATTGCCACATGATAGTGACAGTGCAGTACAAAAAAAAAAGTGCTGAAACAAGTAGGGTTTTATAGCACCATTTATATTCTAGGTTTATTTCTGCAATAATTTAAACTTTTTCCTGCTTTGCAATTTCTTTGTGCTAGTAAAGGTTTATACAGCTTTGGAGGCAGTGCTACCTGCAATGTTAACTGTGACTGGATCACCCCAAAAAACACAACAGCAGAAAAAAATTGGCTACTTAAAATAGTATGAAGCTGAATGAATGAGACTTGCAATTTATATGAAGTTTCAAATTTTTGTGACATCACAACAAACAAAATAGAATTTCAGGTGTTTTCCTGGGAGATGGTGGTGGTGTATTTTCAATTATTTGAAAGTTTATTGCAAGAGTCTCTAGGGATTGATATAAAAATGGGTGTGTTTTTGATTTGTTTGTGTGGTTTTAATTTGCGTGTTTTTGATTTTCTTTTTTTTTTTTTCCCCTCAGTATTTCTTTCCCCTGCTGTCTATTAAGTATTATGTTCTTTGAGAGTTGAGTCCAAGACAACAGGGGATGAATTTGGAAAATGTTTTACAAGTTCTCGTGAGAGAATGTTTATTGATCAGGCTTTCTCATTGTACTGTTTAGAAAATCCAGGCAAAAAATGTCTGAGAAGTGTTTGGTTTCTTTAAAACCAGAAATAATTTAAAAAATAATCCCCAAACAAATTGTTCTTTATTTAAAACTGGGAGAGAGTCCTCTTCAGTATTCCACAGATGTGGTAACTGGGAAATTGGATGTTGATGGAAGAAATTTTAGAAAAGATACTTTATTGGAACAGTGTAAAGGACGTATTTATATCTTCTGTCAGAAAATACTTGGCACTGGTGAGACACCTTGAGGATTTTGTCCAGTTCTGGGCCCCTCATGGCCAGAGAGGCCTGGAGGGGCTGGAGCGTGTCCAGGGAAGGGAACGGAGCTGGGAAGGGGCTGGAGCCCCAGGAGGGGCTGAGGGAGCTGGGAAAGGGGCTCAGCCTGGAGCAAAGGAGGCTCAGGGGGGACCTTGTGGCTCTGCACAAGTCCCTGACAGGAGGGGGCAGCCGGGGGGGGTCGGGCTCTGCTCCCAGGGAACAGGGACAGGAGGAGAGGGAACGGCCTCAGGCTGGGCCAGGGCAGGCTCAGGTTGGACAGCAGCAGGAATTTCCCCATGGAAAGGGTGCTCAGGCCTTGGCAGGGGCTGCCCAGGGAGGTTTGGAGTGCCCATCCCTGGAGGTGTCCCAGGAAGGGGCCTGGAGGTGGCACTCAGAGCTCTGGGCTGGGGACAAGGCGAGGATAGGGCACAGGTTGGACTCTGATCTTTGAGGTCTTTTCCAACCTCAGTGACTCTGTGATGCTATCAAAAGGATGGGTGTGCAAAACTAAGATTGTTTACAGAGGACAAATATTAACTGAGGATGGCTGGAACTGAAGGTTGTAAGGGTGGCTCTGAAAACACCACAGAACAGCCAACAGTGGGCTGTGCAGTGAAGCTGTTTGTCCACACCAGGATTTAAATGCTGGGTTTGGGGATAGTACAGGAGGAGTGCACAGGAAACAGCGAAGGAAAGGTTCTGCTCATTCTGCTGATTCTTTGTGCATCAGCTGTCCCACACTGGGGACTCTGTGCTGCCAGCCAGCACTTCATTCCTTGTGTGGAAAAGAACCAGAGTGGCCAGCTGGAGGGGGGTGGAGGGGATGGGGTGTTTTGTTTGTTTTCTGAGTGTATTCCATACGTATTTTCTTGTACAGATGGTCTCTTGTACTTTGGACATACTCTTGAAGGAATAAACTGTTGCAGAATATTCTACCCAACTGAGCCTATATCTGAATCCTAAACTTTTGCCATAGATTTTTGTAGTCTAATGATGATGTTTTCCTCCTCCTTAGTTTATTTTTTTCGTTTCTAAATCACATGTATATTTTTAATGCATGAGAAGTACTTTTAAATATTGCTTTTCCATATGCTGCTCTAAATGTATACATTCCCCATATTGCAGTGTTATTCAGTGGAATTTATCTGTAGTTCAGGAAATCTCAGGCAGGACAGATGGAATTGTGAAGCCCTGGAAAGCTACACACTTGCTCCCAAATGGTGATGGATATGAGTCAGGATTATGAACATGAGGGAGCTTGGTCTGTGAAAGCGCAGATGATAAGATCTGTGAAGTAATCTTTCCATTTAGATGGTATCCAGAATATGAAAGTGTCTAAGGATCCGTGATGACAGAGTTTTAGGTGCGCTATCATTTGGTCATAACTTTGGATTAATAGCCACTGATCTTATGCAGTTTTACAGTATGAGGGGTGTTATTTGCTCTAATGTTGATACTAGCCAGATCCAGCACTGAATGATTGTATGTGTGTATGTATATATATATATGTGTGTGTGTGTATATGTGTTTTAACTGAGATGTGCAAGTTCTTTTTGAATACGTGGCTTATTTCTTTTTTGGAGTTTGTGCTTTCCAAAGCTCAGAATCATACAGGTTTCAGTGCCAGAAGCATGAGAATGCCATTATTTTCTCATTGAACATTGCTAAGTCTCAAGGATAAGCTTTTGTATTGGAATTTAATTTATTATTTCTCATCAGTAATAAAAGGGATGTTATCAGGAGATATTCAAATGTTCTGCAGTTTACAGAATGATTTTCAAGTTTAGATTTGGTGGACTTGTATTTAAGTTTTCTGTGCTATCTATTGGTGTTTCAGAGTTTTCATTAGAGCCTTGAAATACTCAGTGGATACGACCATGCACATTCTTTAATATCGATGTTTAAAAATAGTTCTGAAATTTTACTTTTAGAAGTCACAAAACCTGCTTGTCTGCCACAGGGCCTGAAGATTGATTAAGAAACAAAGGATATTTGACAAGTTTATAAATTATAATTATTGCCCTGGGCAAATGGGTAAGTAGTATTTTGATTTGCATGTAGGCACTTTTGCAAACCTAGTTTAAATGTGAGGTGTTTTAAGGCAAAGTATAAAACCCCTCACAGCAGTGAGTACATTCAGCTAGGAATATACAGCCAGAGATAATTCTGGATTTTTGAAAACCCTTGGATCTTAGGGGAAAAAAATTCCCCCATAGTTAATTCAATCAGTAGCTCTCACATCCTGCTCCCCATGTTTTGGTTAAATTGTTAGGTTCACGTATTATTTTGAGGCTGTGAAAACATTCAAAGAGAACATTGATGAAACTCAAACGTTGGTAGCTGATTTGAATGAAGGGGATGCTCTGGATGTAGCAGCCTGGGAGGAGGCTGGAGTCCAAGGGATTGTGTTGTTTTGTCCCTCAGTGGGAAGAAGTTGGGCTCAGATAAAATTTCTCTGCAAATTGTTTCTGTCCTCCGTGTGGTCTTACCATATACCTGGGTGTTGTAGCTTCTACAGACTTTGTTGGACAAGTCATCTTTACTCTTAATTTTTGCAGTGTGGTCAGAAAAATGTGGCTAAAAACCTCTGTTTGGAATTTGGAAGAATTAGAATAAGGTAGTGGAGATGTTTAGCTTAGATTCACTCTTTCATTATTGAGTAGATTCTATTGGTAGGGTACAAATATCTGCTGGTGTGGGGCTTTTTGCTTGTGTTTTTTTTTTTGTCTGTTATCATTTAAGGTGTGAGAAGCAGTACTTAAGGATTTGTGTTTGCACAAGGATGAGTTATATGTAGCCTGGGAAAACAGACTCCGATAAGAAAAAACTTGATGTCTTCATGACGCTACAGATAACCTTGAAACCTTATGATTTGTTATAATTATGCAGATTATTCTAATTCTATCTAACTACAGAAATGACATTAGCATTTTAGGTTACAAAAAGTAGGCCTTCCTGACTGCAGCTCTCAAGAGTTTTGGGGAAAAAATGAAGCAGTTCCTGTGTTGTGAGCTCGGGTTCAGACCATGCTCTAGCAGCAGCGTCGTGCACTAAAGCAGAGAAGAGCAGCAGTAAAAACACCCTTCTCCTTCCTGTGTAGTCAACAATGAAGGAAGTTGTTAATTACCAGCTATAGATTTGCTTCTCGTTTTTCAAAGCTTACACTAGCTGGTAACTTTGATTATAGAGTATTTGGGGCTTTACATACATTGCCTCATTAGGGAGACAATAAACCAATTTTAATATGTCTCAGTCTGCTATTTTCAGATGAAACTGTCATCATGGGCCTTTTTTGTTACACTTCACAGCCTGGAATATTTTTTCCTTTAGTTTAGCATGTTTTCTTCTCCCTATATATTGTAGTCTAGATATTAGCATTTTTGGCATTTCACTTAATGACTGTGTACAATATGTCTTTGGGTAAAATACACATCATATAATGCAAACTAAGCAGATATTCCACCTGAACTGTATAAAAACGAAGTATCTTAGGAGTGGTATCTGGAAGAGCTCTGAGTTACTCCATTCTGTGTGCACCGTGGGCCACATAGTGATGTAAACATGGAGTAATGAGAATTTATCACACTGGAGTTCAATTCCGAACCGATTTTGGTGAGCATTAATTAAATAGTATAAATAAAAGTATAATGTTTTAACATTAAAATGTAGCTTGGTTTATAACTCAAACCCTGAGTAGAATATAGATACTTAGATATTGCCTTTTGTACTCGGTCTTGGCTTCCAGGAAACATTTGTAGGAGAAACAGGAAGACAGGAGCCTGGTCTGTAGCAAATGTCTAAGCAGGTGACTCTCCCTGACACCCATTGCTCTCCATGGACCTGTGTGGAGGTCTAATTAGCTGGGACTTGGATGTTGCATGCTAAAATAAATTAGATTAATTCTGTCCTTCATATCTGAAGTATTATTTTTGGGTCTAGTCTCTAGATCAGGGAAGTCAGAGCAAACCAGGGTGGTTACTGCTCGTGATTAATGCCGTCCACAGAGGATTACAAAGGACCTGGTTGTTTGCCATACCTGCTGCTCTGGCAGCCTCAGCTAATTGCTCTGAATGCAAAAGGGCCCTGTTTACACGGCCAGTAGTAGGGGAGGAGGAGGGTAATTTTAGCATTGCATTACATGGCTTTTTAATGACTACTGAAAACTCCCTTTTTGCTGCTACTGACCTGTCACTGCCATCAGAGGAGTTCAGGTTCTCTCCATGGTTTGAATAGCTGTAGGTGTAGTTGCATTACTGCTAAATTTTAGCTGCTGTTCACACTTAACATAAAACTCTTCAGAGAATTTGCGTTTGTTTTTTTTTTTAATTGCTTGAGTGCTTTGTGCTTCTTCCATTTGACAAGCTGTGAAGAGACAAGTATTGGTGAGATTAGGGAAAAAATTCTGTTACTCAGGCACAAATGCATGTGGCACGAAATTCAGGAGCTGGAAACCTCCAAGTGGAGTGGGTGGTGAGATCCTTGCTCCAGCCATTGCCATGGAATTGCTGTGCTGAGCTGCTGCCTTTGGCTTTCCTGGCATAATGGGCTTAAAAAGAGAGGGCAGCCAGCAAGGGCTGGCCCCAGCTGGACACTGCAATAATTTAAATGCAAGCTTAAGTTACTCTGAGGTTGTAATGTATGGTCTGGGTGTATCCTAAACATTTGAAGGTTTTACAGCTCTATTTTGATGTCTAGTTACGGATTTAGGGACTAATTTTAGGCACACGAGTCTAAATATGCATGCCATAGTAACTCCAGTAAAATTTCCCGAACTTTCCTGAAATACCTCTTGAAATTAAACTTATAGGCCATGATTGAGTAAATTACCTAAAAGTGATTTTGGGAAAACATGCATGCTTAAAGGTAATGAATAGTGGGGGATTATTTGTGTGTGTGATCATGTCCTTGAACAGCTTGAACCAGAGTTCAAGCTCTGAAATTTTTGCATTCTATTTCTTCTGGCGACACTTATGAAGAAAATACGGAAACTGCAGCTGAAATCACAGCAGCTGGTGCTAAATAGAGCTGCTTTTATGCATTTTACATGTAAGAGCTGAATTTTGTTATTAACAGACAATGATTTACACTGATTTAGATCAGAGATGAGGATCAGCTCATTCTTATTTGACACAGGTTACAGTGTTACAAAATTTACAAGAACTAAAGCTGTTAGGAAAAATGAATGGAAATAGCAGAGGAAAATCTACCTTATATTTAAAATATGACAGCCTTTATCTAATTGAAAAGAAGACATTATTAGTAGTAGTTTGAATTATTGTGAAAGAAATATATCTGTGTTATATGTTCATTCAAAGATTGTTAGGTGCTAGGGACCGATATGCAAAAATATTAGTAAATTTTAAATTTTCTAATGCTTTTGGGTAAAAAGTGTCATTTTCTTTCTGCATCAGTTTGAGGAGTCTGAGTGAATGTGAGCAGTTTATATTAGGAATTATAGTTGAAATAGAGAGTAAAGTTTTTAGAATGGATGCCTGCACAGAAGCATATGATGATGCTCTTTGCTAATATAATTTCTGGTTGCCAAAGGGGGAAGTAACTTATACTAATAAAGGTCCTTTGACACCAGTAAGGTGTTCCAGTACCTAGCTGGTAAGGGGATAATGCCAAAAGATTTTAAAAAAAAACCCAAATAAACACCAAACATTTTAAAGCTTTCTGCATAAAAACATAGACATGTTTGACTTCTGATTCATCAGTAGAAATTTGATTAAATTATTTTTCATCATCTTGGAATATACATTTTTGACTTTTTTTTGGTGAAAATTAAACCAAACACACCTAAAATTTTGTTACATTTGCCAGTAGGTACAATTTTGGATTGCTGTAACACATTTATTCTTCTATATTTATAATATATATTCATCTCTAAAAAAAAGTGGCCTGTAAGTCATGGTTATTTAAGCAAGAGAATAAACATCAGAATCATTGAACCGAAGAATTGTATTTTCTATAATATTTGCACCGAAAATGGTTTCAGGTTTAAACATATACATTAATAGATTGTGTAAATAGGTGTATGCTGACCTGAAAGAGAACTTCTTTTGTGCAAGGAGTTAATCCATTTGAATGAGGCGAAATTTCATTAAATGTAGCATCCCTCATTTGATTCCTTGAATCTTAATTATTATTACTGCTATTTCTATTATTATTCCTTTTCTTTCTCCCTAAAAGCAAATAGGATCAATACAGTTGGGTCCTGGGCAGGCCATTTCAGGTAGAGCAGCAAGGCCAGGACTTCTCCCTTGTACTCTGAATGTGCAAATACTGCACAAAATGCTGTGATACTACTTCTGGATTTTTTTTTTTTTTAATTTTCAGTAGAGAAAAGGCTTCTCTAGTTTCAAACACAGCGTTTCCAGCTGTATTGCTGAGCAGAAAGGAGCTGAGCTTGTAGCAGTAGCAGACAGGTTTTGAGAACTCTTTGTGCATATCCACGATGCAGAATAGCCTTGTTGTGCTGTCATTGTCACTGCCTGTGACACAATTTTGCTTCCTGGGTTGTGTTTCTCAGCTCAAAGCTGCTTGAGGCTGTTAAGTAGTGTACACAGCATTGCTGAGAGGCTGAAAAAGGGCTTGGAGAGAAAGATGTGCAACTCGTGTGACTCGGGACAGAAGGTCCATCAGGAAGCATTTAAATATGGCTTGGACTCAGCGGAGGGAAAAGAAATTCATTCGTAATAACTTTATATAAACTCAATGGGAAAAATATTTAACAGAATGGAAATAAGGTTGTCTGATGTATCTTTTCTGACTCTAATTCCTGGCAGCACAGACATCAAAAACCCCACAGCCAAACAATCCAAACAAAACTTGAACTGAAATTCCCATGGTGGTCTCTGCAACTGCCAAACCCTTTTACCCAGTGAAATTACTGAGAGGTTTTATATTCCAGAAGTGAGAAGCGTCAAGTATTGACAATTTAAATGAAAGATGGATTATGACTCTGTGCATGTGTGCAGTTTAAATTGTGAGTTATGTAGACTACAAAAAGAGCTTTAGATGGTTCTGAGGGCATATGAATTTGCCTTATTTCCCCTTTAGACTAGAATTTGTAACGTTAGGAGTCCTATCCTTGGAAAAAACATTCACATCAGAGAAGGGAATATGTGGACCACAGCTTTTAAGAGCACGCTATTAATTTGAGAAAAGTCATATTTTTTTTTTTTTTTTAACTTTTTTCCTAAATGTATGTGTTGTTTTTATTAAGGCTAGTTTCCAAATGCACCAGAGTTAGAAACTTTCTGCTCCTCTGGTCAAATCTATATCACTCGAGCCAGAATCTGCATAGTAGTGATGATGACGGTGCAGACCAGCAGACAAACAGAAATCACTTGCACATACATCAGTAGCTGGACTTAAAATAGGAATTTGTGAATCTTCAAAATCTTTTAATAGATTAATATCATTGTGATCATAATCTATTAATTAATCTTCTCTACCATACAGTAGGCTTCAATAGCAGTTAATAATGTAATCCTATGGTTATACCTGTTTCCCCTTTTCCCTTTAAACAGGGACTTAAGAAAATTGTTATGTTTAAACATGCCATAAATATGAGCTGTAAGACCTTGTTACTACAGGTGACACTCTTTTGTAATGCCCTTTCTTAAGGTTACCATACCAGTGTAACACTAAACAGAGGGGGAGTTTTACATAGGTACAGGTCTAAGAGGTCAGCTGAAACTAAAAAGACACTTATTGCAAATTATAAGATGCCTTTGAGGTGGGAAAAGGTCTCTTAGGAACAAAGAGGTTGTTCAAAATTTCTTCTAAATTGTTGTCTCAGGTTATCTGTGGTCATAATGATTGTAGTGATAGAGAAAGTTTGAAAAAGTTGTTGAAAATCAGATTTCTTTAACAAAATTGTAGTAAAAAGGACTGGAAATAATAACATCAATTACCCTATTGCCACAAGATGCCAGTGAAGAAATGCCTGAGTCAGTGGATGAAACGTGGAATGATAAATGTCACTGACTTGGGCCAGTCTTCTCCCTCCTGGTTTCTTGTCTTTGCACAGCTCCTCGAGTCAGACCTTGACCCTGTATCTCAGCCTGAGCACGCATCGGCTCACCCCCTTTTCACTCTGTCCTTATACAGCTTTCAGTTTGACTGAAATGTTCTTGAGAAAAAAGTTACCCAGGGCACAAGGAAAGAGTGTTTTTCTCCAGTAATTGTCACATTGGAGCCCTGAAAGTTCATTTTACTCCAGATGAAACCATTAATTGGAAGTAACCTGCAATATGTTTTGCCTCAAAACAAGATTTTAATCTGTCTTTGACAAACAAAGTGTGGGAAATAAATTAGGAAAGAGATGCCTAAATATGGGGGAAAAAAATTTAAAAATAATATTCATGCTTTCCCAAGTAAAATAAACTTTTCAAAATCTGAGTCATTATTTTAAAGTAAGGAAATGCTCTGGTGTGTGTTGGTTTGGTTGGTGTTTTTGTGATACTTGGAGACTGTGCAAAGTACCCTCCCTTCCCCCAGAATAACAGGGCCCTAAACTAAGCACGGGGACTTTACGTAACTTTGTTACTGACTCAGGTGATGCAAAACTGAATAAAGGTGAGTGGTGTTGGTGCCAAGTCGAGCTGCACTGCTCAGATGAGGGTTAGGAAGGAAGGGAGTGCTTCTGTCAGACATGAATTTAGATGCTCTAAGGATTTCCAGTTTGAGAAACCTGAAGAATGCAGTCACAAAAGGACAAATTCTGCCATTGCATCTTAGTTCAGATGCAAACTAAAAACCTTCTCCTGCCACCACCAATCCAGGAGGATTTGCAAACCTGACATTTAAAAGAGATTTTGTGCATTGGGCTAAGTAATGTAGGAAATGATTATATCAAAAAGTTTATTTCCCTTACAAGGGGACTTTCACATGAATTTGCTATTTCATATGCGGGTTTTAAAGTGCCACGTAGGTTCATCACCTCTGAGGCTCTCCCAGCAGTCAGAGTGAAGCAAGAACTCATTTTAATTGTCTTATTCACCTTGTTCTTGTTGAAGCAGAAGGTTTCATGTTTTTCAGTGCTGGTCTGCAGATTACTTGAAGACCTCTTGATTTTGGGAATGGCAGTTGCGTTTTAAAGCTGTTGATTAATATTAATTTTTTTTTTTTACCAAGTATGCCAAAGTAATTCCATTGCATGTTTCTATCATCTGTGTTATTTAAGGGTCTGTTCACATAATTATTTTGTGCCGCTGCCTGAGGCAGGACCCAGTGTATTAGGCAGATATCCACATACAAAAAAATCCTTGCTTAAGGAGCTTGAAAAAAATTAGTTTTATTTTATCATTCTAGTTGTCGGAGTGGAGCAAATGGATTTGGACCAGTGTATCTCTTATATCTGCTGTGTTATTTTCAGCATTTTATTCTTATAAAGGGTACATGAGATGGTCAGCAGCTTCTCTGGGCAGTGTTGGTTGTCCCCCTGTTGTTGTCCCCACCCAAGGTGTGGAAACCAGGGCCAACCAGGGGGCAAGGTGCTCAGGAGGAGGTGAAAGGGAAATGAAGGATCTCATGGAAGTTTGGAGGTGAAAGGGAAATGAAGGATCTCATGGAAGTTTGGAGGTGAAAGGGAAATGAAGGATCTCATGGAAGTTTGGAGGTGAAAGGGAAATGAAGGATCTCATGGAAGTTTGGAGGTGAAAGGGAAATGAAGGATCTCATGGAAGTTTGGAGGTGAAAGGGAAATGAAGGATCTCATGGAAGTCTGGAGTTACTCATCGTACATTTCAGTCATGCAACACGCAGTGTGTAAAAGTATGTACCTAGAGAATATTGCTGTTTGTTTAGAATCAACATTTTGAGTGTGAATAGTCAAAAGTAATTTAAAATATTTTTTCAGGCTGGGAATCACAGCTTTACACATAAGATTTATGGCTGTCAGAGACCAGCATCTACTGGACTAGTTAGGATTTCTGTTTGTTTTTCATGATGGGCAAAGAATGGAAAGGAAGATCTTGACTAATGGTTCTTTTTATGGCAGAAATAGAAGAGTTTATTCTGTGCTTGTTTTTTGGGTTTTTTCCTTTCTCAGAACTCTTCCAGTATTTACACCTAGTTTCCATTTAAAAAAAAAATAAATCTTTATTCATGTGAAGAATTTCTGTGAGAAAAATCAGCAGTATCAGTGTTATCTGGCAGGTCTCTACTCTGCAATTCTCCAGCAAGTCCTGTTTTGAATTGGCAGTATCAGAAGAGATGACATTATCTTTATATGGTTTTGAGAAAAGGAAACAAAAAGTGTCATCAGCGTGAAGGTGAACTTTGGTTGTGGTGCCTGTAGGAGGAGTTTTCATGCCATTTTATCTTTGTTCAGCAACTTAGATTGTGCAAGAACTGTCTGAAGACAGATCTGCCTGGCATGAGAGTGTAACAAATGGATATTTCATAATTCTGTTTTTTGTTTTGTTGGGTTGTTTTTTTTCCAGCCAAACAGTGTGGCTTCCTTCTGTATTAAAAAATACATATTTTTTTTCCCCTACTGAGATTCATAAATTTTACTAGTTTATTCAGGGAGAGTCTTAGGAGCTGTAGGAATAAACCTCACTTTTGTGCCTTTTCTTTTTCCTTTTGGTGTAAGGCATGTAAAATTTATTCTTCATTAGAAATAACATCCCTTAAAGTTAATTTTTGGGGAGTTTTTACATATAACATCCTATTGCTAAAAGGAGTCTTTATTTGACAGTTATGCAAACAACTTAAAAAAGTGTTAAATATTTAAATCCAACTTTCTTTGGTAAGAACCATGGGATGGTGTGGTCCTGTTGGCTTTTGTTCCCAGTTCAGGAAGCACTGAGATGCCTTTCCAGTGGGCTGTGGTCCATCTGTTGGGAAGGTTTGCAGAGCAGTGTCTGTGAGTGTGTGGAGGTCTTGCTCTCCAGCACCTTTGTTGCTTCCCTGGTTTGTATTTCCCAGAGCTGAAGGGAAGGGTGGGGCTGTGGAGGCTCAGGGGGACCTTATTGTGACTCAGGTGTCCTTGGACAACTTTGCTTGTGACAGCACTGTTGCCTTTCCAGTGGAAAGGTCTTGTCTCCCCAAAAGTTTGAGAGTGCTTTTTGATTAGGAGCATGAAATATTGCCATAAATCACTTTGAGATTAAAAAAGGGACCTACTTTAATTCAGTTCTGATGATAAATATGTCTCGGGGAAAATTGATGAAGTCACTCCTTCAACTGGATTTTGCCTTTGATTGGATGGGCTAGGAAGAATGATACAGAAAAAAAAAATATACTTTATACCCTAAATGCTTATATGTATCAGATCTACTTTTATATCTGTGTTGTTGTATTTGTCTTTCATCTTTTATTCATGTCTCTTATACATGTGGATATAAACGTTTGTTGATTGCCATATCAAAAGGCAGAAGTAACATCATAACAGTCTGGATGATATGCACAGTAAGACTTTATGATACTGAGAAATTTGCAAGAATTATGCTCTTGATATTTCACTGCTTGAGCCTAGATCTGGTATGTGAGATCACAACGGCTCAAAAAGCACAAAAGGGGTTGGTTTAGGAAGATGTTAGTTGAAGCCTTTCATGCTTTTCACTCTTGACAGTGATTATAATGAAGATAATGAAGTGGTTGACAATAGAGTTTTGAAGAATGAAATGCGATAAGAAAGGAACTGCACAATGGATATAAAAATGGTAGCTCCACTCGGTAGAATGGGGATAACCAAAGGGATGATTTGGAGAGACAGATGATGCCTCAGAATCCCGAACTCCTCAGATATCTTTCTTAACAGTTCTGTGACAGAACTCTGTCCTGTACATTTGAACTAAAAGTAAACTGTAGGTGTCAATCTCAGCAGGTCAGCACTTTTTAGCCTTTCAGAATAGAGAGAAACTACTACAGTGCAGCTTCCTGGGTGAGACAGTGCAGAATTAAGAGCTACGATCATTGAACTTCCTGACTTCTGTGATCTGGAAGCTGTCAAGGTTAACAGCTGGGTTTATTTACATTGTTTATGGAGGAGGAAGTGTCATTTATCTACTGGGAGTAGGAGCTGGCTGAGACAAGCTGAGCAACAGACACATCTTGAGGTTTGTTGGGGTTTTTTGGACTGTGAGAATTATTTTAATACAATTAATTGAGCAAATATCTCAATAGATCAATCCTTGATAAGTATCTGCTAGAATTTACAAAATTATTTTTTTGAGAGGAGGGAAAAAACCTAAAAATGTGAGTTGAGAAAATGGCAAGCCATGTTTTTACTTTTAAGAGTGAATGAAGCAGAATTTTTCCTCTCTTTGAGGAAGTGGTATGTGTTTCAAACAAAAAACATTTGTCTCCTTTTGCTCTACTTTTGTCCTCAAAAAACCCCCAGTGCACAGGCAGGTGACGTGTACAGGGCCTTGACTGCAGCTCCAACAAATCAGGATTGGGCAAGTTCAGTGGCACTTCAGCGACTGCAGACAGGCCAGGGCATATTTTGAAGATTTTGACATTGTGGAGGCTGAAGCTGGGCTGGGAAGCCTCTAAGATTGGTGACAATGAGCACAGGAAAAGGAACCCAGCCTCACTCTCTGGTTCCAGATTCTTTGCGAAATGGGTGAGGAACAAAACATGTTATTTTATGTTCATACCGAGGGTGTGTTTTAGGACAGGATATCAGAAATCCAGACCCCTCAGTAGGCTGATATTTTACAGTACAGTCAGTTGAGAGTAGAATATAGTTTTTCGATATCTCCCCACCACCCCAGTATTGTACCTTTTTGTGTGCTTTGAGCTTTAGGGGACTAGAATTTATCTATTTCTGCTTCAAGTAGAGGGATTTTATTCACTTTGATACTCTTCAGGGGCTTTCATTCTGACTTTGATTTTGAGAGGAACCAAAGTTGTATTTGGCATATATGGAAATCAAGCAGTTTGTGTTTGGCCATTTGATTTTTATATCCAAAGTTCTTGGTTTCTAATTCTTAATTCTAAAGTAGAATTTTAATCTAATTCTAAAGTAAAACTAAAAATCATAGCATGGTTCCTCTCTTCTTCCCCCTTCATTAGTACACGTGTATATTATTTTAATCCTGATATAGTGAAGTAGCAAATAATTCTGACTGAAGTAATTGTGGAATCCTTTGATATTCAGGGGTTTTTGCAGTAACTCATGTTGCTTCATATATTAGTGGTCAAATTTTTATCCAGTGAGCTGCCTATTAAAATTCTCCACTTTGCAAAGTTCCACAGGACAGATATTCCCTAACTTGTAAGTGAAAGGCTCTCAGGCACAGAAGCAAGAGAGGGTGACAACTTGTGACAGGACAGTGGTGTTGTGAGAGAACTCTGGGCTGGTGCACAGCTGGAAAATACAGTCATGTCTCAGAACTGCCCAGCAAAAATGCTGGCCCCAGAAATCCCTCCTTGATTCTTCCCCAGATCAGGGATTTGGATTAAAGTCCTGTTGCTGATCACATGATGTAGCCCCAGCTGAAGCTGCACAATGGAGAATCACTGGACGAGGAACCCGCTTGTTCTGTGATTGAGAGCTTTGTGTTCCTTTTAACCTGGTCTTTTACTAACAAGGATTCCTTTTATTGCCCATAAAATGCATGACTTCTGCTGAATCCAGAAGACAGGTACTTCATTACTCCACACACAAATTGGGGCAGTGAGAGTGGCACTGGGAGAGAGTACTGTGAGTTTATTTGCAAATGGAACCCTGCTCACAAGGTGCTCCTCTGGGGAAATGGAAAGCTGGAGTGGAAAGTCCGGGTTCTGGAGGCTGCTGGTGAATTTGCCGTGACACACCTATTTCTCCCGAGGGCTTTTTGAGTCAATTGCAGGTGTGTGGGCAATTCTCCTGCACCCAGCTGTTGTCTCCAGGGCCAGCACTGTCTTCCCTACCAGCCTGATTCTGTCAGGGCACGCTTCTGTATGACTCTGCTCTAGCTCCTCTTTACTGAACCCCACCACACCAACAGGCTCCCTGCAGGTCGTTTCATCCTTTACTACTCCCACTGGTACCAGCTGGAAAACTTTTAAAAAGCACAATTTTGGAATGAATAATTAAGATACACAGAGCTGGCTCCTCGTTTATTGAGAAACAGACACTGATTATTTTCCCCCCTTCCCTGCAATCCACATCCTCAGGTAATTGTCTTGGTACCTGAAATGTGTTCATACATGAAAATACTGTCACTGTAAATTCCTATTTGTTTCTGGCAGAACAGATTGTGTATAATGCTTGTTAATGGATTAATTCTTCCTTTGGAAGCTATGCTACCTAGGGAAATACCCCATCTTTTAAAACTGATTTTAAATAACAGTATTAACCTTAAATGTGGAAATATAGATACATTTTTACAAGACCTACGAGTACATAAAAAATACTGATGTGTATTTTGCTAATTTTAAGAAATCTGTCTGGTTAGAATTTAGATCAGTGATATTTTCTGTCGAATTTTTATTTAAATAATTTGATAATGCATTTTAAAAAAATTTCAAAGACATTTTCAAAATTATGTTGTCTTCAAAATGGAGAACAGAAGCATAGAGGAATTGTTTTCTTTCCCTAGAGGTAACAGGATCTCTGAGTTTATGGAAGGCAATATTGGCCTGTTTCGTCAAATACACTTTTTGATAATCCATCAGATATGAAAGGGAGTTCTGTGATGTTCTCCAAAAGCTTGCAAAATTAGGCTTTATCAAATGGCAAAGTGAATTTCAAAAGCAATAATCTGCTTTCAGTGGCAACCTGGATTAGTTAGGCTGTGAACTGACTTTAAATTCCTGGTGGCATAAAAGAAGGGGAATGTGGCTTCCAGCTCAAATTCTGTAGCAATTTTAATGCACATACTGTTCTGCAGGAATGACTTGCTGACTGCAACACCTAGAAACATGGCTTCTGTCATGGGTCACATCCTGATCATTTTAACCATGTAAAACTTTGATATGTAGGTCAAATACTGTCCGCCTGTAAAGGAGTGGGTATGGCGTGAGATCAGCAGAATTAGGGTGTGAGTGCTTGACAATTTCATGGCACAGCACCCACGTAATGGCTCAGTCATCACGGCTGGAAGTAACAAACAAAGACGTGAGAGGAGCAAGGCTGGCATCAGGAAGTGTTTTAGTGATTAAAGAGCAAATACTGGGAATTAATTATAACTTAGGAGAGTTCCAGGCCTGTTCTCATTGAAACCAATGGCAGCTGGCAGGCAGCAAGGTTAAGCTCACAGTGCCTTGGAAGGATCTTGGGTTTGGTGCTGCCATTCAAACTCCCCACTTGGCCTCAGAACATGTCCAGTGTAAGCCCCACAAAGAGCAGAGCCGTGTCACATCACAGGGATGGCTCAGGGATGGCATAGGAAAGTCATCTCATGATCCAGGAATGAGTTTGTTCTCTCTGTGCTTTCTGAGCTGATCCCCTGGGCCTCTGCTTGTGCTGCTGTGTGGTTCAGAGAGCTGTTCTGCAGGAGCAGGGCTGAACCCACCAGTTCATTGTGTAACCATTGTGGTGTTTTCAGTGCTGAGTTCCAAAGGTACAGTCACAGGTTTGGTGGTGGCTGCCCTCGGTTCAGGAGCGGGTGTTGGAATGTGTGGTACAAACCGTGGTGGTTGTGGTACAGTTCCATTTTCAGTGTGGCAAAGCAATTCAGAGCCTGCCTAAACTCTGTGTGCTTTTTACCAGCTCTGGAGGAAAATTTTTTGGAGGTCAGGACTGACCCAACAGAATGTACATTCAGAGTAGCCAATAAGCCATCCCTTTATTATTTATAGCACAATCATTCATAAATGTATTTAAGAAAAAAAGGGATGATCTATTCTCTACATGCTCCTTAAAGGGATTCCATTTTAGCTTCAATTGTAATTTTTACCTTTTCCAGTAGAATTTATTGACACAATGCCTAGCACAAGCCCCAGATTTTGCATCATCCTTTTGTCTGCAAGCATATTCACCAGCCGCTTAATTTGTCATAGCCCTGGAGGTATCAAAACTAATGAGCTTTGTTTGAATAGACTTTTTCCAGTTCATCTAGCACACTTTGGGGTAATCATTCAGTTTCTGTTTGCTTCTGATGTGAAGCATTGTGGGAAATATAAGAAAATAATGGTTAAAAAAAAGCAGTATAAATTGTTAACAGCCACATTCTCTGAAAAGCCCTAAAGATGTTATATTTTTAATTTCTCTATTTATTGAAGTATTGTGGGTACCTTAAGTACAATCATTACAAGATAATATCAAAGGAGAATCTGATAAAATGCTATTTTTCAATTAGCTTTGAGCTTAATACTTTGCTTTTTTAAGTATTTCACAGCTAACAAATCTTTAAACAATCTAACCTTTCAGGATTTGGAAGTGGACAAGATAATAACTATGAATACATAATACTGTAGCAGTGCTAAGGGTTTAAAAATCTATTACTGGGATTACATACAGGAATACCTTTTATTGGTCAGACAATTGCATTTTCATTTTTATAAAGCATTTCCCTATACTCAGTATTATACCACAGAGATACACAAAAATGGAAAGCAGAGGTGTGCACTGCATAAGTAATTTCTGAAAGTGTCAGACACTCTGTACAACATATGCTTTTGATCTCAAATTCCTGGGAAGATTTGTCCTTCTTGCTGATTAGGACAACGTTTGCTCTATATGCTTTAGAATGATATATCTTTAACTTGTAGGAAGTCTCAAGTTATTGAATAAGGGATTTCAAATTATTTTTCAAAGTTAGGGCAATGAGGAATGATTCCCTAGAATTTTTGATTAATTTCTTCTGAAGGGAAAAAAAAAAAGACCCTGATAGGCCAAGCTCTAAATTAAGCAGCTCAGCGAGTCATTATTTTCAACGGGATCTAATAAGCAACTGAAACTTAACTGTGTGCTGAGTGCATCAGTAAAGCATAACACTTCTAAATAGTCCATCACAGCCCAAAAAGGGCTGCTTCATGTGAACAGTCCCAGGACCTCTTAGTATATTTTCACATTTCTCATTAAAAGATGATTTGATGAAAAGCTTTTTTTCTGTAAAGCAGAGTGAGGAAGAGGGAAGAAAGGAGGAAGAGAAGGGGAAGGGCAAGAGTTATTTGCTTTTAAAATCAATATCCATTGGAGCTTTTTTGTAATGCATTGTAATATTAAGATGACTTGGAAAAAAAAAAAGAAAACAACTAGCAGGAGAGAGCACAAAGTTAGTTAGAAACTCAGCCTACTAAAGTTGGAGTAGAAACTGTGGCCAAGGTTGTCCCTTTCTTTATTAACTGATAATTTTATATCAGTGCAGTGCTCTGTGGAGATGCCCATGCTGCTGTTGAATAAGACACCTGAGTATCAGGAGCTGTTTTAGGTTCCTCACCAACTCATGGTCCTAGGGTTTACTTTACATCTCAGTTGGTCTAGGTGGAGTTTTATGAGACAGCTGCAGTGTTTCTGTAGCTATTTTGGGTCTCCTGGCTTAGGAGCCCTCCCAAGCTGCCCTGTGCTGTGCAGACATTCTCTTGGTGACACAAATCAGTTTGCAATCCAGGGCTTCTGCAGGTTCCATGTGTGATATTGAGCTCTTAGGTGGCATTGACAAGCAGTGTTTGTCTTCTCAGAGATAGAGCTATAACTTCTGCTCGTTGCCTTCACTGTCCTATTCAGGCTTTCATCACTGGTGAATTGGATTGCTGCTGTGAAATCTCCTCTCTTGGAGGTCACTGGGGAGGCAGTTCAGAATACAGAATGTGAAACATCTTGTGGGGATGGCTAAGGCAGGTTCAACAAGTACAGTATTTCACACAGTTAAGGAAAAAACTTTTGAATTGTACGTTACATTATGGCTATGCAGCACTTCTACCCCCTTATCCTATGGGAAGGCACCACCTTTTTTCCTCCCTTACTGTTGCTTAAATGTTCAGGCCCAGGATGGGATTTTAGGTCACTGTCTGTTTGGAGAAACTTATTTGAACCTTTTGTGCTAAACAGTGACCTGCTCACAAGTCTCAGTCACAGATACAAGGGCTTGGAGGGGCTGCATTCAGAGTGGATAAAAATCTGTCTAAAACTTGAGGTGTTTTGTCTGAGAAAAGTGAGATGCTAGATCAAACTAACAAAAAAACCTCAAAAAACCAAACTAAGAAAAAATGTTTTTGAGGCAAACTCCTGTGTTCTGTATTACCTGTTTTCAGGATTATAATTTTCTTCTGCTCTCGTTCCTCCCATGCACTCTGCTCTTCATTATTTTCTTTCTTTTTTCCCCTCTGTTTATTTTTCTTATATTTGCTTGTTTACATTTACTTACTAATTTAGTGTCTTTCTACTGTGTCTGGTGTATTCTCAAGGATAAATTCATTCAGGTAACCTCAGCATCACATCCGTGTGGTTTTTCCTATTCCAAACTATTTATGTAATTTCTCGGGATTAAACCA
>VZTA01017834.1:2587-20490 GCA_013398855.1 Mohoua ochrocephala | reverse complement strand
CATCACATGGGATACATTTGTGGTGGATGGCATGACAGAAAATGAACCTTCTTAGAGCATCCCGTTATGTAATTACAGTTTGAAAGATGTAGAGTGTTATTCCCCACAGATGATTAACCCACTTTTAAGGGGTGATAGGTGTTATTAATTGACCTGTTCACTGAACTCTAGAAGGTTTTTGGGAATGTGCATATACCACAAATTATGATTCCACATCGTTAATCATCCAAGTCTCCTTCATGACTCAGTAGAAATGGAAATCAAAAGGAAAAAGGCTAGAAGATGACTTATTTTTTTACAGACCCACAGATATACTACAATAAATACAATTTTTCAGGTCACAGTTCAAAAAGAAGTGACCTCTCTCTGTGCCTCCTGACAGATTTAACCATTTCTCCCTTCCCACCTCTGTTTTCTTCCCTGGAGTTGCAGTCTCATTACTTGTGCTCTTCACCAACATCCTGTCTCTCCATTTCAGGTCTCCCCTTCCTTTAACCCTTTTAATCCTTCTTTGTATTAAGTTTTGCTTTCGTTCCCCCCCATAACATATACCACATAAAGCTCTTCGACAATTCTTGGTGTGCAAAGCAATGTGGGGAAAGGGCAGAAGAGCAAAGAGACTACAAGCCCAGACAAGTGGGCAGAGGTCTTCCCCAGCCCAAGAAGTTTGGGTGTGGGGTGCCCATGTGCTCTCCTGTGCACCCTTACCTTGTTAATGCATATCTTTCCATGTGCCCTTCTAGAAGCAAAGTGTAACCACTCAAATGTATAATAGATAAGGGAAAGACAGCAGACTGAGACTAATTGAGCTATTCCTCCAACAGAAACGCAAGAGAAGGAGTTATTAATATTCTTCCTAGAGGCTTTGGATGTGCTCCAACATGTGATGAGAGATCTGCACCTGTATCCTTTATGAATATTTAAGGATACCTTATTGTGGTGTCAGGACACAGACTTTTGTACTGTTTGTTCTGCTAATGGGATTTATCTTCATCAAGTAATGTTCAGCATGAGTTCTTCTAAAGGATGCCTGTATGGTTAAACTATGGTAACTCGAATGATGAGTTAAAGACCTGACTGAACACCGAGTGTTGCTTATGAAATAATCATGACTTTGAGATGATGGATAGCCTTGATTCCCCGAATTTCCAGCTGAGATTTTCAGCAGGAGCTTCATTAGACAGACATGGGTTGAGACTGTTGTAATCCAAATACAAATGAATTTGAAAAACTGTTCTAACTTAAAACTTTCAGATCTGAATAATTTAGATTGCCTGATTGCTCCCCAAACTAACATCTTCATTCCTGTTTTGATGGCAGAGAGGAGTGGAAGAGTCATATTGTTGTACTGAGTTTAAATAATTTCAAGAAACTTTCCCATCTAATGAGGGAAAATCAAATTCAGATGTTTTGAAGATGAGCAAAACTCTGTAATTGTGCTTGGGGAAAATGAGTTAGTCTGAAGACTGATTCTTTTCTCCAAACATAGCACAGGGGACTGATTTATGTAGACAGCATACAAGAGAAGAGACGATTACTGAACCCTCTGAATTTTTACAATACATTGAAAACACGCAGAAGAGCCTAACGTCATTTGCCTGACTTTAGCAGGTATTCAGAACATAGGGGAACCCAAATCAAAGAACCTCTGAGGCCTCTGAATCTCAAATATTTCTTAGAAAATCAATAGTGTTTAAGATAGTGTTCTGCAGATCCAGAATCCCGTTGGCCTTGGCCCCAAAGAGTTCAGAATTTAGAAGGCAACAGAGGGTGCACAGCCTTGGCAGCTCCTCTCCCCTCCACGCCCCATTGCGACAAGTAATGATGAAGATTTACAGATCCCCTAACTGAGGCCAGCATTTCACCATTTAGAGCTTAGAAGATTCTATTCCCTGTCTCCTCTTCATCTTCCTTACTTAAAAAAAATTTGAAATTTCTTCTTCTTTGACCTACTCAAAACAGCCCAGAAAAGCTCATTTAAAAACCCAGGGGATAGGGAAGGGTTTAGAGAGTAAATCTGATGAAGAGAGGCTGAGGGAGCTGGGAAAGGGGCTCAGGCTGGAGAAAAGGAGGCTCAGGGGGGACCTTGTGGCTCTGCACAATTCCTTGACAGGAGGGGGCAGCCAGAGGGGGTTGGGCCCTGCTCCCAGGGAACAAGGGACGGGAGGAGAGGACACAGTCTGAAGGGGAGCTTCAAGTTGGGTATTGGGAAGAATGTGTTGACAATTGTTGCTAAGGATTGGAATGGGCTGCCCAGGGAGGTGGTGGAGTCACCATCCCTGAAGGTGGTCAAGAAACAATTGGATGAGCATTCAGTGCCATGGTCTGGTTGACATGGTGGTGTTTGGTCAGAACTTGGACTTGGTGGTCTTGGAGGCCTTTTCCAACCTTAAGGATTCTCATAGAGCTGGGAGATTTTCCAAAATTCTCAGGCTCTTCTCTCTTCAAGTAATAAAAGGAGTTTAAAAGGCATTCTGGGACCTCCTCGGACAATGTGCTCCTCATCCTCGGCACACAGGGAAGGGCTCTGGCACGATGCAATCCCTGTTGGGTTTCAGGATTTTTGCTTACACTAATGTTATGTAAGCAAAAAACCCAAGGTAGGAAACATCCAAACTTCTCCTTAGCCCAGCTCCAGCACCACTGCAGTGGCTGCTTCACTGCCTGGGCTAAAACCATTGTTTAATCCTCCCTGAGCCAGCCCAGGGTCAACTCTGAACCCTGGAGCCCGGGAATGTAGAACCTGCTGAAAATATGGCCCATCTTCACAAGATTTTAGTTGGAGCAATTGATATAGTCAAGAAAAAATGAGCCAGTTTGTAGGCACAGAAATCTTCTTTTGGAGCTTTCCAGACCCCTCTTCAGGTTCAGTGATTACTCTTGTTCATTTCTAGGCTATCTGACTGTTTATTCATTCCTAAAACTTGAAATCCTAAAACGGAATCTTTCTGAACTGGTGTGGTTTCATCTCAATATGTTCTCACAGCCCAGTAAATTCTGAAGTCTTGCTGATTTTAATACAGATAATACTGTATTAATACTGCAATTAGACTCTTTGGTTTGAATCTAAACTAATTCTCATCAAAGGGAGAAAAAAAAAGGTATGTTATAACTAATAGCTGAAATGATGAACATCTTGCACAGGTCACCAAAATGGGAAAAAAGGGGATGAAATTTTGTTTGTTCTGCTTCTCACAAAGCATTATGTTTATTACTAATTTGAGCTGCTGCATTTTAAAAAAAAAAATACTTTCAGGTGAAAAAAACCCAAGCAGTTGATAATTCTATATAAACACCGAAGTTCTTGTGCATTTTTCATGCATAAGCAGCTGTAAAATATAGGTGTTACCACATAATTTAGAAAGAAAAGCAGAATCTACTATTACAGGAGACTTGCGTGGTGCATTTAAATGATTAGTACCAAAACAGACTCCTCAGAGCAATTAAGCAGAAGAATATTTAAGAGCTGTCATTGCATAAAATGTCAGTGAAATCCGTGTACCTGAATGAGCGGATCCCTTTGGTGAACCAGAACTAGAAACCACCCAACTCTGCATTGCACCTGGGATACTCAGATGTGTTGTGATCTTGCAGGTCACTGGAGATGTCTGTCACTTCTCCTGGTGCTGCACCAAAATGCCTTGCCTTGAATTTTCCTTGGGCAGCAAGGTGCTACCCAAAATCCAAAATAGGAGAAATATGTTTGTTTTCAAAAGAACTGGTAAAATAGAATATTAAGTGAATGAAAATAGGAAAGAAGAAAACCCCCAAACTCTTTTAGCTATGATACAGATTATTAACTGCCTTAATAGTAGAACATAATTAGGATTGGTAGTACAGACATCAGGGTAAGTTTTGCTTCCAGGCTTCCGAGTGCCACACATTATTACATTGCTCTTTACTACTCTCTAAGACTCAGGCTGCAAATCTTGAGTAAACCACTGCACTCCTCTGACTCTGGAACTTGTTCTGCCCCAGGACATTGGGTTGTGTTGCAAATGTCATCTCATATTGTTAAACTCCGCTGAGCATATTGAAAAACACAAACCAGAACAGTCCAATAAATTGATAGCCTGTGTCCACACACCTTAGATGGAGCAGTGTTTCCCTCAGAGTGTGAGGGTGACAATTGCAGGTCTTATATCTGTGCAAGGAAAGAAGTAAAAGTAATACCGGTTTAAGATATCATTGTAGGAAGAGAAAGGAAGGATGGGTTTTCCTGCCACCACTATGAGATTTCCAAGTTGTGGATTTACCACTCTAAGAGGATCAATGACACAGATATGCTCCCCAAAAATCAAATTAAAAGACATGCTCTAAAAAACATCACCAAACTTCCTGCTGAAAACATTTTCCGAGTAAATGCAACCATTTTTGCAAATCTGTGATGATTTCAATTACATTCCTATTGAGGCATATTTTATTATGTTTTGATTAGACTTTGGTGACAAAATTTAAAATGAATATTTGCATCTGACAGGAAGAAGTACTGCTAGGGTGGAAGATATTATGTGAACAAAATGTTCCTTTTCAGTAGTCTTGATTTTTGTTTTCCTCAGAATTTTCAGGGCTTCCCATGAGATTATAGTTTGGTTTATTGAAATTGTGCAGTGGGGGGAAAAAAGAAGAGAATTTAAGAACCAGCTACCTCAATACAAAATACAGTGCAGCTAAGTTGCTTGATAGCTAAATATGGACCATTACCACACTCTGAAAGGTATTGATCAGTGTTAGACACTAAACAAGGCTAAAATGGATTAAAGAAAACGTATCCTTCCCATTTTGAAAGACTCTAATTTCTTTTCTAAGTGCTGTATGTCCTTGCACTGAACCTATATTTATTCTCATTACAAACCAATGCTGCTGTCTCTACAACAGAATTCAAAGTATTCGATATCAGCAACAGGTTTATCATAGAAAATAACAGCCATGGCCATTTCTAAAAAAATATATGTGCTTATAAAATACTTTCCTTTTCAGCAAAGGGACACTCTCAAATGCACGTTCACATACGTGTTCTCCATATGAAATGCATGGGGATTTGAAGTGAAAGAATGGTTAAAAATCGAGTGTTCAGACACCCAGCCTCCAAAATATTTTCTCAGCTAGCCAGTTCTCCCTGTTTAACATATCCCCCTGAACTGTAAGTCTTTAGGAGTGATGCATGAGGAGAAACGGAGGAAAATAGAATAAAGCAAGATTTTCTGTGCTGTGACAGATGATTCTGTGGAGTATTTTCTTTTGTTTGGAGATTTTGTGCATTCAGCTGCATCCAACCCTCTCCCTGGATCACCCTGTTCTGCACTCCCACATTCCAATCCATGTGTTTGTGGTGGACATTATCAATCTATCTGAAGATTTTGCTAATTTACTGTGGTTTTGTGCATGTCTGGATCTTCAGAAGTTCTGTGCTGGAGACAATTCCCTGCCAATCAATTGTGCTGTGTTGTGTTATGAGACGCCCAGAAGATGTGCAGCTACACACAGTCCTGATCCCAAAACTATGGAGCTATCATTTTCCCTTACAGTGGGGACTCTCACCTCATTTCCACCCAATCTGTGAAAGGAGGAAGGGCAGCTCCTGATGCCAAGACCTGCTTCCAAGAACCAGCACCACCAAACTCACTGCTGTATTTCTCAATAAGCCTGGTGTTATAAATTGTCTTGGAGTGCAACAGGAGTCTGTTCACATTGCTAATCAATCCTACAAGATAAGAGGCTTCCATAGGAACCATAAAGAGATTCTATAAGAACCTCCTCATAGAGACCTTATCACTCCCTAATTTTGATGTCCTTGGCTCTTGTTCTGCTCTCCCACTAATCAATCATTAAAATGGGGGTGTGTGGAGGTCCCAGTAACCATTTGACCTGTTCTTATCAACTTTCCCCCTTCATGAAGCTGCTCACTTCCCTGTGATTTGTGTGGATCAATACAGCAGAAAGGTCACAAAAGCACTAAACAGAGATGCCAATCAGAAAGATGTCAAAAGAAAAAGAAAGTTTGACAACATCAGGATCAATCAGGGGCTGCTCAGGAGAACTTGTCAGCAGTGATTAATGGCACATTGTGCAGTTGCTGTCATTTGGAAAATGCTTTAGAAGTTTTGAGATCACTGCGTGGAGAAATTGACTTGAAGCTCTTTTGTCATATTGAAATTTAGGAGTTACGGGGTCCAGACTGGGCCAGGAAGACTTTTTCTTAGCAAACAAAAGCCCGGTGGTGTCATGGATGAGTAAAACTCCCTTAACTGTGTTTGGGTAATAATGGCATCCACTCCACACAGCCCTGAGGAAACTCTGCTCCCCATCTCCGTCACGTCACAATTAACTGGGTGACCAAAAAAGTGACATTTACAAAGGAATACTCTGAAATATGGTACTGTGAAAAGGAGTGGTGACACTTCACGAGCAGAAGTCCTCTTGTTGCTCCCTTCCTTCCCTGGGTATTTCCAAAGCCCAAAATCCACAGTAGACTTTGGATCTGTGATAGAGTCCCCTGCGAATTCCAATGCCCTCAGAGGAGCTCCTGAAGCACAGGTGAGGGTCATGGGAAGAGCTGGATGACTGTAAGCTGGACTGTCCATAACTCATGCAGTGTGTCACAGGAATGGCAGTTTTACCCTTGGTACCATCTCTCAAACTGGAAGGCAGTTCTGTTGTAAAAGCCAAGAAGAGATGTATTACCAAGGTTCCTTTGGAAGCAGAGAGAGAGAGTGAAAAGAGCTGTGTCACATTTCCAAAGCTTTTTCAGTGCTTCTCCATCCTTCTAATTTTTTTTTGGTTTTTTTTTGTCTAGGGAAGGGAGAACCCAGATTTTGTGCATGGAGAGTCTATGCCATGGTTGTCAGCAGAGACAGGCTGAAACTATCCACTGGCACCATCCCAGTGAACATGTCTTCCCACTACTTATTCAGCAGTTGTGATTCATGTCCCTTTGCTACTGCAAGTAAAATGCCAGGAAAACTCACCCTTTTCAGCCTACAGTAAATTTTGGGTTTAAATTGAAAGTATTAACAGCTGAATTTTCTATACCAATCTTGGAAAATGTTCTACTTCTGCAATTCTGTCTAACCTATGCATAGTGGTAAAATAATATTATGTAAGTGGTGTTTGTAAGCAGACATTCCTACTCTTAGGGTCTTCCCGTAATTTTCCTGACACTGAGACATGCAGGAAGGTTGTATGGGGCCCAGGGCAACCTGATGTAGTGGAAGCTGTCCTTGACCATGGCAGAGGGGTTGGAACAAGATAGTCTTTGCGGTCCTTTCCAACCGAAACGCTTCTAAGACTTTTTCGTTAGTGTAGTGCCGCTGAACTTCTATCTGATACTGACTGGAGAGACAAATCCTGAAGAGATGCTGTCCTGAAGTTTTCAGAGTGATCTGTATCCAGCTGGTATTCACATGATCTGTACTCTATAAAACGTGTAGTAATTCTCATCCAAGTGTTTTTACAGCGTATTTCAAAAGTTTATTTCAAGGTGACTTACAACAAGGGATAACATAATGGTCCTCAAATGGGGGAAAAAAATGCATGGTAACCCTACATGATAAAGGCATTAGTAGTCATCTGTTCTTTCCCTTAGGCCACACCTTTCATCAGCTAAAGGTCTTCCCAAACCCTGTCGTGATGTCCAGCACTCCCTGCCTAATGCTTCGACATGGTTCTGTAAAACTCCGTTGTGTCACAGCTCAAATCAAACTAATCCAGTTACCGAAATTAGTTCTTATTTGGCTTTTGGTTGTCAGTTCATTTTAGTGCTACTTTGAATAACTTCCATGATGTCTCTACTCAATTTTCCATTAATTAAGCCATATAATTTGGCAAGTGTAGTTGCATACAACGATGTCTCTTTGACGCATGGGACAGAAACATTTTAGGCTACCTGCTGTAGTGTCATGTCTCCAGAAGTGGAGTTTTCCATAGCTATGCCCTTGTCTCTCAATAAACGTATGCTTTGAGGCTGGAATGTGTAGCCTCAGATCCAAGCAGAAGGTGTCAAAGACCCGCAGAAGATCCACATTAGAATCCCAGGAAAACTCAGCTGATCATCCTGAATGCAGTCACAGCACCTGTGGTATATCCAACTCCAGTTAAATGCACGTAGAATGTAAGAATTTTGATAATTCCTTGTATCAAATGCACATTATTTTCCCGTACTTCAAGTATAACAAAATTGAGATTCTGCTGAAGACGTGGGTGGCAGTATATCAGGTGCATGAGATAAATGTCAGATTAGCTGACAGTTGCATGCAGTTTAACACATTTAATACACTAATTTAGATTTAATGTGCATATCAGAGCACTCCATAATATTGGCACAGGAAATTGTTTGTCAGAGGAAGACATACAGTACTAACTAGCCACTGATCAAAGAGGCATCAAAGGGTTGTTTTGAAAAAGAAAGAAATACTGATGGTTTGAGATTTTGTCTGACATTAGACTTTCCAATTCTGGCTAATATTTTATTTTTCTCATCAGTGCCGTAGAGTTGTAAAGCAAAACAATGCTGAAAGACCAAAAGAGCCTCACAGGTTTGTGAATTACATCCCTGCTGGTAGGTGAGTCCAAAATGTGCCACATTAGTGCACTCTGCTAGAGAAAACTGTGGTGGGACCTTTGCCTCATCCTCCTGTCAGCAGTTACTTGTCAGCAATTAGCAGTTATTTGTCAGCAAATATTCTAAGGCTGGTGGTTTCAACAGAAAGCTGAAAGTAGAATCAGTGGGGAAGAAATATAATGTTGATTTAATAGTTTGTTGTTTTGGGTTTGGGGTTTTTTTTTTCACTGTATTTGCTGTTATTTGTCAATTTTCTTTGACATCTTAGTGCCTTTCTTTGTTCCCCATCTCATCAAACTCTCCTAGCTGTTGCACACAAGCTGTTCCTCCCTCTTTGACCATGCAGGGCTGGAACTAGATGATCTTTAATCTCCCTTTAAACCATTCTGTGATTCTACAATTCTCTTCTCTGGTCAACACAATTTAATGGTGCTCACCTTTACATTGTCTCGTGATCCTCGTTGCCGGGACTGATCCCCATCATTTCTGTGAAGAGAAAGATGGGACTCGACAGGAAAAGGGATGTTCAGGGGACGCCAAAATAGGCATCCTGCCATGGAACAAAACTGCCTTTGCATGCTGCAACTTGTGTTTCCAGATGTCCTCAAAAATTCTCCCTTGTTCACTTGTCCTCACCTTCCAAGAGGCTCTCAGGTCACCATGGGTGAAGTATTAAAGGTTCCACCATGGAACACTGACCACCAGTTCTTATCAGCTTCCTGATTTCAGCTTTCAGTCGACATTGGGGCTGGTTATCATTCGCTTCTGTGAGTCCTAAAGTAGGTATTCTGCAGGCAGTTGTCCCAGTAGGCTATCATCATATTTTGGGATGAGTCACCGAACATTTATATTTTCTTC
Source organism: Mohoua ochrocephala (assembly GCA_013398855.1). Classification (NCBI taxonomy): domain Eukaryota; kingdom Metazoa; phylum Chordata; class Aves; order Passeriformes; family Acanthizidae; genus Mohoua; species Mohoua ochrocephala. Next base: position 11,072 of record VZTA01017834.1, on the reverse strand, counting down.
TGCCCAGAACCGGAAAATGAACCTTGAGTTTGTCATAACATTTCAGAAGCTGACTGTAGTTTTGGGCGTGGACATCCTTTGTTTACAGATTACCCAGATATCTCCCATGAGACTTTGTTCTGCCTTTGGAAAAAACCCAAAGTTTTGAACAAAACTCCTTGTGCAAAGTACCATTAAACAGATTATTTTAAGTATATCTGTAAAGCTTCAGGGTAGCTCAGTTACCCTAAGACCGGGTTTTAGGCTACATGTTTCATACTAACTCACTGGTTTTCATCTAAAATCTCAAAGTTCTTGAGCAGGAATGAGCAGGGTTGTTTTGCTTTTTGCTTTTCATTAGACATGATTGTGGAAAGGAGGACAGTTGTAATGCGTGTGCATTAAAGGTAGAATCACGAAAATAACACAAGGAAAGACATGGAAGCTATCCCAGGATCACGCAGCAGAGCTGTACTAGGACTTTTAAAAAGCTGAGGGACTCAAATGTTCTCTCCTTTATTAGGCTGCCCTGACTCTAAAATTTCCCCCTTCATCAGGTTCTTTAATTGTCACTTCTAACCTAGGGGTTTAGTCAAAATCTGCTTCCAAAGTTGTTTTGATTTAATGAAAAGCTGATAGGAACATCATCAACCTTCTAATTGAGTGAAACCTCTCCATTAAATAGCAGAAGGATTTGTGCTGAGCTCTGAAAATGACAAGAAAACACAGGAAACCATCATTAATATGTCGACTCCTTTTTCACATCTTCTTTCCAGCTTTGGCAGCTTCTTGGCTTTCTTCATCGGCGTTGCCTTGACAAACCTACTCCACTTTCCTGAGAGGGGAAACTCATGTTTCTTGACTCTGTAAGAGCACATGTGCACCCCCTGGGGCAGGGGCTGCACTACTTTGCCCCCTTTTCTACTCAGTGTAAGGTTTCATAGGTTTCTGGTCATTGAGCTGGATCCACAGCAGGTGTAAACTCCATTCACGTCAGTGAATCCGTGATGGCTTGTGCCAACTGGAGATAAGGTTTCAGTCAGACTGGTGAGCGGATTTTTCCAAATAGGAAAAGAAACGTTGAAAGTAAAATGAGCAAAACGCTGATTGTCCTTTTTTTTTGCGTTGGCTGTGCTTGGTTTTGTTTCATTTCACAAAGTCTTTCAGACCTAAATGTCATCAGCTGTAGCAAAAACGTCCTCCAGAAAACACGATGACAAATTGCTAAAACAGAGCTAAGAGCCATCCCTGCAATTGTGGTTACTCTTGAATTTAACTCAATTTTAACCCAACTGACTGATACACAAATTGGAATAACAAAGTTCCAGAAAGGAAAATGTGACAAATGGATTAGTTAGTGCACTTTTCTTGGTGATGTGTAACTCTGGGCAGTTACAGCACTTGTGCATGGAGACTGCACTGGTCAGTTCAGTGATCTGTCATATAAATAGGACACGGTATCCTCAAATTTGAATTTTCACCCCATGTAGGGCTATTAGGCTATTCTGCCACCTAAACAGTGAACAACCACAAATGTCTTTACTATTTGGCTTTTTCCTGTCCACTTCCTTCTGTTTTGTATGTTTAGACTGGAAAGTGGGGAATTCTTTCTTGCAATGTATATATGAGACCCTAATATTATTTCAGGGTCAGAAAAACAAAACGGATCCTAAATAAAATTTCCTAAATCCATTGTGACTCTGTTAATCTGCCTTTATTTCTTTTTTCCCCTACATGCTGATATAGTTATTTCTTTTGCTGCTCACTGCTTTGCCTACAGATCTCAGAGCAGCTCTGCTGATTCCCTTCCTGACTGACTTAATCCTTGGTCTCACTTCTCTGCAGCTTTCTTCTATTTTAAGTCAGGGAATGGAGGCGAAGTGGGGGAGGGACAGGAAAATCATACCGTCTAACTTCTATAATTTTATGTTTTTACTGCTTGGAATGTATGATTCATGCACTTCCACATTTTGTCTTTTTTTTTTTTTTCCTAGAGAGACTGGCTTTAATGATCATAAATGACTGCAGCTAGGGAAGGAGCAGGGCCTTGCCAGCTCTCAGCATTCCCAGCCAAATCTCCCTGCAATTGTTTAGATTTCTTTTCAGCTGTATAAAGTTCCTAGGTAGGGTGGAGGAAGGAAAACAGAGGTCCTAAGACCCAGGTCCCTACAGAAGTCTGGGGGAAGCTTTTTTCTTAGGTAAAATTGCCTTTCCCTACAGTTTGCCTTGTCACCATCTATCATTGGACTGGGTTTATAGAATAGGAGAGTAAAATTTTATTCCAGACTTCTAAGAAAATTCCTGTCTGGACCAACTGAGCTTTGCTCCAAATGAACTGAATTCTTTGAGTGACAGCTGCTTTTTGGGGGATCTCCAACTTTGGCTATTCACAAAAAAAATAGAGTGTTGAAAACCATCCTAAGATTTCACTGGATCTCACTTTAGGATTTAATTTTCTTCACATATCAAAAAGGAAGCTTCAGCTTGGATCTTCAAGCATAAGAGGTTGTCCTTGGTTACCCAGGCTAGGGACTTAATGAGACTTAATGGTGTCCACAATCATTCTAAACAGCCTGAACTGATCTGATACATAAACATAAATGCTTATTGATACCTCATTTCAGACAGGATACTCGTGGTCCCCCCTGTTTGCATGTCTCTTGTTCAGACTTACCCTTTTGTGGGGAGCAAAGAGTCAATATGAAGCCTCTGGATTCAATAAAGACAGAATGTCATCCATTTCTCTGAGTCTGACAGTTTCCTGAAAATTCTTCTGTCTTGGAAAACCCCATGAACAATTCATGTTACCTGCAGTTCTTCTTTGTGTCCTTCCTCAAAAGGACAGGACTCTTGCAAGGGTTCTGACATGCAACAAAGGAAAAAAAAAAAAAACCAAAAAAACCCAAAAAAACAGAGGAAGGAAAGACTGAATGCCCTTTCTCTCTGGACTTCTTTTATCCTCATGCATTCACTTTCGAAAGGGACATACGCTTTTATATTCCTCAAAAAATGTAGTTTAAAATAATTTCCTAAGTTTCATTCTTCCTACTTTCCTTAAAATTTATTTTGCACTAAAATCATTAGAATTTGGCTCTGCGGCTTTCTTGTTTAATATTTTCTGTGAAATATTTGTTACCCAAAAAAAAGTCACCTTGTTTTAGATTTCTCCCTCTCCTCCCAGCCATGCCCGTGAAAATTCTTTTTCCTTCTATAGCTGTTCTCTGGACCCCCAGTCTGAAGGGGCTGGACCTGCAGTGCATCTGGGTACACGCTGTATGGTGCTTTAACCTAATTCCACTTGGGTCTTGCCAGGTGCATTCCCCTACTTACCACTCTTGCTGACCCTTTAAATTCCTCCAGTGTGCCAGATGTTCCCGAAATTGTGTTCTCCCTGGGTGGATTTTAAGGCAGAGCTCTCCTTCCTCCCGGGCTCAGCCACAGCTGTGAGCTGATGGAGCTGCCTCTCCCCACTGCTGTGAACTTTAATCGGGTTCTAAAGTTTCATTATCATAGTGATCCATTCTGGAAGATATTTCACGTTCCCCAAGCCCCAGGCAAGTCCTAACAATCTTGTTTAATATTCTTTTAGTTTTTTCTTTCCTCATTTTTTTCTCCCTTTCTCTTTGATGCTGTTCTGCAGGTGCTGGAGAAATACAAGGCTCCAAGGTCTGCATCTCCAAAGACTGCTGCAGTTTTTAGCTCTCAGCCACCATTCCAGGAGCCACTCTCCTTTTCATGGCCGACAGCTGGTCTTTTTCAGGAATCACTGGCTCACAGTCAGGGAACTCTGATCATATGCCTTGTAAGATTCTTAGTGGCTGACATAATTTGCCAAATGCCAGCTTTCCTTCACAGATTTTTCTGGTCTTTCCAGCTCCACAGATACTTGGCTGCCAGGCATAACTCCCCATCATTAAAATATAACTTTGGGCTCCCTCATCACAAAAGCGGGTGCATGAGGATATAGATGGAGAGCGAAAAAGAAGATTATTTTAATTCTTGCCTGTGTGCAGGATTTTGTGTGCATCCCCCTGAGATCTCCAATTGCTCATATACGCTATGCCGGTGGCTGAGAGCATTAATGAATGCATGCTAGCTAGTGAAAGTGCAGTGATGAGAACTGTAACTGACCCTATCACTGCAATTATGGCCCATGATAATTAGTTTACAGTTACAGGAATACATTAGGAAGCGTGACTGCAACTGCATTTGTCTCAGAGCATGGAAGAACAGCGTAACTCCTGATTTATACTGTATGGATTCTAAGAACACTGCCAAAGGACACGAGTTGATGGTTATTTCCTAAATATCACAGTTTCACCTTGATGACCCTGTATTAGGCAAGGAGTTAAAGTCCCTGTCCTTTCACAGTTTGAATTAGTAGTCTTTTGGGTAGGAAACAGAGGCCATTTAGCGTAGGCAGTGAGGAGTCATTACTTCAAAGATATCCTAAATTTAGTCCTTGCTGCTGTGATGACTCATCCAGTCATATTGCACTGCAGGAAGTAATGAAAAAGCATCAGAATAATGCAAAGTAATTCACAACTCCTGTAACATCTCTCTGATTACATGTTTTCCCTAGCTCCTTGGCCTAGAGACTCCGACCTTGACTTCCTTATGTTTTTATTGGGTTTTTTTCACTTGCACCAAAATATTCAGGATGGTCTTAGTACCTTCTCCATGAATCATCATGGTCTAAGCACACGATGAAGCACAGGAACTCCGTGTACAGAACGCATGGAGGATGCACAAGAGGTGGGAAAGGGTTCTTGCTCACTCTGTAGGGCTTAGAGTTTAAAAAAGGGGAGATCAGCTTGTCATGGNNGTCATGGTTGAACCTAAATCGGCACTGACCAGAGGAGTGAGCTTTCCATGGTCACCCATGAGCAGCTGCTTCTTTGCACAGTTTGCTACAGACAAAAGTCCTCTGACGATCTTAAGAACTTTTAAGCCATTAACCATTTCAGTCTCTCACAGCAAGGAATTAATTCTATAAAATTATAATTTTGGTTTTTTCATCAGTGGAATTAAAGTGTTGAAAATTGATATTTAATTTTCCAAATTATTGTGTTAGAGCTGAAGGAGGAAGAAACCATCAGGATGTAGTTTTCCTCATGTAGTTGGAACAATCCAGGACCTGCTGGTGCCACTTAAGATTCAGCTGAGGGGGAACCTGAGGCCTCCACTCTTACACGCTTTGACTGGGGAATGTCCTCTATCAAATGTTCATTATGTAACTTCATTTCCTGACTCAGTAACCAAAGTTGCCTGTGTAAACAGTGACCATTCCAAAAGTCCATTTAGAACCATGGAATCATAGAGCCATAGAATGGCTTGGGCTGGAAGGCACCTCTCATTCCAAACCTTCTGCCATGGGCAGGGGCACCTTCCACTATCTCAGGTTGTTCCAAGCCCCATCCAACCTGGCCTTGGACTTCCAGGGATGGGGCAGCCGCAGCTTCTCTGGGTAACCTCTGCCAGGGCCTCACTCCCCTTTGAGTGAAGGGTTTCTTCCAAACATCTAAGTACTGGAAGACCACGATGAGGTCCCCTTGGAGCCATCTCTTCTCCAGGCTGAACTACATTTCCGTGCAGTAAAACACAAAAAATGTTCACCAATTTATTTTAGTAGCAATCTATGAAGAAAGAACAATGGTTCAGAAAATGTTCTTCACAACAATTACAAATGTAATTGCAACAAGTACAGAAATAATTGTTCTTGAGAACAAAAGAGTGACTCCAATCTTTAACCATATCCAAGAAAAGACTATTCACTGTTAAAGCTTCAGCTTATTCCAGTTCAAATATCTAAAAATAACATCCCTTTCCTGGAAGAGAAATATGAGCCTTGTGCATATGTGGCCAGTTCTCACCTAAGTATTGCTGAAGACTCCTTAAGATGAGAACTCTGTAACAAAAGGGAAATTAGAGCAGCAAATTCAATCCTAACAATTCTGACATTAAACCTTCTGCTGTGTTGAGACCAACAGTCAAATTCATTAAAATGTCCCTTGTTGTACTTCGAGCTGAAGTAGTTGACCAGCTTTAAATGGGATGTCCTTGGCTGAATAAGTATATTTCCTGAACAAGACAGATTGGAATCAGTCAAAATGACTTGTTTCTACCCAATGCACAAAATCATAGGATATTTTAGGTTATAAAGAACTTCATGAGACCTCTAGTCCAACCTCAAGGTCGGGTCAACCTTTAATTCAACCCAGCTCCTTGGGGCTTATTTCAGTTTGATGTTAAAAAATCTCCAAGGACCAAGACTTCACAAACTCTTTGGGGCACTTCCCGTGCTTCACTGTCCTTTAATGAGAAATATTTTACTTCTATCAAGTCAGAACCTTTTCTGTTTACTTTATGGTCCTTGCCCGAAATGCATGCAGCATGCCTCTTCATAAGGACCCTGATTCCATCCTGATAAATTCCTCTATGGTTTTGGAATACAGAGTTCTGTGTGGAAAGCGGTACATTTCTGCATAAAGCATTTAATAGTTTCAAAATAAAATGTTTTCATATTTCAGTTTCAAAATGGTATATTGTCACCGAAGAGATGGGGGGAAAAAAAGGAAATTATACAGTTTGGGTCATGTGAAACATTTAATTTAGACCAAAACTGAGTGTTTTGTTTTGCTGTTTTTCTCTTGGGCACTAAATTGAAAAAGTATGTATTCACAAACCTCTAGATAAGCTCCCTGTTTATGGTGATTTATGAACTGCTGGTGGAAAATCGGTAGAAGTTATTTTCTGTTAGCTAAATAGAAAAATACAACCTTCAATCTACAACTATGAAGAGCTGTAATTTAGAAAACACAACATGTGATAGAAATGGATTATGTTGGTATTCCATTCAGATGCATGACTTCACTGTTTCTCTAAGCTGTGTCCTTTTAATGTGGATTTAATAACACCAGGCACCAGAAGGTTCCTTTTCAAATTGAAGAACACACGATGTTTCCATAACTGAACCTCTTAATTGCTGAACAAGGAGCAAAGCCCTTTTCTGCCTTGGATTGGAAAGTGTTTTCATTTTATGTGTGTAATGACAGAATGTATAGACTTTGTGTCTGGGTGTAGGGATGGAAAGTAAATTCTAACATACTTTGAAGTTTATTATAGTGGCACTGCGGAGGTTCCTCCTGCAAAACTGTGCTTCCATTTCCTCATACTCTTTCCAGGATAAAGGGATAATCACTTTTATCCTACAAATAGATGTTCAGATTATAAAGTGGTTCATAAATGGCTTATTTTTCAAAACTGGGATTCCTTACCTTAGAAAATCTGAGAGCAATGGCATCCTGGCCAGTTCCTCAGTACAGTAGTGTCACAGGGAATACAGTAGCCATTGACTGTGGAAAAGGGTGAAGCAAGTGACACTGGCTGGATTTTCAGGAAGTTCTTAGAAAGAATGCAAATATTTGACCCACTTTGCGTGTTTCACTCAGGTTTAATACTGGTGGGACCCACGGACAACAAAGTGGAAGAAATGAAGTGCCTAAATTGATTGAACTCAAAACAGCAGCAGCTGCTGAACGACAGCAAAAAATTATCTTCAGTCTGGATGTACTCACTCACAGAGAGGAGCAAAGAAAGGAAGAAGCCTTTGTTTCCAAAATGGTGTGATGCCATGGGCAGACAGACATTTGGATTGCGGGTATCACATGTATTGTTGATTCAGAATAGCGTTCCAGTGATATTTTTTGCCCAGCTCCTACTGTGGTTGTTGGAGCCGAAGAGTGATTTATGTAGTCCAAAAATTAGATCTTGGATGACGCAAGGAAAGATCACTGTGGAGAGTCTCTGGAGGCACACTGCTTTTTACACTTTTCCTTATCATTTAACCACCAAGTGTTAAAGTAAGGAGACCAATAACAGGAGACCTTTGACTTAACTCAGTGTGGTCATTATGATTTTCTTCCTCTTTATCCCCTCTTGTCTTAAAATGTCACACAATTATTGTGTGCTGTGCAGTTTACAGAGTGTGACTCTGCTCTGTAGGTCAGCAGGATGGAAGAAGGGATGTGTTTGACAACTTGCATCAAAGGGGCACAATCATGGGCAGCAAAATCAGTAGAAAAAAGTTGATTTACGTGCAACATGCAAGCTCCCAAGCCCTAAGTGGGTGTTATTTGAGTAGCACAGAAAATAGGGCGTTTTCCAAATACAGAAAGTGCCCAAAACTTCGCTGTGTGGGGACAGCTGGCAAGACTATTATCCTGGCCATGTTTCTATTTCCACTGTCACTGCTCCAGAGGGGACTAATCTGAGGCACATCAGTGCCTCCTGCACAGCTGCTCTACAGGACCTGTGCTTCCTCCTGCCTACTGCCTGTGGCAGCCTGAAGTGACTCAGAAACTCCAGAAAAGGAAGCATTTTAATTGTTGCTGTGAAGTGCAAGGGGACACTAGCATTTTCCCCCATGTTTGGGTAGAAGGGGAAAATGCTTCTCACACTTGAAAATTTTCCAGCGACTCAGCTCAGCAAGACAGATTTTCTTCAA
>VZTA01017832.1:115000-123372 GCA_013398855.1 Mohoua ochrocephala | reverse complement strand
CTGTTAAAACATATTTAAGAAAGAGTAGAAAATGCAGGAACTGCAGCCTGTGGGAAGTACTCATGTTAGAGTAGCTGCATCCATATGCTCTACGGTGGAGCAGAGACGAAGGAGTAAGGAGCAGCAGAAAGTGTTATGAACTGACAGCAACACTTCATTCCCATCTGGTCCACCCAGGGTGGGGGGAAATGTAGAGGAGTCAGGAGTGAAGCTGAGCTTGGAAAAGAAGGAAGGGTGGGGGGGAAAGTTTCCTTTGTTTAGTTTAGCTTTCTCAGTACCCAACTCTATTTTTAATTGGCAATAAATTAAATTAATCTTCCCAAGTTGTGTCTCATTTGCCTGTGACAGTAATTGGCCAGCAATCTCCCTGTTCTTATCTCAACCCACGAGATTTTTCATCTTACTCTTTCCCCCTGTCTTGCTAAGAGGGAATGAGAGAGCAGTTTGGTGGACACCTGGCAGTCAGCCAAGATTAACCCACCACATCATTTCAGGGCTATTTTAAACAAATTGAATATTAAAAAATACCTATAAATGCTGAACCCCTTCCTCACCTCTCTCTCCCCTTTTAATTATTTTTTTCACCATTTTTTCTTCATCTTTATTGAATTTGAAGGGAAAAAAAAAAAAAGGAGTGTGGAGGGAAAGGATTATGTTCTGGAGAGAAGCAACCCCAAGCTTTTAATAACACAAAATATTCTTAATTCTGAAGGAACGGGAATTTAAAAAAAAGCAGACAAACAAACAAACAGATATTCCTGTGCATTGAAGGTGTTCTGGGAACTATTTGGAAGAGAAATTGCACATTGCTCTTATTCGTCTGAATCAAGTGGAATATAAAGTCTTTGCTCTAGTGCAGGCCTTGAGGTTTGAAAAGGTGAGAATGTTGATGGTTGCACACTGATCTCAATAAGCTATTTCATGTCAGACAGGCGGAGACCTAATTAGATGAAGGGCTTTGGAGGGGAAGTCACAGAAATTCCAAGTAGAAATAAGATGTAAACTTTTAAGTTTGATTAACTATTGCAACTATTTCCTGTCATTTGGGTTTTAAATTAAGATTGGATCTCTTAAACTATCTCATTTAGTTGGACAAAATAGGAGAATAAGTAGATAAAATTCTGTGGGATGCCCAGTCACAGGAGGCCAAGTTGTGGAAGATTATTAAAATCTTCTGGTTATAAAAATCTATGATTTGGTAATAAATTCTATATTCCTTGAAGAAAGAGGTCAATGAAAACAGTTCCAAATATAGATAGCCAAAAAGATAGATTTACTGTGGCGAGACAACCTCAAATAATACAAAAATATGGGACCCCACACAAAAGGCAGGCAAAATGTCTGTGATGCCATGTCAGGCTCCTGAATTCCTTGTGGTAGGGAGGAGAGAAGAACATTTGGCCTGAAAGTCAGGTACAAGCATTTTGCTATTCTTCCCCACTAGTTTGAATGAGTTCCTGACTATAAAAGGTAGGCAAAACCAGGCTGCTTTTTTCAGAGGCTGAGCTGCCAACCAGTTCTGTCACATCCCTTAAACAGGAATAAAATTTCCGCACAGCCACAAAAGTATCCAGAAGACTTCTCAGTGCTCTGGTCAGTGGCAAGATTTCACGTGGAGGTTTCATGTTATTTTCAATATTGTTTATCATTATTACAGGTTAAATCTACATTAACACTTAACCCTTTGGACAAAGAGATTTACTGAAAAGAGCAAAAGTGATATAGGCTAACCTGGAGACAAAGTCAGTGTCAAGCTCTACCTGGCTATGTTTCCAGGCATTCATTCTACATACCTAGGGATGGATTACTTCTGCATAATCAACACTGTTAGCATATAACATGAATTTTTTCTACTATAGTAAAAAACATTCTGGGCAATCAACTGGAAATCACGTTCATGTTTTCGTGTCCATGTAAGTTGACCCCTTCATGCAAAAAGACAGTGCTGTTGATGAGATGGTAAAGACCTCATCCAATTTTTATGTGGTGTTGTTTCTATCTCTAGAATTCATCTGTCATTTACAAGTCTTACCCATGGAAAAAACCAACAACTTTTGCCAAGGAGTGTAAGTTTGCAACTAGAATTACTATTGATGCTGATCTTGCAGTAGTCACGGAGCCAGACTGAATCCATATATAGGAAATGAGCACTAAATGCCTTTGTACCTTGGCAGAACTTGGTTCAAGGTGTCTTGGTCTACCTTGTTTCTATTTTAACACCAACATGAAAAGTGAATAAAGCTTTCTCCCCTCTCTCTGTGTATTATCATATTTACAGGAGTATCGCATTAGTTTAAATTATGTTTGGACAACTTTTGACTGTATAATTTACATCACGTGCATGTCCAATAAAAGGTACAACCTCCTTCTCCACCAGCCACAAATCAACAATTCTGTTGTTTTATATCAATCTATTGGTGATTGCATTTTTTTTTACTATTTTTTTCCTTTTTTCTTTTTTTAATTAACAGACATGCCTGTTATGTGTGTTTAAAAAAGGAGAAGCTATAAACACTGCAAGACAGTGATTCAGTCCTTTTTAGATAACATCTAAGCCTATATTCTGTTTAAAGAATGTATATGTCCCCCATTGAAGTCAATGTTAATCTGTCATTTTACCCATCATGCTTCTCCTGAAAATACATGGACTTAAACTTTTTCTCAGATCCTTTCCTGCACTGGGTTTCAGAATATGCCTTCAAATTCAGATCTTAGAACAAGTGACTTTGAAATAAAAAGCAAGATATTCAACATTTCTTAGCTGAGATTGTAGAAATACTTCATAATAATAAGGCAAAAGCAAAACAAAACAATCTCTCCGCCCCCCGCAAAAAACCTGAGGAGCTAAACTGCCAGTACAGCACGATTTTAGCCACAAATAGAATTGTATTATCAGCTTGAAAGTAGCTCTCAGCAGGGACTCAGACAGCAGACGGGATTGTATTATTCTGCCATTCCCCTATCCATCTGTTAAAGAAGTTCTGTTTGGAATCAAATGCTCTTCTTTTAATTATTTTTTTAAGAATAATCTAATTTTTGAACACAATCAGTGGCACTTCATATATGCACACCTTGCAAGTGTTTAGGAAAAAGCTTCGTTTGTTTGTTTTCATTCAGGGAATTCATCTCCACTACCTTTATTTGTTTTAGAATTGAGTTTGTGCCAATCCCAAATACCCATTTGAACATCTGTAACTATAGAATCCTCCCTTGTTTTCCTCTATATAGTTGGGTTTTTTTTCTGATTTGGAATATCTTCCTCCTTGCATGAAATTTTCAAATTGTGTTTTGCTTCTTTTATAGACTGTCTCTTTCCTCTTTCCAGGAAATGTGCTCAAATCTCTATTGCAGCTACAAGGAGGGAAAAGAACTATGATATTAACACATGCATTCCCCCCCATCCAATAAACTATTCTTTACTCTAGGTGGTACTTGTGTTATTATCTGGTTTTGAAAGCTTTTCTGTCTCATATAAAGCATGAAAATAATGGTCCAAGAAGGGATACTATACCAGCAAAGTGCTTGTAAGGTATGTTCATTTATATTGGTGAATATTGGTTTTGTGCTGTATATATCTCCCAAATGAAATAAAATTCAACAAGAAAATGGCATAACTGAACCTTTGTACTTCCCAGCATAACTGAACCCATGTTAGAGATTTCCACTCTTATGCCTACATTGGTTAGAAATCGCTGTTCATCATGCCTCTGCAGCAGGCAGTGGAAAAGAAGAGGCTGTTGTGTAGGCTTACCTTTATCCTTCCCACAGTTTGGATTTTTTTGAAATTAGAGGTGATGAAAAAGGTACCTGCAGAAGACAGCTGAAGGTATTGACAAAGAAAAATTCAATTTCAAAGAAGGCTTTGAAATTTTGTCCCTTTGTAACTCTTACAATCTCTTATCAAAAAACAAACAAACAAAAAACCCTAACCAAAACCCCCCAAAAAACCCCAACCAAAACAACAAGAAAACTTGGCAAGAAGAGTCCAAAGGAAACTGATAGAGCAAATCTCATCTCAGGAAATCATCAAAAGTCAGCTTTAGAAAGTTAAATTTTAAAAAAAAGTATTATTAATTCATTCAGCTTGAGATTTGGTATATCTGTGGGAAATTTAAGAATAATCTTTGGAACTGTCTAGACCTCAGTTTTGTGTGGGGTAGATTTCAAAGACGCACTTTTCTCTAGTACCTGAACCAAAACATTGAATGAACATAGACTGTCTGTTAAGACTCTCTTTTGCCTTGTGATCTATCACAGACTTTGTGGTACAAAATCGACGTAATCGGGATCAGCAGCTTCTGAGGTTATACCTGCTATATCCTGCCTCAAGATACCTACTTCGCGTGTTGGTGTGCTGTCCCAAAAATGAATACATTACGGTAATGAGTTCCTGAAAACGTCCTGGTTATATTGGCATTGATATTCCTTGATCAGAGACCTCAGAGAGAATCCCCTCCATCTCCAAATTTTACTCACCTGAATCTTTTCAAAATATTTTAAAAAGCACATACTTAAATGGCTTTATTAGAAAGTAGTTAGGCTGTAGTTCAGCATCTCAGTGGGGTTTGCATGTTTAGAGTCACTTTGGGAGGAGATTATCACAGAGGATATGGGGTGGAGTTCATATGTTAATGATGGAAGGGTGGAGAATCCCCTTGGGGGGGGGGTGACAGGGTGGGACTTCTCAGTCTCTTTCACTTGAGATTGTGTCAATTCTTCAAAGCTTTCTCATCCTGGTAATCTACTTTCACATTTTAACTCCTTTAAAATTACCACATGATGTCAAAAGCAGAGCATCTAAGAGATAAACAGAAACCTGTATCTTTCATAGACACAAATCCACAATGTGGAGAGAAGGCTATGCCAGCACAGCAGACTCCACAGTACAGATTGTCTGAAACTGGGTGGCCCTTGGATGCTGGGGTTCAAGAGTCTGTATTTGGATACAGACCTGTCACTACTAAGATTTTTATGCAAGTGCTTCTAGCTAATAAAAGAAGGGATGTGGTCTGTGCTGAGGATGTCTACCAGCATTACCTTTCATCCAACTGAATTTCAGTTTGGGCACCCACAGTATGCTTGCTTTAAAAAATGGTGACTGATTCTTTCTGTTCTTCAAGTAAAGAAAAAGCTTAGCTCCAATTTCCTAGAAGAAAAGTGTTTCCTTACTGTCTAGTTTGCTAATCAAGTTAGTTTTGTGTCTACAGATGTGGTAAATGCATGCATTTGCTCTTTACTGAGTTTTCTTTTAAATGATCTTTTCCAATACAAAATAGTCTGAAGGAGATATTGTCATATGGTAAGTAGGCTAAAATGGACCTGTAAAATTAAACTTTCTTTCACCTGACTATTGAAGGGAAAATGACTATATAAGTAATATAAGTTTAATGTAGTTTGCTTTTCTTCCTGTGAAATTTATGGTCCATAAAGTGCACGTGATTTCAGCAACCACCTACAGACCGTTTAACAAATGTAAACAGGTTAAGCATGTTATATCTGGGATTATACCTCTTCACAACCAAAATTATCTATCCATTGTGTGACATCAAGACCAGGAACCTCAATTATTCTTTGATCTTTCACACAAGCAAGATAATAATTGGAAGCTGACAAAACTCATGCTCAGGTTGGGGGATATTGATTTCTGTTTGTTGCATCTTAACATCTAGAATGTGACTGTCATGTATACTAAAACATGAAATTTACTGTCTTCATAAAAGTTTTACTAAATCAGCCAGCAAACAAAGGAGTTATTGGCAGCTTTTTCATTACTAAACATAGGGTAAAGCACTTGATTATTTTTATATTTAGAGGTTCTGAGGTGACTTTCATGTACATCAATAAACAATAGGTCTCTTAAACATTCTGAATAAAATCTTTCTTGTTTTTAAGCAATTACAAAATTATTTTCTGCTTCTTTATTGGCACTAAATGATACAGCAACATGTTCTTTGCATATCAGTAGGTTTGTAGCTGTTCACAACCAGAACAGAGCAATTTTGTCTGAGAGTGATGGAGTAATAAAAGATAAGGGTTATTTTGAAATAGTTTGCCAAGAACAAATATCCTGATAAAGAGTGCAGGCATAACATTCACTGTTGTGTGTTTGAAACACATGAATTTTTTTTTAGCTTACCTGTAGGTGAGCCAAAGAAAAAAGGAAATTTGCAAGAAGAGAAACAACTTGATTTCAGGACCGTCAATGGTTTTTTTGTTCATTTGAAAAATTAAAGCACTAAATTCACACACACACACACACTCTCTCTCTCTCTCTCTCTGCAGCTCTGCTCCGTTTTCTAACTTTGATATTATGACTAGTTCTGCAGGTAAACTTACCTAGGACTTTGGAATTTTTCTGAACATTTAGTGTCAGTGTTTTTAAAACAGGACTGCTAAGGAGACAATAAGTAGATTGTGTATTTTAGTGGGGAGAGAGATAGGAAAGCTTTCAAAATATGTGTGACCTACATTGCTTTTGAAGCAGGGTGTATCCGAGTAGCTCAATGAATGCATGGACGCTTGTGATCTTGTTATTAGGATCTTTTAGTTTAATCATTACCAGAAGTGTCTTGATAAATGACTGTTCACTGGAATCTGTTCAAAAACTGACATTTGCAAGTAGTTGGAGAAAATATTATTACATGATATTTTTCCCTCTATTAAATTTAAATGAATATTTTGTTGCTGTCATGCAACATTTTTTACTGTTGGGTGGAAAATATTTAGCCTGACTTTCCAGCAGCTGTAATTAGAGGTATAGCAATCAAAACTTGATTATGCTTATAAAATTTACTTTTCTCTTCCCCATATACAGGAACTGAGAAATCTGTGGCATTATCACTTGACATTTTCAATTAAATTTACTGAACTGCATAAGAAAATACAAGTTGCATGGGAACTAACCTTATCGGAGTTTAATATTCAGAGATGTGGAATACAAAATGGAGTGATTGCATTTCAATTTTCAATAAAACTTGCTTAGAGACTGTAGCTTGCCTGTTAGAATGAAATGGAAGATATTGAGTGTTCACTGACTAAATGGTGAAAACATTTAATATTCTGCACAAGTTTTGTTAGTTTGGAAAAAAGCAAGTTATAAGCATGTAAAATGATGAAAGCTCTCTTATCCAATTATATCTGTTCCCTGAATTACTTCAAGGGAAAGAGAAATTGATTGTAACCCACAGAGCTGGTTAGGAGAGCAGAAGTGCAGAGACTAAGCTGGGTCTGTGATGAATGTGCTGCATGGATTCATGCTTTAAATCTATTGCTACCTACTTCTCCACACAGACTGTTTGGGTGCAGATTATTTGAGTTCTGATGATGAAGAGAAAAAAAAGACCAAGGTTGTTGAGACTACGGCTTGTTTCTTCCCTCAGTTATTTCTGAGTTCTGTTGAATTCGCTAAATATTCCACCTGGACAATTTTCAAAGTCAGATGCATTTCTGGAGGATCCTTCACCTTCCTTTCTCTTATTAAAGAACCTGCTAGTTAAGGCAACTAGCTACACTGGACTGATAAACCTCTGCCTCAGCCACTAGTGAACAATTACTTCTTATGGAAAGCAACTGTGAAGTGAGTTTCCCACTGGTGCAATTAACCAAAGTGTCCTTTCCCCCTTCTTTGCCCTAAGACACAATGTCTCTATTGCTTTTTTGTGCTATATGACTCAGTAAACACTTAAGTATTTGAATGATTCCCAGGAGGTATTGTTTATATGCAGTGGACATGTTCTTCTGCCTGGTATCAGATATTTCCATCTCTACCTGGCTACCCTTCTGAATCTTTCAGCAACCATGCTTATAGTTTTGCTGTTGCTAAATGAAGCTGTTCCATTTGGTCTTCACTCACAGATGGAAATCACTTCCATAATTTGTCCATGGGGAAAATAGTATTGTGCTATTTGCCCAGATTAAATATTTAAAATGATGAGTAGAGCTGAGTAAGTTTTCTGGGGTTGGGGTTTTTTTTTGGTGATTTCAGGAAAACAGATACCATTATTTTTCAACTGAACCCTTTCCTGTTACATTCCCTAAGAGCCTGCCTACTCCAAATTAATGAAATATTGTTGGACATGTAATTTGCGGTAGCAGTAGCTCCACTACAGCTTACTAGGCAGCTCTCCAGACTTTTAAGGCTTGCGTGGCCTCCTGCTCCGTGAGCTGCGTAAGGGGCGCTGCGCACTCCAGGAAAGGCTCTTGCAAGACCCAGTGCCTCAGTCCTCGCCAGAAAGAATTGCACTGCACTGTGCTCTGCCATGCTGGTATTTCCCACATTCTTTTGCACTTCTAACACACCTTGTACTCCTTAAATAATTAATTAGCATGTACTTCACACTTGGAATATTCACATTGTAGACCTGTCCCTTCCT
>VZTA01017832.1:37500-105000 GCA_013398855.1 Mohoua ochrocephala | reverse complement strand
CTCTCAGGAAATGTGATTTTTCATGTTCCTTTTTTCTGCTCAGAGCTCAACAAACATCATAGGCTCTGCACAAGCTGGGGGAGACGAAAGTCCTTCTATGTCTTATCCTTCTGGCAACTTAGTCCAGATCCTCACATTTCAGGGTGAACATCTAATGCTCTGGGGATCAGAGGAGAAAGGCTTATTCCTTGTTGTTCATGACGGAGTATTTGTGGCCAACAGGGGCAAAAGAGCAGCCAAAGAACAGCCACGGCACAGTCTGAGGGACAGCCTTGCTGGTTCTGACAACTGGTTCATGAAAGTTACATTAAAAGTATGTAAAATGCCATAGAAAGCACATCTGAATGCTTAACTTAATGTTTATCTGGCTGAATAAGCAACTCAGTGATGAAGGCAGACAGCTGGAGAGAGAGGTGTGGGCTGTAATCCCTCCTCCAGGGACCATTTAAAAATTGCAGATTGAATAATCCTTGAAGTAAAATTGCTATCCAGGCCTCTCATTCCAATGAATTGCAGAGCTACAGAGACACTCATTGGATTAGAGAGAAAGGTTGCATATGTATTTCTAAACATGTCATGAAGAGAGCAAGACAACTGGGAGAAATGCACTGCAGAAAAGCCTGCAGTCACCTGTGTAGTGCAGTCTCCTGGGAAATGGGTGATGGATCCAGAATAAGGGTTAAACTGAGCATACTGTGTGGGTGCATTGTTTTTGCTGCCTCTGAGGACTTCATATTGCAAGGAGGGAAAGATTCCCTATTCATTTGGTTTTGAAGAATCACGGACTTGAACTCTTGTCTTCATGACAAACCACTTCCAGAACTTTGGAGTAAGAGGCCTGAATTCCCAGAAATGGTGAGTTTGAAGGCAGGGCCTTCAGAGTGCAATTATTCCTGGTTAGCTTAGAGAGTTGAGTGTGGCTCCAGCTGTGAGAACTAAGCCTTATTCCTTATTTTCCCATGCAGCCTTGCTGGAGTTGGGGATGTGGACCCAGCTGGGAAACTTGTGTGGGCCAAGAACATATAAAGTGGGTGATGGAGAAGTGTTCAAGAGCCTCCACCTGAGGGTAGTCTTCAACACCTCATTATTTTAAACATGTCTTAGGATTACATACTTGAGATATCCTGTGCCGTCGATGACGGTTGTTGGAGGTGCAAACACCGCAGGATGATTTCCAATAATTTCTCGTGTGTTCATGACTAAAATCATTCCACTAAAGGAAAGGTAAGTATGGGTGGAGTTCCCGATTTCTATTGCCAGCACCTGGAATTAATTACAGAGAACTTTATTCATAGAAGTCTTCTACTAAAAGTTTTAGCAGTAGCTGAATGCTGGTGCTAACACTGGATCTCGTAATGGCAGTAAAGCAGCTGTTTTGGGAGAGGGGATACCCTCTTTTCAGAAGGCAAAGGAATAATACTACATTGCACCAACACCTCTCTGCTAAGTTGGCAAGCTCTCTGAGTCAGGGATTTCTTTTCATACCTCATTTTGTGTATTTTACCACCTGTAAAGAACACACTTCTCTGTAGTACATGCAGAAAAAAAGAAATTATTATTTAGACTCAGTTTTCTTCTTTAGCAAGAGCCAGCAAATTTCCTTCCAATCCTTCAAAATCTTATGGAGCTCAACTACCATTAATAGAGTTCAATTTTTGTCCAAGTACTACATACACTGAAATTTCTTTGGGGGTGTCCTTCACTGGAGTTGTAAGTCCTTCCTAGACATTAATGCGCGCTTTTGACAGCACAGATTTGAAGTGTGGGAGCAGATAGTTGTCCCAATTTCAAAATTAGGAAGGTGGGACCATCAGTGATTTTCCCAGGAGCAAAAGAAAAGTCAGAAGAAAGGGGGAAGTCAACTTCTGTCGGAAAAGTTCCAAACCAGAGTAGCTTAATACAGAGGCCGAAGCATGGGATTTTCTTTCTTCTCACTCAATCCCTGAATTGCTTTTGCTTCTAGTGAATTTAATTTGTCATTTCTTGTGCTGGTGAGAGCCTGCAGTCCGGGAGGTTCTCATGGTTGCAAATTGGATCTAGCCCTAGTCTGGTGGATGCCCATCCTGTTTTTCTAATCACCAAATTTCTTCCTTCAGCCAAGTCGATGCACACAGGTTATTGCTTAGAGTCACAATTTCAGAGATTACATGAAGTCATGGGAAGTATTCTGATGTAATTTGGAATTTAGGACTGAAAATTTTGGAATTAAAACTTTGGATATACAGCATTCATTTGAGTTTTCTGGGCTTCTGAAGACCAGTGTGCTCATAGCCATTAAGCACTATAATCCTTTGCCTTCATCCTTCGTGCTACTGACACTCAACTTACAAAAACATGGGTAAATGAGTGGAGGAGTCAGATGATGGTCCATTTAGGTCTCAGATTTTTTACCTGAAATTAGATGATATACAGAATATCAGAATATTGCTAAATTAAAAAAAAAAAAAAACAAAAAACCAAAAAACCAGTATTGCTGACGTAGTTGTGCTTTAACATTCATAAAATTAGCTTTTCGATCCCTGTAGAAGGGCAGTTATGACTTCAGCAGTGGTTTTCCTTGGTGAATATTATAATGGGTATTCTCATTGAGCGATGTTACCAAAATACATATTTAAGAATGCAAAGCACACATGTGTATGTGTTTGTATGCTGGAGGAAAGGCTTTCATTTATAAGAAGGTTAGTTTCTGTAATCCAATAAGCATTTTCTGTGAGCAGAGAACAAGTCTGATGTTAAACAGTTTTAAAAGAACTTAGTTATAAGATGGGTTTTACTGAAAGAGGCAATATGTTTTTATGCCTCTTTCAATTATGGCCAAAAACTTTTTTGGCTGTGAATGCAATGCTTTATAAACTTGCCTCTAAGAGGAAAATGTGGTCCTCTTCCAGTACATGCATACATACCCTTGAAAAGTGCAGTGCTTGCAGTGCCAAGTTTCATTCTTAACATACAGCAACATAAATATTGCTCTCTTCACCCCTATCGCTGGGTTATAATTGCGTTAGCCTATGTGGTCCAAAGAGTGTTTCCAGTAACAGCAAAAGAAATTTCGAAATAATAAAGCTGTCAGTGTTAACAGTGATTCTTGACAAGACTCATATAAACCTAACTAAAAATAGAGAAAGTTTCACTTGTCAAAAAACAGAATAATGCAAAGTTTGGGATTTTCTGCTTCCCATCAGATTTATTTCTTGCAGTGACTTCAATGATTTTTAAAGATAGACAGTTGTTCTCCTTTTCCCTTTCTCTTTTCCTCCCACACTCCCAAACCAGAGACCAAAAATGGTCTTTTACAATCTATTGAAGGAAACTGATCCTCACTCTAAAGAGCTTTCAGTTCTCTTTGTGGTTTAAAAATGAAGACTTTTTCTATGTATTTATTACAAAAATTGGAGCTCTGCTATTACTTACTAAGCTTAAAAGAAAGGCATGCTCCAATGAATCCTATATAACATACTTGTTCTTCCAGCCTTGCAAGTAATGGCAGTAGTCCAATTTTGTTTTAAATATATAAAAAGCCTCTGATTCAAAGAAAGAAGATTCTCGATACTTGACTGGTTTCTAAATAGGCATTTTGAGCCTTAATGGGCATAACATTAGGTTTATGGTCAGACTCGGTGATCTTAAAGGTCCTTTCCAACCCAAATGATTCCATATGCATTGTTTGTGAGGTCTGAATTTTGAGTCACTGAGAATGGATGCGCTGCCTGTGATTTCTGTTGTGCTGCCTGAGTTCATGACAGCATAGGATTTGACTCTAAATATCTATCACATGGACTCAGGATCTCCTTTAGTTTAAATATCAGTAAAATTCTGTCTGTCTTCACTAAGGAATCCATCAGAGTAGGTATATGAAGTTCATTTAAAATAATTACTTTTTCCTTTTTAATGATGTCTGTAGGATAGCTCACAAGAATTAAAAGTAGAATGACATTAAATTCTTCCTAGTTGAAGATGTGTTGCTCATTAAACCAATTCAAATATATATAAGGAATTTTTTAGGAAGATCTGTTTTAGGGGAAAACCTTAATAAATATGGAGGGTTTGTACAAAAGCAAGGTACAGTGCTTTGGACGTATCAACGCCAATGACAATGTTAAAAAGTCTTTCAACATGAGGAATAGGTGTTACATATTAATTCGTTGAAAGATACTACAAATATAATTTGAAAGACAGTTAATGGCTGTTTATAATTGTTAGAGTTTTTTTGTTTTGATTTGGTTTTGATTTTTTATGAATTATAAGATTTTAATGTTTTTGATGCATTGAAGTTTATTTAATATTCTCTGACAAGACAGCATAATTGTTCATAAATTTAAGAAACAAGTAGACAAAACATGAACTGCACATTGAGGTGGATATCACTTGGCTTATAGAATATATTAGATGTGGTCCTACAGGGCCTTATTCTAGTTTCTTATTTGGCTTACCTGATAGTTTCTTCATCATTTTAATTGTAAATGCATGTGTATATGTGAAAAATTATTAAATTTTTAAATTAGATTAAAATCTAAGAGCAAAACAGTATAAATAAAATGGAGAAAATGTACTGTGCTTTAAATGAAGTCTGTAATGTAGTCCCAGAAGCTTAAGGTAAAGATGATCTGGTGTATGACTGAAAAAAAATAGCAAAAACTTTTTCTACAGTTAAAAGTCAGCTTCTCTACTGAATATCTCTTCCATAATTGCTGATGACCTTACTAGCACCTAAACCGGAAGATGTTTCTGAATTTTCTGCACTGCTTAAGCATCAACAATACCTTCATCTGTTACAGAGAAAGCACAGAGCACAAATACTGTATTTCAATTGCAATGGAAAAAGAAAATAGTTACCCTCTTATTCGGCGCATGAGAAAGATTAAAAATGAAATTGGGTTATTATCATTGTTTTGATTTTCCCCATCTTTAAATTAGAAATTCAGTCTGTTTTCTACACTTTTCTGATATCCTCCAGTAAATTTGGACAGACTTTTGATATTTTGGATCACAGGTGGAGTAATTTACGAGAAAACCGTATGAAGCACTTGATGGATTTTCTTCTCCATAGCTTTACAGAAGGGAGGTTTGAACTGTGCTGGAGTTCTTTTTACCAAAGAAAACTTAGAAGTTTTCAGTGGAATAAAGAGGTAAGATTAGCATCATATTCTGAACACGTCATGTTTATTTCCCTAAGGATGTAATGTATGGCTCTTGGCACGTGTTGTGCCAACCAGGCACGTGTGTTACATCTTCTGTGGGAATACCCTCAGGAAGAGACACAACGGAATAATTTTAAACCTTAGAGTAAGGCTGCTTTTATGATGAGTTATTGGATGGAGCTTTGAGTCAGCAGCAACTTGATTTAATATTACTAGATCCTGTGAAATTTTCATAGATTTTAAGATGAGGGCAGCAGAGGGGGCAGCCTCATTATTTCTCCTTGCAACATTCAATGGAACATAGAAGCATTCTGAAGTTGTGGGTTAATTGTTTGGCTTAAAGTGTAATTTATTTTTCAATGCTGAATTAGCAATACTTAGGCATATTATTCATGCTTTAGTAGAGAAAGCAGATTAGTTAAACTCCAGGAACTGAATTCTTAAAGGTTACACTTCGAAAACAAATGTGTATGAAAGAGAAGGCAAACTATAACAAGACATAGGTAGTCATTACATGAATTAAGCATCTGTTTGTATTACTATTGAAATTATTGACATTAGGCTGTGATTGAAGGGATATTTTCTATACTGTTTGATAGTCATTCTGATCAGACAGCATTTCGTCTTTCTCATTCTGAAACCATTTGCAGTTTTGTCCTCGGTTCCATGCCTGTGTCCCAGAAAGGCAACTTCACTGACATAAAAATTAGGCAAGTTTGGGTTAACAACTGCTTCTCTGCAGAGGTATTCAAACAGAAACATGCTTCGATGAATACGCTAGTAAGAGATCAAGTTCTAATTATGCTTGCTTTTGCCAGTGTGAGGAACTGTGGGCTACAATTCCCTGGATAAACTGCACTGTTGCTTTCTCTACTTAAGCCAATGAATAAAATAAATTTATTAATATTTATTGGAAGTATATACAGGCTTAAAGACAGATGCATGCAGTAAAGCAGCTTTGGATCTGGGAATATTAACTCATCATAGCTCTACAAATGACTATTTGTACATGACAGCTGTCAGTTTCCATGCAGTCACTCTCCTTTTTGAGTCCTTTCTGTCTCAGCAGTATAACACAGATAATAATGCTGAAGAATATGTTTGGTATTTAGTAACACCATATGTTTGGTGTATGTAGTAACATGAGAGTTGTCCTTCTCCTCAGTTTTGTCAAAAAGCTGCAATAATTTTCATTAATACTGCAATCCAGTCCCATGGTCTAAGGACAGAATAGTACAAGTAGTCAGTGTATGTCACAAGAGCAATAGGTACCAAAATGCTGGACTCTCAAAGAAACTGCTGCTTTTTATTTTTTTTAGGGTAATGGGGATTTTTATCTTGGCCAGAGCAAGGTTTTTTTTTATTCAACAGCTTGTGGTAAAAATATGTGCTTAAATGACATTCTGTAACAGGTCTATACACAGCAGAAATCTGCTAGTGGAGCAACCCTGCAGGCGGCATCACTGTACTGAGGAATGGGACAACTTGCATGACTTTTACATTAAGCTGGAGCTCCTGTGAGTTTCCGGGACAGCTAACACAATTTCACTCCTGTGTTTTGGAAGTCATGGCTGGTCAGCATTACTCTGGGCTCTCTTTTGTGCTTCTATCACCTCCCTCCCCTGACGCAGAGTACCCTTGCCCCATTTTTCCCATTCATGGGCAGAGAGTCTGCTAATGATTTTCATTAATTCAAAGGAATTCCACTGTAATAAGGTTTGTATTCAAATGGTAGATGCTGAAATTAACTTTGAAAGGAGTTTGAACATGACGTTGTTACTGTATGTCAGGAGGACCTTAATGCCTTCTTTGAATTGCATTGGCAGTATGATTTCCAATGACTGTTTATATTGAAATTATTGAAAAAAATATCTTCAATATATTTATATTATCTTGAAAAATCATATTTGTGTTTTCCTGCCTCTGATATAACAGTAAGGAATATATATTTTTTAGCAGAGAAAATGAATCAACAGCTGGAAGCTTTGGATGCCCATGGTCTTTGTCATCGTTTTCTTTTGTATTTAACATGTAGAATGTGATCAGGATAGCACACCAATATTTTTATTACAAAGTGATGCTGCTGACTTGTAGTCAACAAGTTCTTCTGAGGTTTCATACGCAGGCTTCTGTTTTTGCTGCTGTTGAGCCGCAGCATTTGCTGTATCTTGAGCACAGCTGTGAATTGCGATTTTGCCTGGAAGGGCAGGCATTGAACCAAGGAAGAGAGGAAAACTGCCTTCAGATTTATGTATTTTTTCATAGTGGAACTCAGTTAAGTTCTTTCTAGGAAAGTCCATTTTAAAGAATTCCTTTCAAAGGAGGTAGGTGAGTCAAGGAGGCCTGTCTTAGACTGCTCTTCAGATTTTTCTTTAAGTTGATGAAACTGCAATGTTTCCAAGAGAAATCGCATATTTCTCGTTTGGGATAAAACCAAATTGCTTGGCTATGCCTGTGTCAGGAGTTCAGTTATTAATGCAGTGCTTCGTATAAGCTCACCCCATAGGATGGTCTCTGTCCTATCATTTTCCTTCTGAAGCCTGACGTACACTGCCTACCCTGGCTCACTCTTATGAGAACAAGAGTAGAATCACCTAACACCAGCATCCTTTTTCTTTTTTTTCTTTTCTTTTCTTTTTTTTTTTTTTTAACAACCAGGCCCTTAGCCCTCTTTTCACTTTGCTTCCATTAGTAGCAAATCCCCCTTGTCCTTTTTAATTTTTAATTACCATTGTCTGTTCACCTTTGTTTTACCCATGACATCTTCAATTTAAACAGTATCAGAGAGGTTGATGTGAACAGTTTTCTTTTCAGCTTAAGTGACTGCAGCTCGTTTAGTTGTTAATTATGCAGGGAGGTTTGCATGGCTGCGGCTGGTAATTTGAATATGCTCCCAATGTCAGGTCTGTGTCTGGACGGCTGAGCTTGTAAAAGGATTATGATGTATATATGGTTCATGGCTAAGAGGGCTAATGAAAGTACCTCATTTAATCAAACACAATTAATTAAATGAACTTATGATATTAACCCATCTTTCCGTGCATGTATAATTTATATTAATTGATCTGCTGCATTGAAGTTGACCAATCAGGTAGGCTGCTGACAGCCTAAGGAAGAAGGAAGTACCATTAGCATTAGTTTGATGCAAACTATAATTGATGGGTCAGTGTGTTTTAGGGATGTAGCAAAAGCTTTGTTAATTGTCATAAGAAGTTCAAATTGATTGTGTCTGCATTAGTACATAAATTTAAATTGATTAATGTTTTGTTCTAAAATTAATGTCTATACTGCATGGGTGATACAATGCTTTATTTATTGGATTCATTAATGCAATCTCAGGAAAAATAGTGTTGAAGTTAGGTAAGCGGGGATAGATCGTTAAGGATGAGTTCAGTGGAGCCATGTGGGAGACAGCATTCCCACACGGAGCCTGAGCCCTCCTGCACTGAGATGGCCATGTGTGAAACACTGTCCAGAGACCATGGAGGTTGATATTTAATTAAAGCTTTTTTAAAGACATTAGTGACATAGGGGAGGGGGTGGGAGGGGGAAGCCAACAGCCCTTATATAGAGCAAATGCTAAGACGAAATACAAAGAAAGCCTAGAACTGGCTGGTTGTCTTAAATGTGGTTAAGTCTCTCCCTAGTCTAGATCAGCATTGTCCCCAGAATATTTCCTGTAAACCTGTTTTGTACAAGTGCTGCAGCCAGCTTGTAATGTGTCTTCAGCTGAATAGGAAACTGAAATTACACCACAGCAGGTTTGTTACTCAATCATTTTGTCTGTCGCTCTTCTGCATTTGCCAACATAGGGAATGCCATAGGTATTTTGTGTTTGACAGTCACTTTGTTTTAATAAGTATTTGCATTGCACATGTTTGATTCTTGTGCTATAGCACAGGATGCTTTGGCATGTTTTATGGCACTGGCAGTTAAATATAATTTTACCTTCTTATGCCGGCTTAGTATCGCACCTTATATTTCAGCTTTACTTTTGACACGAAATTTTAAAGAAACAAAGAAGAGTGGGAGATCCACGGAGAAGTCACTTTAATTCATTTATAACCCTTCCTTTTTCTTACCAAAGGAAACTTAACATCTGTTTCTTATAAACTGATTTAAATAGAAAATGTGTAATGCATCCTTTTACCAAATGGTTCTTTCTTTTATTGGAGGAATAAAGCAGTTTGACTGTTCTGCTTTTACTACAGTGCATTCATGCTTTTAGAAATGGGACATCTCCACTTTCACGAGGGCACAGTCTGAGCTTTGCACAGTAGAAAGGAGATTATATATCTTTCTCTGCTCTCTTACTGAAGTATGGTATACTATGTATTATTTACAGACAATTTCCTGGTTCTGTAATGGTTGGTTTATATTCAAATATCGCTCCATGTGGTGGCACTAGCGAGTAGCAAACATCGTAATTGGTTCCTGGAGCACAACTCCTTTTCCTTTTAACTTTTTGAGATTGTGTTAATGGGTGCCTTGCACTTGTTTTCTATTGCCAGATTTTAAGGACAGCTATTCAAAGCTAAGTCATATTGTTCTGAGGCAATCGTGATGAAGTGATGAGCTTTGTCATGGGAAGCAATGTCGGCAATACTTTTGACAGTTTGGGCAAATTAAGTTCTTATTACTTGCTTAAATTATGTTTAGTGTTCCTCCTTTTCTTGCAAGCTTTATAACTGCAGTGTATCCTATATAAGTGAAGATATACATGCAGACAGTTCTCATATTTCAGGTGGAAAAAAAAGACGGTGCTGTAAATTTTCTTGTTTTGTTTACACCTTTGTTTGAACTCCTCCACAGTATTACAGTAAATTACTACCAAAAAGAACATTCTCTTCAGTGAGCTGGTTTCCCAGCAGAGTGGCTTTTTGCTTTGCAAAGATTTTGCACTAATAACGCATGAATATTTGACCCAGAGCCAACAGCAAGTGAAAAAACTCCTGCTGTGTAGAGAAAGGCATGAACAGCTCTCCTTTGCACTCTAAGAGCAAAGGGAATGGAAAATAAAATAGAGAAAATTTACCACTTAAATAATATGATAAATTCAGAACTAGTCTCGGTGCTACCACATGATGCACCGGAAAAGAAAAGCACTGACTGCAGGCATCTTGTGCCAGAGCAGAGCACCTTGAGAATCACTGTCTTAAACTAAGATACTTTTCTGTCATTTTTCCAAAATCATACTGATAAAAAGAAAAGGATGTGTGTGTTGTTCATGCGCATGTTTTAGGATGGGAGGAAACACGTGTGTGGGTTTGTGGAGGGGAATGGGAGGGTGTCTTGGTTCTACTGCAATCATGTTGCTCTTGCTTAGCAGCCCTGTGAATGGGTCACAGATGTTCCAAGAGTGGAAATTAACGTTATTTTTTAAAAACCACTTAACTATTAGCAGAATGCAGTGTCTCTTGGAGCAATTATTTTGTTAATTGTGTTGTGGTTTAGGTTGCAGCCAGAGCTGTACTCTTTGCTAACGATAGTATTATTTGGACTTAAGTGCAGGAGAGGTGGGACAGCAGATAGGTGGCTGCCTTTTGAAATGTATACAGTGAACCATGGGTGGCAGAGAGGAGCTATTACAAGAAAACCGTCCGAAACAGAAGGACAGAGAGATGAGTATTAAATAAGGAGGGAATTGCCCATGTCCTCGTCAGGTCTTACCATCAGATCTGCTCCTTGCTTTGCCATTGATGCGGGGTGAGCATGTTAATTCTCAATCAGCTATGGAAAAGAAAGCATTAGGAAAGATTACAATGCCTGTGGCCAGTGGGTTCCTTGCACGTTATTGTCTCTCTCTGAAGCATTGTGAAAATCCATTAATTGGGCTGGCCATCCTCAACTCCAATTCAAGAGTTCTGCCATCAGTAGGTGTCACTGCAGCCAGACAGAAACACCAGCATGCACAGGAAGGCACACGTTCACCTCACCATAAAACAACAAATCAACACAGCAAAACCATACTGCCTCTCGAGCACACGGCAAAATTTATGTAATAATCTGGAGGCTTAAGTGTAGAAAATAAGTCAATACAACTCTACTCAAAAGGTTAGTGAAAAAAGATCTTTTTCCTCATTACCTCCCAAAATGCTTGTACTGGGATCTGTAGATACAGTAGTATAATATTTACCTTAGCTAAATGGAAAAACAGTTATTTGAAAAGTAATAAAACTATTTGTGTGTAGTGTAAAGAGGTGTGCGTGTTCTTTCAAAGTAAAATGACACTGCCATCATGAGAGAAAATAATTCTTATCTCTTATCTAACTAAAGCCACAGCTTGAGTTTGTAGTCATAAAAAACCCCAGAAAATATTAAGTATTAGTAGGACACGATTAGGCATTACTATATTTAGTCACATAACAGCAACATAATCTCTAACCTTTCACAGTATAAGAGCTGGCTTAGAATGTCTCTAAGCCTGAAAATGTTATATTATAGTAAACCAAGAAGAAAGTGATGCATCACCATTAGTAACATAAAAGAATTTTAACTGACTCCACACACAAGAAAGCTATCATAGGGGAAATCATCTAACGCATTTGCTAGTAACATGAAATATTTTGCAGTTTTTGCAATAGTTTTTTTAACTATTGAAAATTCTTAGCATTAGTATCAAAAAGATAAATCATTCCTCTAAAACCACATGATTTCCTCA
The DNA here is from genome assembly GCA_013398855.1 of Mohoua ochrocephala. Lineage (NCBI taxonomy): Eukaryota > Metazoa > Chordata > Aves > Passeriformes > Acanthizidae > Mohoua > Mohoua ochrocephala. Next base: position 93,201 of record VZTA01017832.1, on the reverse strand, counting down.
AACACTAACCAGCCTCTTAAGCTATCTTTTTATTATCATTCCAGTAGGGTAAATATAACATGAAAACACTAATCAGAATTAAAAATGGTAAATGAAATTTAAGTGTCCTGAAGTTTCAGTTCAGAAATAGAGTTAAACTAGCTTTTGTTCAGTTGTTCAGTCTGTGCATTTAAAATGCCAGTCCATTCTTAGCCAAGCGCTAGCATTTTAGGAAGTGCGCTGTTGTATTTAAATGCTTACAGTCTTGGTTTGGTTTCGCACGGAAAATAAAATGAGGTCTTGTTGGTTTAGAATTGCGTGTTCAGTCAATACACAAAAAGAAATATTCCCATTTTTTCATATCTAACCCACAAAATTGGGATGGGAAAGGAAGGATTAAGTCTGATAATTTAATATGGCATTTCTTTGTACTGCTTCTTACTGTTGTTTTGAGATGTACTTATGCAGGTATGTTGAAAAAGCCTGGATTATTTGACAGAAGCATAGGTCCTCTGCACAGAGAAGGCTGCAGAACCTTAATTAATTAGAATGATTTATTTCAGGGGTTGGAAATGAAGTTGTTAGGTTAGTATTTAATGCTCTCTAATATGAAAATTTTAGATCAACTTCCGAGTCTTGTGTAATAAAGAGTTTAATCAGGCAAATCATTGACCATAATCAGATAACTAAAATGAGTTCTTTCTCTCAGTACCTATTTCTTCCTTTAGGACTCTGTCATTCTCATGTCTGGGCAGTGATTCAGCAGTTCTGATCTACCTGACTAGCAATATTTAATTAACAAATATTTTTACTGAGTTATCAGAGACCTTTATCCATGATACTGCATTTTTTAGTGTGTGTGTGTGCATGGGAGCATAGACTTCAAATATACATTTGATATGAGTTAGATGCAGCAAAAAATTTCACCCACAAGTGCCAATGAACAGCTGATAACAATATATTCATCCACATTCATGGAAAAATAAGGATTAATATTGCTAAGTATGGACTGGTTCTTTAAAACACCAACTGACATTTCTTTAGGAAAAAACCCTAGTCAAAGAGAACATGCAAATGTTTTGCTCCTTGTGGTTTTATAAACCCTCTAAAGCTGATCTCCGTGTGCATATTAAGGGCTCCACTCTGCGTGGGGGTGAACGCTACACCTCCCTCATTTCATTCATTAGGGTGATTTAGGTGCTGGCACGGAAGGCTGGCTCGCAGGCTGCTGCTGCTGCAGCTCCGGTGCTGCAACTGCCGCCTGAAGTTTGTCTGTATTAATGTTTCCAACTATCATACCTGAAGCAAAAGAGAAAGTGAGATGAAAGAGATTAGTTCTATGTCTAAAAATTGGTTATCTGTAGTGTTTCATGAAATTTGCCCCGAAGGGGAACTTCCTGGATAGTTTTCTTGTTACTTGACACAATTCAGGCAGAATCATATTTGTTCCTTTGTCATGTTACTTTAGCATGGTGTGTTGAGTAAAGTGAACAGGTGCCCTCTTGTATTGATCAGCTATCATGGCAAGGAGCTATTATTAGATTTTGAAGGGGAAAGAGAAGGGTTGAGAAATGAAGAGGAGAAAGTGGGACAGGTTATTGATGATGGTAATAACTGTGCTCACTGGTCTCCAAACACCGGAGCAGTAAAGTTGACCAGATGAGGAGATCAGTATAGATATGTTGAAGGGAAAAGACAACATGAAGAAGTATGGAGCATAGCTTCTTACCTGGCAGAGTTATTAAAGTTCATTGAAGGAAGATGAACTGTTTCAATATGTTAAACACTTGAGGCTGTTAAGAGAGAGCCGCTGTCACAGTAAGAGGCATTAAGTTTGCTTTTTCCTTTTATTTTTTTTCCTTGCTCCTTCCTTCCTTTCTGTAATTTTTTTAATTTGAGTTTGTTGCTGTTCCTGTTTATGTGTATGCTAGATAACCATGCAGAAATTAAAAAGCGAACAAAGGGAAAAGGTTAACTGATTCCTTTGAATGGGACCTATTGCTCATTTCATCTGAAAGCTGACTTTATGATGTGAGTTCCACAAAAGCATAGGGTTATTTGGCATTAATGTATGAGTGGGAATATAATATGTGTAGATATCATATTTTGCTGCAGGCTGCAGCTAAAGTAGCTGCAGGCTACTTTCATCCGTTCAGTAGGATGTTTTCCTCTGGTACAGCTTGGTTGTAGGCAAAGCACTGCCATATTTTAGAAGCCAACTATGCTAAGTGTTATATAGCTTGACATATAATGAGATGCACTAGCCAGCAGAGACTCAAAATAGACCCAACATGATTCAGAATATTCTACTTTTACCCAAACAGTGCCTCTAACATAATTAATTTGGTGGTAATAAAAGGCAAAGATGTAATTCTGCTTTATGTTTGATAGTAAGAAGTGCACTAAATTGAGAGACAGTGACCTCTCAACAGTAAATTTGACTTGAGGGTTAAATTCTCTGCTCTACTGAAAGGTCATCACATGATTCAATGTTTTTAATCCTTCTAGAGTGCAATGATATTTTAGGGGATGTTTGCAAGCATCTATCAGGGTTGTCTATACAAAATCACATTTGATTTCAACACATGGAGAAGGGATGTTTCCTCCATTGTGTATAAAGCATGTGTTAATTTAAATTCTGTCATTGGAAATTGTTTTACATATATTTTGGAACAGAATATAAACTGCAACTACTGAAATATGTGTATTTTCACTCCAGACAGAAAATAATTATTAAGTTACTCCATTGACTACCAGCCCACATCCAAAAATAAGTTTATCTTCTTAAGGGGTTCCCTTTAATTTTGCTGGGATTAATAAGACATACAAATATAGGAAGAGAAGAAACTGCATAGGCATTTTAGACAATCTAAACCCCATGTAAAGAAAATAGAGATCAGGCTGGCTACGGCTGCATGTACTGGGTGGAATGAACCTCGTGCAAGGACCTCAGCAGAGACACTGCTGTTGGCCCGGCATTCGCCCTACTGGAGGGGGACATGAAGTACAGTAAGTCTTAGTGCAGACTTTGAAAACGACATTGCCATATTAGCGGGGCGCTGCTCCTAATCTCGTAAATCCTGCCTTCAGCAGGAATGATCTGCTGATGGGCATAGCACCTCACTGTTTTCAATTTGGAAAGTATTGCTGGGAGCATGCTGTCAAACGGTTGTTTCCTTTTGATCCCCATCTTGAAAGGAATCCTTCAGTCACCCGATGGGAATGTGAGAAGCTATTAAAGATCAGTCCATATATATACACACACATATATATGTACACACACACATATTAAAAAATCTGCATGTAATTAAGGATGGATTATGGTTAGCCCATTGTAAAAACATATTTTAAAGCAAATTATTTCTGTGTGTAGAAAGGTGCAAAACTACTTCTCAGTATGAGTCAAATTCACCAAACAGCTACTACTGCTGGAAATGGCTTTTCAAAGAAGAGGGATTTCTGGCTTCACCACACTGACACAAGGCTTGTCCACATTTCCTTGTTTAATTCATTTGCCCACTGATTAAGGTAACTGTCCATATTGTAGCAGTTCTCCCTCTTCTTAAACTCTCCCCTTGGAGCAGGGAAATCTTGTAGCCCATATGCTAAACGGTTATTTTCCTTGCAGTATTTCATACCAGTTGGAATGTTCCTGCTAGAAAAGACTGAGTCTTTCCTGGCAAAATCACCTACTTGGTCTGATGCGGTCACTCTCAGCCAGGGACATCACACACACATAGCTGCTGGTGCACAGAAGGAAGGATGGGTTATGAAGGGCAGAAATATGCCAGCTTTCTTAAAGACACTTATCTGCAACTGATCATTGGCTTAGAGGTTAGGACACTCTTTTGCAGAGTGGGAAAAATAAACTCTTGCCCACTTTTTGAATCACAATGGATTTCTCAGAAATTCATGGGGCAACAGAATGAGGACATCCTTCTGAAAAACAATGGGAAGATTTTTGTTCCAGACCCTACTTAAATATGTGCAACACAGAGTAGCTACCAGGGAGAAGGATAGTGCCTTTTCTCACATTACTCATCATATCTTCATCACATTACTGTCCTGGGAGGAAGTCCCCTTAACAGGAAATAATTGAACATGACTTTCCACATCCTGGGTTAATGTTGCCACTAAGCATCCAATGAAAGGAAATGAGAAAGCTCTCCTGTTTACCATGTCCCACATACTTTATCTCATACTCTTAGGATCTAGCCCTCCAATTTTTGAGAGGAGAGAGGGAGGAGAAGTAGCTGAATCCTGCTACTGTTAGTTCACTTCAGAATAAATACACTTTTATTCAGGAACAAGTTCTTGATTAGGTCCATCAAAAACAAAGAAGAAAACCACCACTGTGGCCTTGAATTCCTGGTGTTGCATGTGGCGAGGCGGGCAGTTCACATTGTGTCTCAGTCATCAGGGAAAGAGGACGTGGCCTGTTTTCTTCCATATATTGTCCATGCTGGGGCAACTCCAGCAATGTGGAAAACGAAGGTGCCACCACTAAGTGCACGTGACTCACCCTGCAAAACGAAATTAATAATCCTGCTGCACCTATTTACAGAAGGTGTTTTGGACTGACAAAGCACTAATGTCTAAATGGGGCGTTCACTGGAGGAGCAATGAGTCATGCATTCAGAGGGGAAGCAGATTCTCTCAGACAACACCGTACTAACTACTGTCTCTTAAAGGAAAACCTGCAGGTTCACTGTCTATACTGGTACGATTGGACCAAATTTCCCTATTTCTGTCCACAGCAGCCCAAGGAACGATTGTGTTGGTTTTGTTTCATAGCCTGAACAGGCAGCAGCTCAGAAGAAAGTTTTATTTTCTTTTATTCTTACTGTCACGTAATTGCTGTGTTTGATAGGAGTAAAGAAAATCTTGTAAAATACATCATATGTTCATTTTCTTAAAATTCCACTTCAGCAATAAGCAGGAGAGTTGTGTATAACTGCTCCTCATTCCCCCGTTTCTTTTTCACACCTCACTAGTGACTAAAGTCTTTTAGACTCTTCCTCTTATATAAATTGCCAGCAATTTCACAAGTGCTCAGGGATTTCTCATTAAACAGCCAGTATTTTCATCAAATTGTAGTTTCTTCATGTTTTTTTTTCTTCCTCTATTTTCAATTTTTTGTTCTGATTTGGTTTGTAATTTATCTTAGAATATGATTCACCTCTGTCACTCTGGAAGAAACTGGTGGTTGCACTGTTCAATGATGCAAAAAGAAAGGATTTCCACATCAGGGGAAATATAATTTGCGCTGTAGTGACACTGCACATCTAATGCACTGTTGGTTGACAATTATGCCCTAAGCTCTGACCAGCCTGCGAGTGGGCATTGTGCCATTCAAACAGTAGGGTAAATTGCAGGCAGCCAAAAATCTGGCTCAAACATATTTCTTGAGGGAACAATCCCAGCTAAGAATATTCCTATTTCTCTGAACTCAATTTATTCGTGCACATGCTGATGTACCATTAAAGATGACATGGGAGGTGACTCTTAAACCAAAAGATCAGAAGAGCCAGAGAGAGAGGAGAGAAGTGATGTCTTCTTGTGGATGTGTAGAAGACGACTTAGGTACAATTTAAAAGGCAAATGCTCTGAAGACATTTCCTACCTTGCCTCCCATGGAAGGCAAGGTGGAGGTTGTCTTAGTTTCTAAAGGGATGCACTCCCAGCTGCTGCCTGGAGACTCACCCAGCCATTCTGTCTGGATGAGCAGCAGACAAGAACAACTGGTACATACCCACAGCCCATTTCCTCCACTGCCTGTCGGACCTGCCAGGCTGGCCTGTAGCTTCTAAACACCTCTGAGTTCTGCCCTTCCCTTGCCCACCTCTCCATGCCAGTCTTTTGGATGGAAGAGAGTAGGTAAAAGTTCTCATTTGAAACGTCTGATGTAGGTCAGCACTTGTTGCATCTTACAGGGCAGAAGGAGGATAAAGGTGACGCTGAGGGAATCCTTACAATCCAAAACTTTCAATGTAACAGGTTCCACCTGAAAATGAAGTACAGTACTTTGAATTCTTTGCAGCATTACAATGTAAGTTTTCATTCACTGGAACTGAACTTATTGAACTTTTATTCCTCTTCCATTAGTTTCTTCTGATTTGCAGTTGATATGGAACTTTTCAGTGATGTGTATTTGTGATATTTTCTGTAGCAAATGCATACTTTTGCTCAAGACAGCCAGGCATGCCTAGAATGAGGGGAAGAAAAATACATGGAATTTCAGAGGCTGTTGGGAATGCTGTGCTTACACATATGGTGTTTCTATTGCCTCAGTCCAAAGAAAAAGTGGGGAAAAGGTGGGAAAAAGGTGGTAAAAACTCATGAAACATTACTGTCTCTTGAAAGCTCCCGTTCTGTGCTAAGTAAAAAAAGACATACAAGCTGCTGCTGCAGCTATTATTATTTAGAGCAGTAAAAACCTGCAGGTCTTGAATGAGCTGGTAGATGCAGTAATAGGAGGAAAAAAAAAAAAGGTTGGCATTTGAACCATAGGTAAAATTGCCTGAACATTTCATTTCACTTGGCTCTTTTGGTTTTGAGGGTCCAAACTCCTGTCTTAAAATCAGTAATTCCTCCCAAGAATGAAGAATTCTAAGACAGTAGTCCAGCACTTTTATTAGCTAGAGACCCCTCACTACCTCAAAGCGAGGACTTTCCTTCCTGTCATTTCACATCGCAGTGGAGAAATTTTGCCACTGTGCAGACACTAATACAGAGTTCCATATTTCCTCTCCTAACATGGCACAGCTCTGTCGAGTAATACCTCTGCTGCCCTACTTCTCAAATAGAAGATACTCTGCTGCCCCAGACCTTGTAATATTCAAAGGCTGAGAGTGGTTCTGGACTGTGCTGCCTTGCAGTGACATATTATGGATCAGACTACAAAACTGATGCTGTCAAACTAAAAGTACCTACCCGTGAAATGGCATTTACAGCCCAAAAGTGTAACACTACTACCTTAACTTTATGTTTTTCTAAATAAACTTGATTTATTCTGCATCTCATTCCTTTTAACCTCCTCTTCTTCACTCTGCTTTTCTTACCAGTAAATTATTTGCTAGGCTGGTTGTTCCAAGTTCTCTTGATATTAGATTTTTTTTTTTTTCTGGGTAATTAAATGTACTTACTCTGTGACCAAAGCCAAATATTTTTCTTATCCAGAGAAGTATTCTGATGCAAGGGAAGTGACTTCATATAGAAACATTTCCTTTGGGAGACATGCTCGAGTTCTTCCCCAAAGAGGGCAACCTGTTTCACACACTCAGAGAAAGTTCTAGAGTAGAATGAGTGGGCAAATTTCCATTTATCACCCTTTAGCTGGCTCATATAAGCAGCATCTTTAGCTGTAGTGAATTATACATAAGCTCAGACCTTTACCACCCAGACGTGGTAAAGGCTGGTCAAATGATTCTGGTCACCTGATGATTTTCATCAATATTATGAGAGAAAATATTGCATAGCAGCTGCCTGTAACTGTTTATGTGTTTCTCTGATATACTTTTATAGCAGTTACTGTATATGGTTGCTCTATTAATCTTTCTATATGAACAGTTCCTTTGTTTAATTAAATTGGACCCAATGAGGCAGTGCATGGTCCTCTGATAAGCTCATTCATCTTTATTTGATTCTTTGCTGACACATTAGTTGCCCTGTGACACAGGTTAAGTCATTGAGTGGCCATTACCTTCTCGTTTACTCTCTCATGTTACTCCTAACCACCTTCCTGAAGTCAAATCCAGATGATTTGTGCCAATTTCATGGGGGCACAAACTGGAACATCCGATAACTTTCTACATGGCTGACTTTATACAATCTTGCTTGCACATCTCAAGCTGCTATGTCTGTCAAAACACAATTTTTTCCCCTCCTCCTTATGGGCTTTGATAGAGCTATGAGTACTAGAGGTCTCAATTATAAAATGTCATGACACCGCCACACAATTTTTTACAGTAATTTCACAGTGTCACTTTGTGATTATTTCAGGATAGCTTTGAACCATGACTGAAATGAATTGTGGCCCTTAGTGTATTGGGTGATACAAATTGTGAGCTGGTGTGACAGAGAGGCAGACGTTGTTAGGAATAAACTCCATACGAAGAAAGGGAAGCATGTATTTTTTTCAGAAATGATACAAAAAAATCAAGCAACAAAAGGGAGGCAGGGAAAGGAAGTGGAAGAAGAAAGAATTAAACATTTGCAACAAAGAAAGCATCAACTGCACACCTGTAATTCAAACGATCTCTCAGCTCAAATTTGGGCTTTTCCAGGCTCATACAGCAGAAGCCCAACCTGGAATTCTGCAATAAACTTCATCAAACTCTGTCATGAGGCAGAGAAATGTGTTCTGTGTGCTTCACAAAAAAACCCCAAACCAAAACAAAAAACCAAACCCGAAAGAACTCCTTTAAACTGTCAGGGTTTTAAAAATATGTAGTGAAGAGTCAGATAAACACCTTACCAGGCAAATGTTGATCTTGGCAGACACTCCTGCCATTCTATAATACTGCTTCAAGCAGCTTTAAAGCACAGTTGTTCATACAAAATTAGTGAATAGGGAGACCTTTGCAGGTGTCTCAACCACCTCCCTGGCTGAAATAGTGAAGGGAGGGCAATGAGATGCTTCTCAGAGAGCCAGACTTGTGAGGAGGTGGAAAAGGAAAAAGGCGTGCCATTCTTTTACTCTGTGAGTAACTGGAGTGCTGCTCAGCAGAATGTGTAAATAAATATTGAACCTAGTCCTCTGCAAATTTAGTGCCCTCAAAAGCTGTGGGAAAACAACAAATCAACATCCCTACACTAAAAGAGGGATTATTTTCCTTTTAAACAAGTGTTTTCAGCATGATTCTGAGGGAATCAAAGGCTTAGGAAAGGAAAGCAATGAATGGGAAGGGGAATGGAGGAGAAAAGATGTTCCCTGAAATCCTTCTAGACTTCTGAAATTTGCTTAAGATAGATTGGATTTGTGCAACAACCCAAGGGAAGCTGCAGACCATTTTCTTAAATGTGAGAAAAGGCAGAAAATGCTGTCAAAGCAAATTTTTATTTACAGTTGAAGTCACATTTGAGCTAAAACATAGACAAAACATGTAGTTATTTTATTGATTGCCATGCCTTTAAAAGTTTTGGTCAAAGCCTTATATTTTACGTGAACTTTTACTATTTATCTAATGAAAAGTTTATAATGGCCTGTGACATGCTGGAAATATTAACACTCCTTTTACCTCAAAATTCAATAGCAATTCAACCATTTTTTAGAAAGAATGGCAAAATTGGCATTCATTCAAAGAATGGCAAAAAAGTAAGAAAAATCCCATCAAAATCACTTGATATCCAGTTTGATTTATTTTGATGTATGAAATAATTTCCACAGTCCGTGTGTGTATTTCCACTCCTATCTTCCAAAGCCTGAAGTACAATCAGCTTGAGTAGCTCTTTGTAATAGTAAGGGAACTTGAGGGGTGATCCCGTATCTGGTTTGAGTTTGGGCCAGTTCAATCAACTGGTGAGAGTATGGATTTGCTAGTATTTCACTTTGCTAACTTGATTGTTAAGGAGTACTTTTTTAGAGCAAAAAATAAACCGCAGTTTGCGGGGGGGGTGTGTTTTCTTTTTTTTTTGTCTCTTTTACTTTCTCCCTTTCTTTCTTTCATAGGAACATAGAATGGCTTGGGTTGGAAAGGATCTTTCTCTCTCTTTTTTTCCCCATTTTTGAAGCCTACCTAACACTGATGAATCTCCATAACATTTTTTTGTTTGTTTACGTCAGGATTTTCTTGCTCCTTGTTTTTATGCAGTGAGAAGCACTACACTAAGTAAAACAAAAGCAAAACAATAATTGATCGTATAAATGACAGGCAACACAAGGCAAAAGGTTGACAGCAAATGTTAAATGGCATTAAAAAAAAGCTTTTATCTCTTCTCACCTCCCATAGTGCATGTTTGATGTAAAGTACAACACACTTGTTGCCAGCAAAAATGGTCATCTCATTTAGACTGTATTGCTGTGTACTTTCACTCAGCGCCTATAACATTACTTTATATTGCAGGTTCAAGCATTTTTTTGTTACATAGAACAAGGATAACCTTCCTGCATCTAAAACTCCTGCACAATCTTACAAGAAAACTCAATTAATCAATTCGAATACTTTACTCAAATTACAGGGGAATTACGTGCCTCAGTCGCTGAGAAGCGTTGGAACTTGCAGTGCATTACAGCAATTAAGAATACTTAATTTCCAAATGGCACAAATGAACAAAGTGTGAGTCATGGTGAACGCTTACTCCTTAAAAGCCATCAGTGCTAATGGTTTTGTAACCTTTGTAAATTTAATATGGGCTTCATTTATACGGCGGTGAAACCCACGTCGGGATGGTGTAATATTACTGCTCATATGCACTGAGCTTTATGCAGCCACACACTTAATTGCATAAATAATAAAGATAGGTTTTGAGGTAGGCATCTGCTTACACGACTTTTTGTGAGCAGATATGATCACGCTATGCTATCACACTCTAAGAAGTGCACTTAAGGCAATCAATAAGTAATGATTCATAACATTTTTTTTTTCCTCAGAGAAGTTTTGAGAAGTAAAGATTAGGCCAAGAAAGCAGAATATTTTTAGTGCATTTTTGGAAAGATATCTTGCCTGTGGCAGAGTATTTGAATAGCCCTTTTAGAGTTTGTCTCTCCAAGGAACCTTTTTTGGTTCTCACCTTCTGGAGAAAAGATTGAGATTAAAAACCCAAGAAAGGTGTAGATTTATTTTCTTTTGCAGCCTTCAGTGGGACGAATCAACAACCACAGGCAAATCCAAGGGGTCATCAAAGACATTCCCAGCAGTGCAGTAATGATGGGATGTGAGCACCCAGAGTCACTTTCAAGCTGAGTTTTTTGGGACTGAAAAGAGATCCTGCATTCTCCTCTAAAAAGAGTGACCCCCCTCAGTCAGTGAGATTATGAGCACACAGATTCAGTAGCATTGGCTGATTCCCAGCAAGATTTTGTCCCTACGCCTTGCTGCTTTTGCTAGAAGAGTGATCTTTTGCCCCAGCTCACTTATCTTATGGGTGTGATCTGTTCAATTTGGTTTAGTTTTCTTCCTTTCCTTTTCACTGCATTTAGAACATCGAATTGACTAGTGCTGCTCTGAGAAGCGGTGACATAACGTGAAAAAGCCTGTAGTGATGGTCAGTGCGGCAGATTCAACTGAAAGCTGGGGATAAAAACATAGTGGCAAAATGTGTAAAGAAGGCAAGTTGTATGCAGAAGAGTTACGGATCCTGTCTCAGCATTGAGACCCTACAAGATTTTAGTTTCTGAAATTATTTCCTAGCATTACTATTTGGTTTTGTTAGCCTTTGTCCTTTCCTCTGCCTCTCTCCCCCAGAAAAGGCAAAGTTCTAGTTCATTTCTTTTCCACAGGAAAGGTTTTTGTTTCTTCCACAGAAATTCAAATCTAGGAAAGTATCACTAATTTTGGTGAAGTTAGACAAGATTTTGAACTAAGCTGAGGTTCAGAATCATACAATGCTTAAAAACACAGTGAAGATTTTTCAGCCTCTCCAAGGAGCAGCCACAGTGAATGAGGTGAGGTGAGAAATATCCCTCAAGGTGCTTTTTCAGCTGATACACAAATAAAACAAAATGAAATTGTCAACAGCAATCCTCATAAAATTAGAATATTTATTATGCATTTTTTAAAAATAAGCAACCAATCATCATTAAATGTGTTGATGTTCATTACAATTAAATTATTCTTAGTTAATTCATTAAATATTAATATGGAATTCAAATTCAATTCCATAGAAATTATAATCTGGCAATTAATTAACATATTAAAATTGAGAAACATTACCTGTCCCTTCCAGGCAAAAATCTTTTCTAATGAAAAATCTTTCAGGGAAGGAATACGGGGTTTTGTTTGGGGTTTTTTTTCAGTGATGGGAGGGGAAAAAAAGAATTTTACAAATTGTCAGGATGTTTCCTTTCTTTCTGTGCTTGAAAGATATTTTCAGGTATATTTGCATGAAATGTCTTTAAACCAAGATGAGAATTGTTTTTAAAAATGTAACTGAAAAACGTGTGGTAGTCATCTGGTGTTTTCAGAAGAAAACAATTTATAATTAAATAATTTATATTCAAGGTTTCATTCTAAAAAAAACCCCATGGAAATGGTAAAGTTTTCGGAAGTCTTTTCACCATCTTCATTATTTTAAAAGATAAAAATGACTGTCACCAAGAGTTTAACATGACTGTATTATAATCATACCTTTCACTAACTCCTATTTTCCTCTTCAATTTGGTGATCATAGTATCTCCTCAATTTCTTAGAAAATTATATAGCAGTCTGATAGTCTTCATGCACTGAAACATATCTGCGCATGAATTAATAGAAAAAAAAAATTTAGAAACGGTGGACTTCAGGAATCCAGTATGATGCTGTTTGAATGAAGCCTTGAGCGTGTGAAGCCCAGCTCTGTGTGTCATGACACACACAGCAGTCCATGAGTATGGGGATACCAGGTGCTTTTTACCCTCTGTCACAGGTACATGGAAAAGCTTCTTCTATGAATTGCCTGACTGTTGGATGACCTACTGACAGTGTTTGTTGCTTTTTGGGAGGAACAGTTTTATGCCACTGACTGAAAGGCTTTAGAGGTAAAAATGCACATAAATCACTGGCAAGTTTGGGAAAGGTTCCCGTGCTCCGCCAGTGAGGAGCTGCACAAGGACCTGGGAGGGAGCATGGCCAGGACACCTGCCCCGAACTGGGCAAAGGGATATTCCAGACCACAGAACATCATGCCCAGCACATAAACTGAAGGGAGTTGATTGGGAGGGGCTGATCGCTGCTGGGGGCTGGGTTGGGCATCAGTCTGCAGGTGGTGAGTAGTTGTATTGTGTATCACTTGTTTCTTTCAGGTTTGACTCCTTACTCTGTTTTTATTATCTCCCTTTCTTCTTCTTCTTCTTCTTCTTCTTCTTCTTCTTCTTTTTCTTAATAATAATAATAACAACTCTTCTTATCTCAGCCTGGGTTCTACCATTTTTCTGATTCTCCCAGCCATCCCACCAGAGGGGAGCATGTGAGTGAGCAGCTGCACGGTACTTAGCGGCTGAGGGTTATCTCTGACATTTTTAGAGGATGATGATTTCTGGTTCCAAATTAAAGCAGTAAATTTTGATGAATCTAATCAAGTGCTATTCTTTACTATTTATGTTCTTTATGTTATAGGAAAATATCATAGCAAAAACATCTTTGAAATCATACTGGAGAATGCTGAAGATGCATACATGTTTATCCTATTTGTGAAAACATAGCTATATTTTGCATGTTGGTATATAATGAGGAAAATAGGTTACTGATATTTTTGTTTTCTTTTGGGAAAATTACGAGGAAGAAAAAAGGAGCAAGACACTTGTCACCTCATTCCAACTCATTTGAAAACTCAGTAACATTTTTGCCACTTTTATCAACCATGGGAGTATGTCCTGAAGGTGTTATCTGCAAGATATAGTAATTTGCCTATTCTGTATGATGTAGTTCAGTTCTACTCCACATTTTTTCTCATACTTTAATCTCCAAAACTTCGGTGTAATCTAAGTGCCCAGTTTAGATGGATGGCATTCATTGAAAGATGATCATAGTATCTAGTAAGTGCCTGATTACCCATTGGACATCAATATTTTTCTTTAAAAAGTATTGACACGCCATTAATTGTGATTGTAATTCTTGTGTCATGCCCTTACAGGTAATATATTTGGATTCCAAGTGCAAAATAACTTTTTAAATTGTTTGTGTGGAAAATATTGAGCACTCTAGAGAAAGTTAGAACTAGATTACCCCTCTGTAAATCTGGTGTTAGTGCTTTATATAAAATGGAGTTGTTTAAGCAATATCACTAGATTTGGAGTCTGATCTGTCTTTTTAGAGCAAGTAGGGAATGAAATGGAAAGTCAAGCACCAAATTTGTATCCAAATTTGATGTTTTCAACATTTGTGCTTACTGAAACCATTAATCAGAGTTGATTATCCTTAACATAAAAATGCTTAGCTAATATCCATTCAGGACTCAGCCTTGAATGGATGGCTCAGACTGGTATTAAAGTACAAAAGAGGGTTCACAAAGAGCTACATTTCCTCTCCTGCAGTTGTACTGAGTATTTTCGTTTCCATCAAACTTCTTACAATTGAGACAGAAAAGCTAGTTATGCTATCAGTGTTAGCCTGACTTCCACTAAGTAATCCATGTGGTTTCCATATGGTGGCAAGCTTACCCTGCAGAAAGCAAATGGGTGCAGTGGCAGCACACACACTGCGCTTCAGAGTCACCCTTAAACAAGGTCCCTGCCAGTTGCCACTGAGATGATGCGCTGCCGCTGCCAACCAAAGATCCTGATTTAAAGTACCCTTGCAGCCACAGTCTGAAGACTAAGAAATGCAGCATGGTTCTTAGATGCTTAGATAGCTCCTGACTGATAAATAAAGCTGTCTTTTAGAAAAACAAATTATTCTTAGCCTTAGGATTAGGTTTATAATAAAAGCAGCATGTGTTAAAGGCACAGACCTTACAGTAGAGAAAAAAAAGCAAGAGTTTGAACAAGGGATGTGTTTTTTAAATTTTAAGCCAATTAAAAATTAATAAAATTGTGTGCATAACAATAAGAGATAATAGTGCAAATGATTTGTGCTTCAGAACTGTATGCACACTGCTTACTATATTTCACCTCAGCTTGTTTTAAAAGAGAGATGCAAATGATAGATGATGAGTTGGCATGCACACCATATGTTGAGATATGGTGGAGCAAGAGCCAGGGAGCACTGCCCAAGCATGTAGTCCCTTTTTTTCACTACAAGCAGCCCATTAGATGCAGAATCTGTCTGAATTCCACTGTATAGAAAAGGAAAACTTTGAAATGACACAGATAGAAAACTTATTTGCATTTAATTTGTTATCTCTATTTGTCATGAAATTCTAATAAATACAGATAACATTTCTTATTTCAAACCAATTATGCTAAAACACTCACACACTTTTAGAAAATCAAGTTCACCTTTTGCCAATAGCAATCACAGATAGATTGCCTCCAACTTGTGACTAAATCTTGAAAAGTGTTTTGACAACGCCAAATGTCTCTAATTGTCCTGTAAAGAGAACATGGGGACTGTGCCAACAATCCCTTGTTTTCCACTTCACTAGTATCTTGTGTCGCACTCATTCATTACCTACACAGTGGCTGTAACAATAGCAGCCTTTCTAGGCAATTGCATCATTGCAGGTCTACACGGAAATTGAAAGTTGTCTCTTTATTAAAAGAATCTTCATAGGTCTTGGCTCAAAAGAAGATTTGCTATTTTGATGAACTTTTTCTCTGTTTCTGTGAAAAAAACATGACTTAACTAGAACAGTCCTCCAAACATGCAAGAATTCCATGAAGTACCACTCAGCATTTAGGGCTTTTTTTTTTTTTTTTTTTTTAATTTAAAAAAACCCAGCAAATTGTTTTCCTGACGTAGAAAAAGACCCATTACAAGTAAACCTATAATCAGGTCTTTATTTTCTGTCTATTTTGTCACTGCTTGTGTAACAGAGGAATGTTCCATCACGGAATTTCAAGGAAGATGATACAACTGTCTTGGATAAACATTTGAGATTTTACCAAAGTATTCAGTTCTAATAATATATGATTGTTATTCTTTTACAGAAGAGACAGAATTTACAAATGTGAATGAACATGTTGGCAGCCTGCCACTGTGGTACAATAACACAGTGTAACTGCTGCAGCTCCCTCATCTCCTAGCAGGAAATCAGTGTTTGTTATGTGGTAGATGGCATTTAAATGCACTCAGGTGGTTCATAGGGTATCAGCTGAAATAAATATACAATCACAAACTAGAAAAAGCCTTTAAAACATTAGACTACCTAAAGGAAGAAAAATTAAGTCAGCATATAGTTATCAAGATAAGCATAGCGAGAAAAGTGCACTTTACCTTGTAGGCATCAATAAGTGAATTAAATGATTCTCTTGCAGTTTTATTCCCATTTATTTCCAAAATCTTAACTTCAGTTAGCATGCAGTTAGGCCTTGTAAGGATTAGATGCACTTGATCTGGCTCAATTTTGTATCTTGAAATTGCCTCATCCTTCAGCGTGTCTCCGGGTGAGAGAAAGCAGCACCCTTGGAAGCAAAGACTCCACAGCAACAGCAGAGCAACATGTGGCTGTAAAGAAAGGCTCAGGATTAGTGTCAAGATCAGGACTAGCCTCTAATTATGATTTTTTAAGCACAAACAAGTTTAATGGTGACTTTTAGCTGGCATAGGCAGAAGCTCTGCCAACAGGAGGGTTTCCTCCTCTCTTTGCACCCAACGCTTATTTCTGCATTGGGCTGCTTCCCACAGTCTCTTTTTTTTTGTGAGTAAAATTTCAGTCGCAGTTTAGGGAACCGAATCGAGAAACTGAAAAACATTAAAACCTGCTCTTTTGGGTTTTTTTGAGATCATGTTCATTTCCACCTAAATCTGGGTTGGTGTGTGGCGATGTAAATGTCTCAACTAGCAAAAGGCAGGGCTCCTTGAGGTAGTTAGTGAATGGCTAGAAAGTTTCAATGAGAGAGACTAAGCCTCTGGCTGTGATGCCTTAAGAGGCCACCTAAAACACAGAGACTACAAAAGAGTTAAGAGAATAAAAGGAGGTATTTACTTGAAGGGCCTTCAAAGGTTCACCCTGGGCAGTCAAAGGCTACACCCAAATGGACACTGGGTCACAGGTTCTTCTCACTTTTATAAGTTTGGTTCATTTGCATATCAGGGTTAATTCTCCAATTATAACCTCAGTTTCATGATGTACTTAGCCCAAGTTTGCCCCCTTTTAGAGGCTTTTAGTTTACCCATTTTGGGCCTGGTGTCCTTGGAGTGGAAACCTGCGGAGGTTTGTTATGTCTGACCAGCATGAGAGAACAGCAGCCAACAGGCCACAAGAAACTTCAGAGCTACACACCAGGCAGTACAGGATTTGAAAAATATAAAAGTTAAAACCCAAGGCATCAGCTGGTATTACCAATTTATGTTTAACACCAGTTTAGCAAATAAAGAGTGGCTCTTCTGCTTGTCATACCCAGCTTGTTAAACCTCTCACATAGCTCTCTCACAGCTTGCCATTCAAATTCAGGACTGGAACCACAGTACTTTAAAATGTTTGTAAATAGCTCTCACACTTTACCAACCTCCCTTCTTTCTGCTTGAGCCTGAGGCTGGAGCAGATAATGAGTTTAGGTGCTTGCAACTGCTACATTGAGGTTGTGGACTCCCATCTGCTTTGTTGCTGGCTTAAAATACCTTATTGTTATAATCTTCTCCTAATAGTCAGCTATCAAACTTGCCAACTACTCATTTAGGGATAGGAGGACTAGCATGTTACCTCTATGCACACTAGGATTTATGTCAAATTTATGGTTCCTCATCACTGTGTGAACTGTGAACTGTGCAAGTGCAAAAAAAGGCAATTAAACAACACAACTCCTGACGTGTCTTGCAAGCATTTGCAAACCGGTAACAGAACTGTGTGCTGGGACAGAATGGAAAGTATAACTCAAAAAGTTTCCCTGGCATTCTCCTGCCTCTAAAGGCATAGGAAAGAGCCTTTTCCAGAGAAGGATATGTTGTAGCTTTGCAGCTTTGTTTTGGTTGTAAAAATAGTGAGGCAAGTATTTTCTTCATCCTTACTTCTGAAAAACTATTCCTAGTAAAGTTAAAAAAAAAAAAAAAGCCGTCTTTTTTTACTATATCATGGACATTTAGGTGATTCCCATAGCCTTAAGATATTAAATTAGCAAGCTTTGTGGAACCCTAGGCAATTCAAAAGTCTTAATGGAGTATGACTTACAAGAAAACAAAGTAGTCTTGCCCTAAATGACTAGGATATCTCTGTTTCAGTATTGATGTAACCCTTGCACTTTGGCTAGGGAATACTGTGGATGCTGAAATAATGGTTCACCACTATTCCTTTGTTTCATGTCAAAAAGCAAAAGTATAGCAAAGAAAAAAAATTGACCTGCTCATGTGTTTTTAGAACAGGTATGTCCAGTGAGATACAAATGAAAGACTATTTTCATAGCTTCTCGTATTTCTTGCCAAGTGAGAACCAGCACATTACATTCAAATTTTAGGAAAGCTGTAAGGCACAGTTTAGAGTGGTTAACTATAAGACTTTTCAGAGAGGGTAATTATTTTCATATAGGTTGGTTCTCTTCATCTACTCTGGCTGGGAGCACAGTAATCCAGACGAGACTATTTGAGGAAAAGCTCAGGGAACATGACGGGAGCCATAATAGAAACATGGATCCTCTCTCCTGCATAATGGAGGCATACAGCTGCTTGAAAAAGTATGTTTGGAGAAACAGAAAAGGAAAATGGGAAGGTTTTCAGAAATATGGATGGATACCAGATGAACCTACTTGCTTTCTAGTAGCAGACACACTAAAAATCCCTAATAAAAATCCTACACCTTTGTCTTCTCCAGGAATTTTAATTAAAGGGACCTAGAGCAGACAGGAAGAAAATGGTCTTGTCTCTGAGCTTCCAGAACCAAAGAGAAACTCCCTCTGCATCACATGGAGGTACATGCTTTCATCATGAATCTTCTCATTACCTAACTAATCTTCTTGTTGCTCTTCAGTGACAAATGCTCTGACTGCTGGAGCTCTTCTGCACTTGTGTTTGCAATAAGACTCTTCTCTTTCCCTCCTAAAAAAGGTCTCAGCATTTACATAGACTGTAATCTTCTATTTTGTCTTTTATTTTCAATGTAATAGAGAAGCCCACTTAAGAAAATACAAGTAGAGCAGAAGATGTTTTGATATTAGTGATTGCTGCTGAAAAATAGATTTTCTTGGGACTACAGGGTAGACTATAAGCAGGAAGCATGTGTTTAGTACTGGTGAAAAGTATTTAATAATATACAATTTTTACAATCTAAAAAGATTTAGTACTTAAACTGTATAGTTTAAGATGGCCATGCTTACTGTAAGAGGGTTGGACAAAGAAAGCTTTAAAAGCCCCTTCCAACCAAAACTATTCCATGATTGTATGTAAGGTTTTGTTTCGTATTTATAACGAACACATACTATTAAACATCCCCTCAAATAAAAAAAAGGGCTTTCCCTTTTGAAGAGCAAAAAAAGCTTATTGCAGGAAGTAGTATTCATTACTGGAATCGAAGAGGTAGCAGAATATTTGTCTCAAAAAGAACAGAAAAACCTCAAGCTATTTGTAATGACAGCTTGCTACTAGGTTTATCGGTGTAATTTTATTTAGTTTCTGTAAAGAAAAAATAAATTATTCCCATTTAACTTGTCATGATATTTTAGTTATTTTTTGAATGAAATGGAAAAGATCCTCTTCCTGGGACATTACGGTGAGAAGCTTAACTTTTTCATTTGTCATATTTCAGTAGTGCAAGACCTTTGAAGTAATATTTCTTGTTGTAGGAATTCACTGTTTTATTGAATAAGTCTCAAAAGACTTTTAAATACCTGACTTCTTCTTGTCTATTTGTAAAACAGCTAAAATTCTTCATTAGGCATCAAAAGCATATTAAAATATTAATTCAGTTTATGAAATATGTTTATAAATAGCTTGTCTGATCATGTTCTTAAATTCCAAAACAAATTATGCTTCTTCGAGTCACAACACTGCTGGCCAGTGTAAGTTTCTGTTGGAAGATTTCTGGGTTTACTATACCATTCCTAAATAATGTTATCATGTTGTACTGGATAACATCAACAGAAATCACGTCTCCTTTTCTGCAGGAAATGGTTTAAAAATTTATAGACCACCCTGCTTTACAGTGTTTAAAAAAACACTGGAAAGATGCAGTTCTGGTTGAAATTAAAACCACGCTGTACCTTTACATATATCTTGAAAAGTGTTGAAACATATGCACTTGTTAGCTGCTTGCTAGGTAGTATGATTGCTTCTGAGTGTATTTTTTCATACACTCTCCCAAGTTGCTCTGCAGAGATATAGATATGAAGATATTATGAGAATCAACTATGCACTCAAGCATCATGTTCCCTAGACTTAAATGTCTTGTATGTCAGTGGCATAGATAAGCAAAGGGAAGGAATTTTTCTCAGATTGGTTTGACTGGGAAACTGAGAAGTCAACTTTGTGGCAGGGAGAGCAGAAAAAGAACGAGACGTAAATGGTTTCTCCTTTCTACCTTATTTTTAATTAGGTACTTGCCCTTCTGGAGAGGTGTGGATCAATTAATGGTCTTCGACTGAGATCTGAAAAACATCATAAATTCCCATCTACACTGACTGTCCTAAGCAAGGGAATCTGCTTGGTATTCTGCTATGAGTGAACTTACTGAATTTTGTGTTTAAGTGAGTGAAAGCTCTCTTAGTAATAGAGGGTTCCTTCTTTGGTAACAACCCCTGAAAAGAGCCAAATGGAAAACAAATTTCCTTCATGCAGGAAAAAAAAAAAAGAAGCCGCATATTTCTGACAGGTCAGTTTTGGGTAAGATAAAAATGGCATTTGGCTGGCTGGTTTTCCATCAGTGGATAGTCTGTCTGCCTCTTCAGCTTCCCAGGATGCTTACCCTGCCAGTCACCTGTCAGCCAGGCAGACCAAGAATCAGATTGACTGCGTGAAGGAGTGGGGATCTTATTGCTTGGGAAGCCACAATGGATGAGTAGCTGCTGTGGCTTCTCGGCTCCCACCATGGGAAGACACAGAGTCAGGATTCACAGGGTTTACGAAAAAAAATAAATTGAGAAATAGGGTTAAATGTTGATTGTAACCAAAACTCAAAAAACTTTTCTCCCAAAAGATTTTCAGCTAAGGCTCCCTGAATGATGAAAAAACCCACATGTAGATGTTTTGTAGAGCAGTAAATATCAGAGGCCAATATACTGAGAACCTTTTAGTTTTAGAATGGTTCTATGATAAGGGTGATGCTATAACTACAAAGAGTCGGGTAAGCCAGACATGCCCAATAATTTTATTATCTAAAAGTAAATGAAGACTTCTATTCTGTTAACATGAGTTTTCTCAAGGGGAGATGTATTATTCAGAGCAGAAAAGAAAGTAATAGAATCCTTTAAGCGATAGGGGAAAAACTTTATTGAATGTACATAACAGCAAAAAAAATCATTCTCATAGGTCTATTAGAGTAGATTCAGACTCTTAGAAAATCACAACTATTGACAGACTTAGAAGACAAAAGATCTGTATAGAAAAAAAACCTGCTCTAATTATTGGGTAGCTTGCAATTAGAGAAAAGCAAAATCAAACTATTCATTGATAGGTAGTGACCAAATATAGAATGAGATGTGTTGAAAATATTGTTCTACTGATTTCAGAAACTACAAAATAGGAGTTTTGTTGATAATATGCAGTTATACTTAGAAGCAATTCTTATTGAAGAAGATTTTGTCATACAGAAAAGCAGCTGTTTTGTCTTCATTTTACAGTATGAAAGAAGGAAAGTGTATTGTCATGGTATTTGAAGTGATATAAAGAAATGGTCTAATGAAAGCAATTTGCCTACTGCTACCTTTTATATTACATTATAAATACGAGGTTTGGCCATTAGGCAGTTTGCGTATCAAGCCGACATCGCAGTTTTCAGTCACAGCAAAAAAAGTTATGATATTCCTTAAAAATTGGCTCTGTTAAAATAATGCTATTTGTGTTCAAATGTAAACCTCTACCAATAATTCTGTATCATGAATCATAGCTGAAAAATACAGATATATCTTTCTATAG
Source organism: Mohoua ochrocephala (assembly GCA_013398855.1). Classification (NCBI taxonomy): domain Eukaryota; kingdom Metazoa; phylum Chordata; class Aves; order Passeriformes; family Acanthizidae; genus Mohoua; species Mohoua ochrocephala. The sequence goes on along the minus strand of VZTA01017832.1, from coordinate 71,428 downwards.
TAAATTTTAAGAGTACGCAAACCGTGGGATGCATTTTTATCTTCCGGAGAACTACTGTCACTTGAAGAGACCCACATCAGATGACACCAGGTGTGGATTTGGCCCTCTGTTCAAAAAAAATTCGTAGATGCCAAACGGTACTGACAGGTAGTCCTTGGGGCCTTAGGAGTCACTTGGATGTTTGGACCGAAAGATGCAACAAAAGTTTTCTTGGTTCTTATCTGTATCTTGGACTTCCTTCTAACCCCTAAAAACAATGACCCACACATTAAGCTCATGCAGCTGTAGTGAATTAAAAGTGGTTAGAAGTGACATTACATTTTGCAATGCAGATTTATCTTTAACTTGGATTGTTCTGGAGTGGGAGGAGAGGATTGTCCATCAGAAAATGGTTAGTTGGTGGTTTTCTGCTTTCTGAAAGCAGTCTGTGCAGCGTAGAGTCCAGGGAAACCAGCTTGCCTGCTGCCCAGGCATAAAGTCCTTCAGCAAGTGAGATTGAGCCATATATTCAAACACAAGCCAGCACTTCACTTAATGTGTGTGTTAAATTTCTCCCCCTTTAGCCAGCACTACTGTAGTCTTTAAACAGTGTGACAGAAGTACACTTCCACTTCAGTTAATGGATTTATCAAATACCTTATTTCATGCTTTCTGCTTTTGATTTATGAATTTTGATCCCAGAGACAAGGACCCTGTGAGTATTGATTGCGGAAAATGTCAGACTAACAGAAGTTAATTTCGCTCGTACATGTGGAAGTCTGTGATTCTCTGACAGCGATGTCTGTGGAGAACGGGCTGTCACCCAGCCCAAGCGACACCGCGCCATCACAACAGCCAGCCCCTCCACCCTGAGCACGGGGATGGAAGCGGATGCGGGACTGGCAAAGGGGTCAGAGAAAGGGATGCCTGGAGTCAGGGCAAGGGAGGAGGAGGTGAACTGCCGTGGATCCTGTCCCTCTGTGACTCCCTGAGCATGACTGCAAGACATCTGGTGGGATAATGGAATGTCACCCTGCCAGCACCACTACGTATCGGCGACACTTCATTTATCAATTAGCTTTCTTTGCAAATTATATGCATTTATTTATTTATTTATTTATTTATTTAAATTGGCAGAATCAAAATGTCACTTCTACAGCGGGGCACTTGCATGATAGGAAATAGATGATTTGAATTCGGTCTTTGTACCTCTTGCATTTGAGAAGTGTTAAAAACTTCAAACATCCTGCTACGTTTTAATTTTGAAAGAATATGTTACCTCAGATGGCAGAAAAGCAGGGAATAAAGTCTGGATGTTGGATGAAAATTATTAAATGTTATCAATACCTGGTCTTGTTTCTTCACCAGAAAAGAGAGATTCTCACTAGGCATTCACATGGATGAGGGTGAAAATGCCTCCACTGGGTTAAGCTGAAGTGGTTTGAGCATTTGTTTTAGCCCTGTAATCTACTTTTTCCTTGACGCTTTTCACTGGACTTTTCATCTGGCACTTTTTGCCTAGGAGAAATATCACAGACACACTAAAACATGTTGTTGTTTGCTGATTTTTGTCTTAAAATTAGATTAAGAGTACATATAATAATGTAGGAAAAATGCTAGAGGCTATGAAATAGTTAAACTGTCTATCCAAAATTAACAGTCTATCCAAGAAATGCAGAGTTAAATTTACAATTAGAAAGTGTTCAAAACTATATACGTAGACAAATATATAGCTGAACACAGACACTGTAATAGTCTTATGGCTTGACCTACTGAAGGAGTGGAGTTCTTCAGTTGTTCTTCCCCTAAAGAAGTATCTTTAATTTATTTTTTCCCACTTTCAAGATTAATGTCACTCTAGATAATTCAATAGTTTTGGATAAATAACACTGTGTGGGGATATAGAGGGAAAAGAAGCAAAAATGAGATTTTATCACTTTAGTTTCACTTTAAATGGCAAAGCACTCAAGGTATGCTGGCTCACATGAAGGCAACATATACAGGTAAAATGCAAAAGGAATTTTGTGCTCATGACCATGGGAGGAGGGGAGGACAAAGTCCTATGGGTTTCTCTCCTTAATCACCATACTTGAAAACAGAGATGTGTTAGGTTACATAGTGACAGTAATAATTTTTTAAACAAGACTTTTTAAGGAAATAGCATGGATTTTGTTTTTATGTTTTAAATCTGGACATGGACACATTAAGGAAGTAGTCCAAGTTTCATTCTATTTAGATATTTCAAGAGAAATAAGGCCAATTGTTCTTTGGCTTTCACAGCTGAAAAAGGAATTATTAGAATGACGATCAACTTCCAGTCAAAAGGTCTTTACGACAGGATATGTCTGTGCTGCTCCTCTTCTCCTTTGCAAGAGTCAGATATATCCACACGTGGAAGAGGACAAACAGGTCGTCGTGAGGGGATTGTTTATAGAAGGGAGGATCAGAACGCAGGTTGCAGGCCAACCACACAAGAGTGAAACATGCACCTCTTTAAAGATCTTCACTTATGCTCCCTTTGAACAGGAACTGCAAGGCTCCAGACAAAACCATGTCAAGACAGAAAAAATAAAATTTGTACATATCGTACATAGATGCAGGTAGGGATGTACATGCATCACACACTTATATGCAGACACATGAACACCTCCGTGTGTCTGGATGTCAACCTTAGTTTCAGAAACTTTTTCACTCTTGGGTTGACTGACTTTCTTTCTTTCTTTCTTTCTTTCTTTCTTTCTTTCTTTCTTTCTCTCTTTCTTTCTTTCTCTTTCTCTCTTTCTCTCTTTCTCTCTTTCTTCTCTTTCTCTCTTTCTTTCTTCTCTTCTCTTTTGCTCTTTCGGTCTTTCTTGTTTTTTTTTTTTTTTTTTTAAAGTGTTGGTAATCATTGAGGTTAGTGATTTGTTTAGTTAAATATCTTTCTGTATGGGAGAGCAGGCTGTATCATCACCTGCTCAGCTGTTTCAGCTGTACTTACACCACTCACATCCAGTCCACATGGTTTTGCTTGAGACTGTGATTAAAAAATGTCATCATACATAAAACATTTCTATCTAACAAGGAAAGCAAAACCTTTTTTTTAGTTTTGTGGAAATATGAATGATATTATGGTAATAACTAAAGAAGTAAGGGCTATATATGTTTTATGAAGTTTTTTTGCTATAAAATGTATGTATTTAATGAGGCACATTAATTCCATGTTTTTTACTAGAAGGCCATAATTGCATATGGTCATTTCCATGTGCAATTTTAACTCGTATTTACATCATTTAACAACAGTTTGACAAAATCATAGAGCCTTTGTTTAATGGAAAGGAAAATGCAGACAAATACTCCATCTACTACATAAATACACAAAATCAACTGCTTGGGAGCATGTCAAAAATATATGAATGTATTGCATATGGTTATATGGCAACCATGCATTTAGGTCTGAATCTCTAAACACGTGTGTGCAGCTGCATATGTCCAAATTTATGTAGTATGTCTAAACCAGGCAACAAAGAATTAAAGAGAACAGAAAATGTGCAAAATTTTTTTTTTTTCCACATCAAGCCATGATACATATTGAATTTAAAACTTCTATTTAAAGAAAGAATAAAATTGGGATATTATACTCCATTTTCTGCAAATGCTGTAGCTGGATGGCTCCAAAGAATAATAAATGTTTTTGGCTCATATAAATCACTTCTAAAAATTATTTTATAGGTACAGTTCTGAAAAGGTAAGGCAATACGGCTTAACAAACACAAGAACTGCAAAGTGGCTATTCCATTAAAAAAATTCTCTCATCTTATAAAATTTCTATATTATCTGTAAAAAACCCACAAAGACAAAACCTAAACACATTTTTGATGTGGAAGTAAATGTTATCTTCAATAGTTTCAACCATTGCATTTTTTTCTTTTGTAGATACACTTCTTCTTCAGGAAAAAAAGTCTGGTTTCTCAGCTGTAAATTGCTCTTTTATAAATGGAAATCTCCTTGGTGTAGGCGTTGAATGCAGACAAAGCATGAGGAATGTGAGGTTGTCAGAGATGCCCGAACAATTTTGAATATTGTTAGATATCTTATGTTTTGCAAACCTGTCATTATTTGACCCATGCACTGTCTTAAACAGAGACATATTTTAATGTTAACACCACCGAAAAGCACCACAGCCAACCCCAGGCTATTGTCCCTTCCCCTAGGACTTCCTCACGGGAACCTGAACAATGATGACCTACTGAGACAATGTTTTCTTTTTACCTTTAACTATGAAGCTTTCCGTAGTGGTAGCAATTTGAAAATGTGGCTCCAGTTGGGCATTACATCATTTTTCCAATTAAAGGAGGGGTTTAACTTTACATCACTTGCAAGAAGAGAAAGGAAGAGAGTAGCTACTTTGTTTTAAGAAAGGGTGTACATGATGTCTGCATCTGGGAAGATGCAGCATAGTGTATTGAGTCTATTATAGATGATTTATGTAGATAGAAAAATATTTGCTCTTAAACATGTTTTAAATACATTGTGGTTCTCTGTTTCAAGAAGACTTGCATGGGTAGATTGTTACTGTCATGAAAATCTGATATAAACAAGGCTACTAATACTATATAAAGAATTCTCTAAATATTAACAGATACAGAATATGTGATAATGGGATGTTATTTAAAACTTCGCTGGTACTAACGAGGAGTGACCAGTGAAATCCCCTCTACTCGTAGGTCATGGGGTCATCTTAAAACCATTCTAAGGAAACCTGTACAACACTGGTCTTGTTCATCATTTTGTTCTGTGGAAATAAATGCCTATAATTTTTACTATTTTTTCTGTAAAATGACACACATAAATGGCATTAAGAATGCTGTTTACAAGGTATGTTTTTTTTCTGCAGTCCTTCCTTTAAAAGAAGAGATTTCCTATACCTCTAATGTATAAGCATTTAAGAGGCTTAAAATATATATCTAATACAATCCAGTAGGTCTAAAATGAATATCTATTGCCATGAGTTTAAATCTAATAATTTTGGATTTACTGCAATAGCCAGCTTTATTTACTGCATTAGCAACAGTATAGCCCTACCATGATGCTGCTGTAATTGTAATTATGTGGAGATGTTTGAATTTTTTTGTAGTAGTCTTCCAATTAATTTTCCTTTCTGCTTTCTCAAATAATCAAAAATGCTGACAAATTCAGAAATATGCTTGCACAAAAATCTGTTTTCCTCAGGTGTATTTTCCTTCAACTCTTAAATGCATTTTTTTAGAGAAGTTCCTAGAAAAAAGTTGAATTTGAGATGCAGCTTAATGCTTAATTTTATTTCTGTTAAAAAAATGAGTTAAAGAAATGCCCTTGCTTCAGAATGCAATCTCTTCCAAATAAGGCATGAGGGGGGAGAAATTTTATCTTCTTTGAAATGCACCATGAGAATTTCGATTTGAAAGCAACCAAGTCTAAAAAAAAAATTTCATTTTAAAAAATTTTCTTAGACATTTTTTGAAGTAGTTTAGGGTTTAGGAGTTTAGGATTTTGTTTCTTCTGAGTGAAGGAAAACTGGATGAATAGAAGGCCAGAAACCCTGATTCCATGCCCCCTCCCACTCAAGTGGGATACTCTCATAACTTAAGTTCTAATGTACACATGCAGAATTTAAGTAGCCTTATCTTATACTTCTTTACTTACTTGATTTTCAGACTAAAATTTTAACTTAATGAGTAGAAAGCATCGGAAAAGCCTATTTCTAGTAAGATTTAAAAGTAGCATCTTTGAGTGTATTTAATATTATTTCATAAGACAAGTATGATAGAATTATTCACTAGAATGGTTCTCAGGTTTCATACGATTTTTTATGATGGTCTGGTTTAATGCTTGTAAATAGTGCGACCATCTCAGGCTCATGCTGGTAAAACTAGATCTGTCTGGAAAACACCACTCATTCTAAACTTGCTTAAATATTCGGGCCTTTCCTTTATTTAAAGCCCCTTGGAGTTTTTGTGTCTGTGATTTACCAGTGTTTTAAATATGCGGTGGATACACTGCAAGCTGAAGACACGACTATCTTCAGTCTGTTCTCCCCAGTGCAGGAGTTGCTTTTCCCGTTTTGATCAGTGGTCTCTGGCAACAGGGAGCAGATAATGCCCCGGTCCCAAGCACAATGCCGTGTTGTTTGCCCAGCTCCTGTCTCCTTCTCCCCTTTTCCTAGATGCTGGTGTGGTGGGCACGGTTAACAGGCCCCACCAGCTGGCGTATCAGTGCAGACATAATTGCACATGAATGGTGAGGGGAGAGAGGAGTGAGGGAAGAAATAAAACAGATAACAAGCAAAGGGAAAAAGTAGCACTGTAAACAAGCAGCATATTTTTTTTCCCCTCCACAGAGCAAGCTTTTGTGACTGGAGGCAGTATCTGTGTGCAGCCTGACTTCTAATCCATATCGCAAACAGCTTCCAGATGCCTGAGTCCCCACCACTATTCTGGCATCCCTACCCTTCACAGATGCCTCTCTATGAGGGGGGTCTATAAGTAAAATTGGGTGTATTTTACTAATCATTCATTTCCAATCTTCCTGAAGGGGAACTTTTATTAATAAACTCTTTTCATCTGTCTCTTTGATTAGGAAGAAGATAATCGCTTAGTCATGTGAAAAGGGGGAGAAAAAAAAGATTGCTGGGGGGTCGCCTTTTCTAACATGTGCTTGAGTGGAAGGAAACAAATAAAAACCGCAGAACAATGCGGGTACTAAATGGTTCCAGTTGAGCTTGAGTGGTGGAGGGGAGTTTGAATAGAAACCGTGGCGGCTGGGCTGGCCTCCCAAGGCAAGCAGAACTAATTCCCCTGATCCCGGTTACCCTGCAGGCAGCAGGCACGTCAGCTGGACCTGGCCAGCGCAGCCGGCAGGTGCGCCCACGAGGGGAGGATGGGCAGGGACAAGGCCTGTCACCCGCCCTTCAGGGCAGGGGTGGCTCAGTGCAGGATGCATGGCTTTCTCTACAGGTTGTAAAGTCACCGAGAAGCAATTCAAGAGTTTGCTCTCTGCCGTGCTTCATTCTCAATATATCTTCCCTTGTTACTCGGCTCAGGTTACTACACTCGGGCTTACTGCTGTGCTAAATCCTGGGCTTTTCTGTCAAAGGGAAATGTATGCTGTCTGGTGACCACCAGCACTTAATTACAACAGATAGGCGGGAGAGATATTTTCACATTAAGGGGAGTTTGTCTTCCAAACTATGCTGTGCTTCTATTTAAGCCATGTCCTGGGTTTGGCCCACAGTCAAAAGCTGATTTTTAAGAATGTAATACTCTAATTTTAATAACTCTGTGAATTCGTGTCATCAGTTGGCACCAACAGGTATCATCCCAGAGACTGATGATGATGGAGTATATTATTCACATAGATTATAGTCATAAATATCTATTTAATTAATTCAGTCACACCTATTCTGACTCACTGAAAGGTTTGAATAACATTTCTTTCTTCTTTCCACTCTTATTTTTCACTAGTCAGGCTGAAACTTAATTTGAATGGTTGAGAAAATGTAGATTTTTATTGATGTATTTTTATTTCCATACTTTCCAATGCTAAGACCTCCAGCAAAATTTTATGGAATGCTTTGGGCTCTGAGACCACAGCAGTATAATGTAGATTTTCACAATGATTTCTATACTCCAAAATGTAAAAGTTAATGCAAAATTGTCACTTTACTACATATGTTTGCTAACACTGCATTTAGGTCTTCTATTCTCCATCATCATAGTAGTTATTAATTCTATCTTTATTTCTAGGAACAAACCAGAAAGAATGGAAACTTCATTAATGAATTTCATACTATTTTGAAGAAGATATTAGTTGATCTATTAATTTCAACATATCTAATCAGAAACTTGAAAGTTTCTGATGTTTCACTGTTCTGGAGGTTTCCTGTGTTGCTTTTGCAAGGAAATAACAAATGCTTAAGGCATATCTAGTTTTTTCTGCATTTCAAAATTGTCGGGAGTCAAGCATTTCCAGAAGAGCCAGAGAAACCTGCTCATTCATTAGAGATGGGGCTTTGGACACTTGCATAAAATTCAGGTTTCTTGTCTGAAAGCCTGACTTGAAGCCAGGTTTCGCAGGTGAAACCCAAGGGCTGGGTCTGTTGATTGCTCTGTGTTGATAAAGGTGTATTTTCACCAGAATTTCCATTCAAAACTTGTGAATCTGTTTTGAATCAAGAGGTGTAAAAATGGATATATTACTGAAAAGACCTGAATATGATGGATCAATTTAATCAATAAATCCATAGCCAAATTAATAATGTCTGCATGAAATATCAGGAAAAAAAATTTCCCATCAATGAAAGGGAAGTTTTATATAAAATTGTGCTGGAAATAAAACAAATAATCAATGGGGGGTTTTAAAGCAAGAATTTAATAATGCTTGACTGTTTTCTCAAATCTTTTACTTTAGAAATCTGTAAATAGGAAAGAACTTTAACTTGCAAATTTTATGAAGAGCAACTGACTGTTATTCATAGCCAAAGAGGAAAACTGGAAAAAATAGAATGTAAACTTGAATTACAATTAAAAGGGACCCTGAAATCTTCTGTTATTTTTGTATGAGGAAGGTATTTGTAGATGCAGAAGACAGTAAAAATAACCTCCAGCTTGCATAGTTGCCTGAATTGCCATGCTGCAAGGACGCTGAACAAATGTGGATGTATCCTGAGCTGAGCATGGCTCCTGTCTCCCCTCTCATTGCTGGGAGGTATGGAAAACAGTCCCCAAAAGGTGCCCATGAGCTACATGTTATGAGCTACATAACATCCAACAGCTTGTGCTGCTTTTGGACCATCCATTACACAGTGCTTCTTTTGACAGCTATTTTTCAAGGACTACTTGGAAGAAACCAGCTGATCCCAAGGTATGAGTTGGAAAGGGGACATCCTGGGATCTAGGGTGAGGTGTGAAGAGTACTTCTCAATGCACTAATCAAAAGCTATCATTTAAGCTCTTGATGGTCATAACTTGAATAAGGGTATTTGTCCCTATTATTTTCTTTCTAATTCAGTTCAGGTTATTGTTTCAGTCCATTGAGTATTATACTTCTCTTTGTGAATGCTAATGTTTGGGTGTTCCAGCATTCCTGTATTCTCCAGCTTTAATCCATAGCTATCTGCAGGAAGAATAGAGGAGTGGAGCATAAAAGACAAAATGAGGGTTTAGTGCAACCATGATATCATGGGCTAAGTCGTATTCTGTCTGCTGCGCAGCCCTGTTCCTTCAGCATCGGTACTTGTCCCCAACAAAAGGTCCAGCTCCTGCTTGCACAGGGGTCAAAGGCCTGGTGACCTGTTCACAGGAGACTGGTGTGCTGGTTTGATAACCTGCAACTTTTACTAGTCAGAAGTTTGGCAACTTCTAGTGAATTGGGGCTCGAATGTGTGTAATATGGGCACACACAGTAAAGTTAATAATGGCATTGATTCAAGCCATGGCGTGGAGGATAATACAGGATCAAGCTGCAGGGTGTAAAGGTCTGCTAATTGCCTAACTTTATTGCCTAACTTTATAAGGGCTTTATGTAATGTTTAATTTTCAGTGTAGGCAGGGCAAGGTGTACGGAGAAGATTCTGTTTCTGTGGCACTTCTGCATTCCCTGAGGATATCAGTGAATGGTGTAGCTCATAAAATATTTGTGCATAAAAGAGGTTTGCTCTGTAAATTTACCAAATTGTGACAAATTCTCTTTGGCTGCAGAAAATTTCCCAGGAACGAGCATGTCTGGAGAACGAAACATAAAGCATATAGAAACCATGATGCATATTGTGCCAAAAAAGAGAAAAACCTAAAAATTTCATGGCTGATAAAGCTTTAGTCTAATGATGAGAAAGACATTTTCCCCAAAATACAGGTGCCACTTCCCCGTCAGTACACAAGCAGTCATTTTCATTGTCTTAAATTTAACAGCATATGTATTCCCATGTGTAGGAAAAGGGTCCTGGTTAATTTTTGGATGCAATAAAAGGACCTTTGGGCATATTTTACCTTAATGCTTTTTCCTTTGTTTGAGAAAAAGAGCTCTCAATCAGAAAAGCAAGAGATTAACTTAGACTGCAGCATGGATGCTGGCCTGTTCTGTTAAGTGAACTGCTGATAATAGGTATACCAGATCATGAATAATAATAGATTGTTCCTTTGCTTCTAAAGTTTCCTCCTTTTGAGTCTTTCTGAGGACAAAAGAGATACTTTAAAGAGCAGCATGGGATTTCAAGATAATATAAAGTTTTGAATGTATACTGAATATCTAAAAAAAAAGTCAGCCTGTTACACTAAATGATGTTTTGTTAGCATCTGATTTCTGCTGCAAAATGTAAAAGCTGCTGCCTTTGGTAAAATAGTTGGTTTTGGAGCTGAACTGAATAACACATATGACAGTTTACAGTAAAGTGCTTCCTCACGTTCAAGTGGAACTTCCTGTACATCAGTTTCTGCCTGTTATCTCTTGTCCTCTTGCTTGGCACCTCTGAGTAGAGCCTGGATCCCTCCTCTTGGTAGCCTTCCTTCAAATACTGATAGACATTGATGAGGTCCACTCTCAGTCACCTCTTCTTGAGGCTGAACAGGACCAGCTCCCTCAGCCTGTCCTCATAAGACAGGTGCTCCAGTCCCTTGGTCGTCTTTGTTGCCCTCCACTGGACCTGCTCCAGGAGGTCTGTGTCTCTCTTGTCCTGAAGAGCCCAGAACTGGACACAGAACTTCACATGTGGCCTCACCAGGGATGAGTTGAGGGGCAGGATCACCTCCCTTGACCTGCCGGCCAGACTATTCTTAAGGTACCCCAGAATCCCATTGGCCTTCTTGGCCACAAGGGCACTGCTGGCTCATGGACAACTTGTTGTTCACCAGGACCCCCAGGTCCTTCTCCCTAGGGCTGTTTTCCTTTCCGTTCAGCCAGTGGGGAGAGGACTTCTTGAATCACAGGCTTCCCTTCCACCAAGCATAGTTGTGATGTTTGACTGACTCCAGATCTCTCCTTGGATAAACCCACTCCTGTTACTTCATGGAGTTTGATTATCATATTTACAATTCACCTCCTCAACAACATTAAACTCTGGCAAACCAGAATACGACTTTGAAACACAAGGGTATGTTTTCTTTGGTGTTTTTTTAAGACAAACCTGCAGTTACAGTCTTTCTTTTGCTTTATTTAACCACAGTCTCGCTCTTATCACAGTGTGCTGCTCCTGCAAGTCGGTGCTAAATTTTTATTCTATTTTACGGTCTGCAAAACAGACATTAACCAACTCTCACAACATACTCATGAAGTCAATGGTTAACTGAAATTATCCTTCGTAAGGGAATGAGATTTTTAAACGCGAAGATTAAGGAATCTTTGCCAGGCCAGCTGTGATTCTCCGGTTGGACAGTAGCTCAGACCTGTTGACACCCAAGCTTCTACTTATGCCATCAGACTATGCTGCCTTCTGACTGAAGAAGATGTTTCCCAATTAGATGTAAATTATACGGTTTTATATATTATGTTTAATTAAAGAATGAGCAAATAGTTGTGACAACTGGCAAGATGGTTATTTTGTACCATCTCAGGCTCAGCTACAGCTACAAAAGGGGCATGCAATCAGCAGTTGTCTTTAAAAAGAGCAGTTAGAATAAAATGATTAGTTTAATCAATTTAGACCTATTTTCTTAAACAAATGGAACTCCTAGAATTGCTTGCTCTGTTCAGACTGGAAGAAGACTTTGTATGACAGAAAAGGAGAGGTTTCAAGTACCATCTCTTTGTCTTGCAAAGAGGAAATTATTTAATGCAATTAACATTTCCTTTACATTTACCAAGTAAGTTTGGTTACCTGTGCTCAGGGACACTAATTTACTGATACAAGTGACATCGCATAAAAAGGAACATTATTTTTGAGCTTTAAAAAAGGTCTGCATAGAAAGTATGCAAGACTTGCTTCCCTACCTGATTTACTTGTAGTCATTAGGAACTGAAGGAACTCTTTAGAACATATGCTGGGATAGGAGGTTGCAAGGTCAGTTTAGCAGAAGCCACACAAAACTACTTACTGTCTTGATAAGAACAGGTTTTTTCTGCATGCTTGTCATACAGCCATTTTTCACAGTGCATAAACAGTTGAACAGCATGTGAGTGACTCAGGGACTTGAAACGTGTTTCTGGAATTTGTTGAATCGCACGCTATAATCACTTAATCTGCTCCAGGTCAGTTAGGATTTTCTAGTGCATAAATACACAGGCAGAAAACTCATTCCAAGACAAGCTTAAAGCAAAGTATAAGTGTGGCAAGTCCTATTAATTTCCTGTGAAAGCTATCCTTTATTTTCAAAATGCTATTTGTGTATTTTTCGTTTTTTTTAATGAAAGATGTAATACCAGACTGCAAAGGTCTTCCATAAAGCCCAGTGAAGTTGGTAAGAATCTTTCCACTTAAGCACACAGCATTTGGACTGGGTCATGTTAACAGTAAACTTATAGGCACTTTCGCATTTGAAGTTATTTTCTCTCCTTACGTGTGAGATACTACTTTGTTGTATTTTAAAGCTCGCAGGTGTTAACACATTTTGACTCAGATTCTTATGCGTGCAAAATACCTCACTGTTCCGCTTGAATCAAATTAGTTGTTTGATACATTAGCAATCTATTAATTTCAGGTTCTTTGAAATTTGTATAGAGTACCACTGTAGTGGTTCTCTTAACCAGCCATATGCATATCCTTATCAGTGTGCTTTACATTACAGTGATAGATATTGATTAAGATGTGCTTAATGGATTATCGGATATTATCTCCTCTGCAATTTGTAAAGAATTAAGTTCATAATTTTCTGTTCTGGGATCACAGAAAATTTGATTTTCTCTAATAAGGTATGATTTATAACTGGAGTAGACGATTAGTTTTCTCTAGTGTCTGAGGATTACATTTCTGAATGCAATTTGGACGTATAGATCTAAAAGAATACAGATAAGAAAGAAATCAGATGTTCATAGAAATTGTGGCATTCAGAATCAATAGAAACTTAATAATTCTAAGTACCTCTTATGCTAAAACATAAAAGCTTTAGAGATAGCATTACCCAGCACAGTGGTAATGTCTTGCCCAAGAAAGTGGAATGCAGCCCTGGCAGTCTATGGCTTAAACATTTCAAAGCTCAGTTGAATGTTTAAGTTGGATACTTAATGTATTAAAGTGTAACAGTCATATATGTTCATTTAATGCATATAAAAAAGTAAATTAAATTTCATTCATTGGCTTCTTGTTATTTAAAGAGTTATTACTGATGCATTTTTTTTCTTTTTAGCTCTGACCTCAGAGTTAGCCCTGAACTGTTGTCTGAATTCAGTTTGCCCTACATTAGTGATGAGTAATCATGTTGCACATATGGCGCAACAAGCTGAAGAAGAGCCTAGACCTCAGGATAAGTTATACTGATTATTGATAGGTCAATCCCAAATTTTTTCTGCTTCTTTTGGCACTTTTCCTTATATTCTCCTGTTGAATGAAAGGTTTTTGTACCTGAGACACATACTGTCTATATATTAGGCCATAAATTAAGACTTATAAATATACTATTCTTTTACTCAATAAATACCATGCATTTTATACTGAGCCATAACATACGGTGTTATGAAGTATATTCCTATTTATAATTCTTTACTGTAACAAAGTCAAAACAAATTTAACAAATCAAAAATTATTAAAATGCTGGAACCAGCCAAAACACATATTCTGGTTACAAGAGACCAATTGTCTTCCATTTGCACTCACGCCTCAAGGTAAAGTGCTGAAAGAAAGCAGCAACATTGCTTTTAAAGAATGAGCTGCACATGTTAGAAGTTGAGTTGGGGCAGCTACTTTGAACTGATATTTTGGATGTAGTGATGCAAACTATTGCATTGTCTATGTCTGCCAGAAATGATGAATTAATGGATCTGTTCAACTGATTCCTTAATGGTGAATAAATTTTACAATTCTCCTATTATGATGGAAAAAAATTGCTTTGTCCAGATCTATATATTCATCCTTATTTTGTTAGTTCATGTTTGCATTACAGCTTAACACTGAAGAAAAATTGTCTTTGGAAATTGTGATTGCTCCAAACAATTGATTCAGTTCTAAACATTTGAAACAGTACACAAAACGACAGCTGCATTTGGGTAAATACATCAAATATACAGAAATATATAAAACTTAATCACATCATTTGTAGTGAGGCTGTTAAGCTGCAAATTGCACTGAAGAACATGTTAAAAATAAAGGAGTCACCTTAACAGTCTGCCCATACTGTTCCTTTACATTAGTCTGAAACTAATTCTGCATCAGCGTGAAATGAATTGGATTTGGTTCATAACCAGGTCTTGAATATTATTTAGGTCTTACCAGAGCTACATACAGAGTTGTGGAAGTGTCAGTCATAAATCATGTTTGCTAATGGACTTTCTAGGAAGAGAGATATTCTTGTTATACGGCCACGAGGAAAACTGAGGTTTAATCAGCTTGGTGAATGAAACCCATACTGTATCTCTAGCAAATACTACTGAAAGCAAGGAAAAAAATTGCCAATTTATATGACACCCCCCCCTCCCCCTCCCCCGCCAAATTATAGTTTTTTCTTTGGAACCCAAAAGGGCTCTTTAACCTTGATGCAGAGGCCCTCAAGGATCTCAAGAGCTGCACCAAAGGTTTCATTCATTCATCTCTGAGGTAGAAAGCATAACCAGCTTCCCTTTTTTAGATATTCCTATCTAAGACTGTACAGTCTCATTACCAGTGAAGTGCTATAAAAGGAAATGTTTTGTGACCCCCAGAACAGTAATAGGGATGATAAAACCCTGAGAATCTCTCTCCCTAATTATTTTTTTTTTGTCTATTTTGGATCCGAAGTTAAAGCATCTGGAAGAACAAGCACTTTTGAGACTGATATTAAGAGTTAGGTTTTCCCATGCTCTCTCATTCTTGGCTGATTAGCAGATTAGTGTGCATGAGCAGGGAAAATATCCAGGCCTTGGAGATTTTTCTTATGGATAAATTATTTCAGTCAGAACACTTTCTCTCTAGAGAACAGACTACAGAACAAAACAAAACAAACAAACAAACAAAAACCCCAAGCCTTGAGAATTACCTCGGTTCTTGGGACATAATCCTTTACCAAGCATGTTTGCAAAATAAAGTGAAACATTTTCAAAGAATTTGACTGAATGCATTTCAAGATCCCACTCCTTATCTTGAACAAGGCCATGACACAGCTATTTAAAAAGCGGGCTCTGCTCATTAACTTATCATCTAGGAGCATCCAGCTAAGATCTAAAAAGACAAAAAAAAATCCAAGAGTGCAGTATAAATACCACATCTAGTCTCAGGAAAGCAACCAATACACAAAGAGATTAAATTCCTCAGCCAAGAGCTGACAAGCTGCCACTGGCAGATCTCAGCTCCTAAATCCTGCAAGTCTTACCTGGGTACTGGAGGAGATGGATTTTAATCTTGCAGAGTCCCAGCTGTTTCTGTAGAACTAAATGCTTGAAGAAGAGCTCTGCAGTTTACATGCTGGAAGTCTACATGCTTGAAGACCTCAAAACCTCAATAGTCCCCATGCTTGAAGAGGACACAGTTTAAACACAGCTTCAGATCTTCTGGTGTTGTGACATGCTCACAACAGTGAAACAGCTGGAAAGTGCAGATTATAACAACATGGTTTTAACTACATTGCTTTCTAGCTTTGATTCATAGTTGCAGATTCACAAATCAATTTAAATTGTCTTGGTTGTGGTTAAGAATTTTTTCATTTCAGGGGTCATCCCTGATTAATTACGAACAAAATGCAAAGCAAGTTAAAGTTTAGATACCTTTATTATATGATTAAAAAAAACAATCCTGAAAATTGACCTAAAATCAATTTTCTCTTTTGAATTACAGATATAGATAGTACAGGTGGTTTCTAGCTACAGCTGGTAGATGATACTGCCTGTGCAGCCAAATGCCTCTCCATTTGGCCCCTAAAACTGACACAGACATAATGGGTAGAGTACAAACACCATTAATGTTGCTGCAATTTTGTCATTAACTTTGCAGATCTAACATCTATGTCAAACTCTGGCTTGTGGATCACTGACTGAAGGCAGAACAGCGAGTATCCCTGAGTAGCTGTTTCTGACTCCCCTGCTCATGGCTGACCTAGTCAATTTGGCTGCATTTTGAAATATCACCAAATTCATCACAGGAGCATTGTCAGAAGACAGTCTGACTTTTGGGTCCACAGAAAATCACACTTTACTGAGCATTAAAGATGCATTACAGGTTATAGTCACTTTGTATGATTATTTTGGTATCAGTCATAGAGTTTCAACCATTTTCAGTGCTGTCAGTGAAACTGTGTCTGGCAGCAGACAGTGGGGAACAAAACAAGACAAAAAAATCCCAACAAAAGCTGCAAATAAAACCAGAGCACATTATGCAGAAATTGCCTTGGCATGCAGGTCATTGGTGATTTCATTTGTAAGTAATGTTTTGATTGTCACAGATTATATGTTGCTCTCATCCCCCTGACATTTGTTGTGCAGCGGGATTGATTTTTGTGCTCCAGTATGAAAAGGTCACTTTGATCAATGCAGTGTAATTGGCACTAAATTAGGATCATATCAGGTTATTTTGCTATTTAATGATGAAATATTAAAGAATAGCTTGGGAAGATTGCAGGCACTAAAGTGCACTTTAAACCTGCTGTAATGATGTTTTATTTTGTGGGAAAAATGGAGAGAAAAACAACTAAAGTGCAGAAAATGACTGTGATGTATTGGAAGAGTGGCCTGGAATTACATATTTTCACTCGAAATAGACTGAAAGCCCCAGACACAAAACACCAAACCCAGCAGTCAGTCCTGAATATGTTATACGCAGAGAGCCCTTCTTTAGAAGTTTTAATGATGCTCATTATGTACCAGTGACACGTGTTAAGTCTTTACAATCTGCATATAATGACTGGGCAAAAGTAGATTGCTGAAGTTATGCACTTAGGCCATGATTCAGGGCAACACTTGAGACCTGTTTGGCCACCACGAAACTCGAAAGGAAATAATTACGCACATACTCAATGTACACCTGTGTGGTATAGTTATAAGCACTTTATGTGGTTCCCAAACCACCGTGGTACAAATGTGTCAGGATTATTCAAAGGACAAACTTAAGCCATGCTTGTTTTTTAGAAAAGATGCTTTTGCAAGTACTTCTGCTACTCTTTTTAAGTCCAAAAGTTGCTTGCTTCATCCCTCCTTGTTTTAAGAAAACTCGGTATTACACTATCAGTATTTGTAGAACAGTCTCTGTAGTGTAAAGCCAAGGTTAACATCTTAACCTTTTAAGTTTGTACTCCAGCTAGATAATGTACTTAAGGAGAGCAGAGCTCCAATGAGATTTCCTGTAACATTGGCTGCCTTTAAAAAGTAATCTTTTGATTAAGATTTTCTAAAGAGTGGATGCAGAACGCGCCAATGTTCTCAATGTTAACAGTGAAACTCTCTTCAGGTGGGTGATGAGAATCAGCTATCAGCTGTCATGTTCGGGCACCAGGCTTGATAGAACTTAAATGGGAATCTGAATGCTCAGCTCCACTTTAAATAAATAAATAAATAAATAAATACCCCAAACAACAAATCACCAGTGAAAACCAAAAACAAAGACAAAAGCCTCAGCCAGTTTCAGTCCATTCCCACTGAAATCACTAGGATTCTTTTCAAGTAAATGCAGTAGACAGTGCCTTAGATGAATTGTACATTAAAAAAAAGAAGGGATGTAATCTTTAAGAACATTGACTAAACTTGAATCCATTTCTTCAACTCTTTTTAAAAAATATAAGCACGTGCTGATGGGTTCCACAAGTTCAGATACTTCCTATTTAATGAGGATATATTTAGAACGTGAGCTTTGTCAATAGTTTTTCAGACTTTGCATCTAAATAATGATAAGCATCATAAGCAGTGTTAATAGTGTATGTTATTTTCTCCACTGTAAATACATGCTCTCTCCAATTATTCTGAAATGTTGCTGAACAAGAGAAGCGGCATAAGATTATACTTTTAAATGCAGCTAATGTTGCAAGAAATTTGTTTGAAGCTTTGCTGCCATTAAGTATGTTATCTAGCTGTGGCATGAACTTTAAATTGCTAAGATATGAACCTTGTAAGTACCCTACAAATATCCTAAACCTATTAATAATATGAAAGAGTAGAATTGAAATTATATAAACCATGTAAGGTAACCCTGAATGACTTATTTAAATTTATGTAGCAGGCAATGTTTGGCCCAATCAATCCTTAGGACTTCACTTACTTTACTCTGTTCTTATAAAGTCTTTGAACTACTGGGCACATTTTGGATTTAGTTTAAAATATGTCTTTTAAAGTCTATTAAGAGAAGATCCACGACAAAAGGAAAACAGAATTTATTGGACTTCAGAGACTTTGTGCATGTATGAGTGATCCACTCAGAAGGAATACTAATTATCCATGATATCCAATACAGACTGTCACAATCTGAAGAAAATTATCAAGAAACGTTGAGGGGCTGCAGGGCCTGAGTGTGGGGAAAATGTGCAGGTGTAGGCAGAAGGAACATGTTCCGGAATACCCAGAAGTGGTGCATCCCACAATCACGGCCATGACACGCACTGATGCTGTGTCACAGTGTACTTGATCTCCTGCTGCCGCTGAACAATGCCTGTAGATGATGAAGCTTGAATACAAAGGAAAGAAACTAAACATCTTTCCAGAATGAGCTGTATCTTATCCTATTTTCAGTACTTTTCCCCTACTTCTTCAGTGGTTTTCACACATACACATAATAAAGGAAATTAATAAAAAGAATAATAATAAAAAAAAAAATCCCTCCACAACATACATCATTAGATTAAAAAGGGAGATTATTCAGGAGTTCCTGCTATGATATTCCATCAGTGGAAAGAAAAAAGATTGATTTTGGATTGAACTCTGTGTGTAAAGATAGTGGGGTTTTAACTGATTTCTCAAAGTTCTGTTCATCCTTTAAAAGATATTTCAATAACAATTTACCCTCTAGTATTTTTTAAATTATTTAAAATTAGTTCCTTTTATTAAAAAAACATTTCACAACAAGGCAATTCTAAACAGTTTTCTAAAAAAAGTTACTGTAATTTAAGGACTGCAGTCCATAGGCCCTCCATGTGATTCAAATATAAAGAAAATGGGATCAGTGCAGTGATACTTGTAACACAGAAGTGACTGAAATCCAGAATTTGGGAAGAATGTGGTTTTAATAGATGAATTTTTTTCTTGACTTTGCTCCGATAATTGAACTCTTTTCCTCAGGAAGACCTGATGCTTTGTCTCTGGCTCAGAATTGAAAAGTGACTATTTCTGATGTTGCTTGTAATCTGATCTCCCAGTTATTTTCTCTCTTTGTCAAGAAATGTACACGAATGCAATGAAAAAATTTTAGTAGTGGAATGAGAAAAGCAGTGGCTTATGATAAGCCTTTCTGATACGGTACTTTAAATAAATATTTGAATTTTATAGAAATCAACACCTTAGATATAATTAAAATCATGGATGCATGAATTGAATTAATACCATAAAGCATGCAAATAAATGAAAGTCCAGTTGTCCAATTTTATTTCATCAAACTGAAGTGAGTTAACATGCATGCCATGCGAGATTCCTTAAATTATTTCATAAATAAAAATAATTTTATTCATAATTAAATAAATATATCTATTTAAATATCACCATATCTAAAACTTGCAATTGGAAATTTCAAGGTAGAAAGATGAAACTCCACCACAAGAGGGCAGCAGGAATAAAAAAGGGCATGTAGCAGGAGAAAAATGCACGCTGAATGAGCAGCTTTGTGGCTACATGACTTTTACCCGTGTTGAACCCTCTGTCCTGCCTGCTGCTGATAATGAAAAGAAATTGTTTTACAAAGCTAAGGCTTACTTACTGGCTACTCTAGAGTTGTCTATGAAACATCTTTGGGTGACGTACAACACCATTCAGAGTTCACGATGTTAGTGATGACACAATTTATTTCAGCTCATAGTATGGAGTACCTGCATCTCTCTGCACTTTGTAAATCAATATATGCACGTGTTTCTGTAGCACATTTTTAGAGGGCTTGTGACTTAGCAGGGATTATTTGCCTTTTAACCTGTCATCGGTGCCTTGGTGTATGAAAATCCCTTCACAAAATAGAAAAAAAAAGGGAATCATTTCCCATTTTTTTTCCTGTACTACTCGTCTGGGTGTTGAGAACTCAGCTGGTTTCCTGCAGCTCCTGCCGTGCCCCCACCCAGTTGTTTGCAGCAGGCATGTGACGCCTGCCCAGCGAGCCGCTCGTACCTGAGCAGACCAAACCTCCCACGCGAGCCGGCAATTTGCCGTAATTTACGTACAGGTCTTTGGTCCCATTTGCTTGGTGCGGGCAGCGTGCCCGGGGCTGAGCGATGAGCGATGATGTCATTTCTCCCGAGCTGGGCAGCACTTACTGCCCTGCCTTACACGGGTCAGTGGGTGAGGAGTACAGACAGGCAGCCGCACGGACATCCATCAAAGCAGCGCGCTCATCCTCCATCTGCAGGGAATTCTGTGCTGCTCTCTCCTCCAGCCCCGGCGCAGCACATGTGGGCAGAGGAATAGCTGCTAGGCCATATCCAGAGTGGGAATATTAGATGCAAATCCAAACACAGGCCACAGATCTCGCTGCAGCTCAGTGGTCAACCCTGAAAGGGCTTCGGGCAGCAGCAGGGACCCCCAGAGAAAGTGGTGAGCTGCAGAGGGTGTCTTAGAGGGGGCTCACATCGTAGGAGGGCCCCATGCTGAACTGGGCAGTGAAGGAGCCACTGTGACGAGCATGGGTAGGAGATGGGCAATTGGGACACAGGGATCAGGGATAAGCAGGGATAAGTCTGATGATCGAGGAAGAAGCACAGGACCCACTAAGAGCACAGTTCTAAAGAAATTTAAGCTTCTGTGCTAGCAGGGTGTAGCATCAGCCAATGTATCAAACCTCCACTCACCCTTTATTTCTTCTGACATTAATGCACAAACTCTTCCCCCTATTTGATTTTTGGGATTTTTGATTCCTCAACAGATATGGTACCATTCCTGCTGTCTTCAGTCCATCTGCAGTGGGACTACAGTTTTGACAGTAGCTCAGGGCAGAGGAAGGTTGAACTGAAGGCATGGACATGTTTTTAACCAAAGGGCAAAATTAGATAACCCTATGTCTTTTGCTTTACCTGCCCCAGGCCTCTGATGGTGTTTTGCACAGACACAGAATGAGTCAAGGATAGTAACAATTAACAACTGGACCAACAAACTCATTTCTTGTTGTTGTGGATATTAGCATCATATCATCATATCCACATTTTTTAGCACGTCTCACTGAACTTAATAATGCCAGAAACAGTTTTTTTACAAACTTAGGGCCAGACTCTGTTTTCCTTTTTAGTGATGTGAACATTTGTAAGTTTTGGGGTTAAGTTTTGGGGTTTTTTTTCTGTATACTTCGGCAGTATTAAGAGTTGATACCTCTTGGTTTTGGCACTTTGGGCTAACTCTCTATTGTAACTTCTGGGTTCAAGTAGGTGGGTCAGTTTGTAAGACAAAGATTGGATTCCCGGGAAATGAATACTTGAAAAATATCACTTTCACTCTTCACAAGGGATCTTATTACTACTCTCATAGATAAAATGAAAGGCTCTAACTCCATCTAATGTTCAAACTGCTGAGCACCCAGCATCTGTGTAATCTGCTTGCAAAATATGACAGCTTTGCTATGGTACAAATATTACACTTCTACTGTCGTGGTTACGCAACATAAAAACCGTCTGAACACACACAATATGATACAGCATAATATTATGCAGCACACATCCTTAATTGTAATTGCAATGGCCACTTGTCTTTTTTTTTATTGTTATTCTTAATATTGTTTTAATGTTTTCATTAACCAGTTAATTTCAGTAAGTATAAGGATAAAAGACAGAAGTTTTTGCAAGACCACAGTGAAGTCAGCAGAGTGATGAAAAATAAGATTAATACTTCTGTCACAACTAGCATTTCCAGCTCATTCTTAAGATTTCATCTGCTTTTCAAACAAATTAATGCTCACGAAAAGCTTTGCCAACAGTCTTTGTGACATACCATAATTAATTTGAATGTTCGTGCTCTTTACATCAGCGTGTCTCAACTGAACACTGTAAAAAGAGAAGCTGTACATGTGTTTATGGGGAGAGCTCAGACCTGTAAGTGGACATGCATGGGTACACACACAGAGCCTTTGCCTTTAAAGCCTATCTTCTTGTATTCAAACACAAATTTGAAAATCTATGAGCCACGATAATATTAATTCCCAGTTTCTTTGACCCCTCATAAAACAAAAGAAGAATGAGTGTTTGGCTAAAAGGATTCTAATGATGCCTTTGGACTCTTATGTTCACGTAATGACTAGTAGAAAGATTTATATGCCCTGTATAGGTATAATTAGACACCCACAAACCCATTGACCCTGACGAGGTGAAGAGCTCTCCTGCTTTTTGTTTCAGCAGTTGAATCAATACTTGCACGTTTTACCACTGTGGAGTGAAATTGAGGAAATGAAAATCTGATAATTTTGCTCCCAGTGCAGTCTAGACAGAGGAGAGCAGTTTTAGTCTTTGACAGGAAGATCTATTTCCAGTTACTCAAAAGGCTAGTGTCAATTTTAAAACTTCTCTTATTATTGATTTTCAGTTTTGTTAAAAAGGATGTTTTATTAGAAATATTAGTCCCAGTTACAATGTAAGCTTATATCTGTTTCACAGGTTGATGAAATCATGGTTTAATTTTGGTCTGAATCACAGGATACTTCTGCCTGGTGACTTTTGTAGCAAAATATGTAGTCTGAAGAAGTTAATTTCATTGTGTCTTCTAAATCTACATAAACCAGAACAGAACTCAGTATGCAATGGTGCAGGTTCATCTAGGAAATGCAGTGTATATGAAGAAACAACACGGCTAAAATATGTAGAATAAATATAGTTTGGCAAAATCGTAATATAATATAAGTATTATATTTATTTCAAATGTGTTGTTTATTGCGTGGGGTTTTGTGTGTTTTGTTTTTAATAAAAGAAGCAATTACTCATAAGTGTAAAAAAATGCAAGAATATTAAATGGAAATCCTTTAGGTTGGACCTGGAGGCCTAAGGCAAATATTAAACTGCAAAGCAAAATGATAACACATACCTGTAATTTTGGAAGAAGTATCAGAAAACTGATGTTATCTTTTTGTTTACCATAGTTTCAATTCAGTATAATGCATTATGTATGGCTATTGCCATTGATTTTATCATATCAATAGACTCCACTGATTTTAATGTTCTATCACCTGGCTTTTGCCTGTAGTATCACATTGTCTAATGTGCTGGTTTTCTGTAGAAGTTCATCATGTGTTGAAAACACACATAACCATAAGAGATCTGAATAAAATTTCAGCAGAGTCAAAAATCCTCAAGACCCCTTAAAGACAAAATAGAAGTCATTTTATATGTACAGACTAAGAAGCTTAGGATTAGAATAGCACAGATGGTTCAAGTATTAACCAGAAATTACTTTTTGCACACACATAAAAATGTGTCAATAAGTAAGCTACTATAGAAATAAATAAACCACTTTTCTAATTCATTAAGAGAACAGGAGTCCATTCTAGGGGTTCATCACATGCTTTGTTTTAATGCTCTGCCTTGTGCAAGGAGAAATCAAGGTATAATACTTAGACATATAATCAGTTCTGAAGGCTTTGAATTACACTGGTATCTCTTTCAGCTCGCTGTTTGGCAATGCTTATTGCCTCCCCCAAAACAGTTCACACTGGAAGTAATCTCCTACGTTTGGGGTTTTTTTGTCTGTGCCTATAATGTGCTTCTGAGAGAGACAGAGCTCTTTGGGGATGAAGAAATTGATATTAAATATGCATATCAGGACACGCAGGTTTTCTTCAGCTGCGTCTCCTGCCAGTGGAATTTTATTAAGCGCAAATTAATGAAGCTTTAGGACTCTCAGTCCTTACTCCCACAGGGCTAGTAAAAGTAAAATTCTGATTTAATAAATCCTTCAAATAAGGAAGTAACCACCCCCATCTTCAACCCTACAACTCGTTACTTATGCAATCAAAGTTGGGCTTCCTGCATGGATTGCACAGTTCTTCATTTGGTTGTACTTGAAATCATAAGTACTGGTATGACATTTTCTGAAGCACGTATTGAGTCACAAGGTGCTGTGAATTTTTTTAATTGGAAAGTCTGAATTCATCTCCTTCAATCACAAATAATTATTTACCTGATATGGAATATTGTCTCACAGAACCCCAAGGTCACACAAGATCTAAGATACTTATTATTCAGGTACTCGTGGGGGTCGCCTTAGATTATTTAAATTTTTCCCTTTACAATACAGTATGCGATTATTTGAAAGGATTTGCAAATCATGACAAAATTATGTTAAGCACAATAGTGCTTAACCTTTTGAGAGTGTCTATGAGGTACATCTTTAAAAGGGCTAGATTAGACCAGATAGGGAATGATTACTTCACCTCGATGCTAAGTATGCTGGGCAATTGCAAATTACTCATCAGTTGTTTGTTATGATTTTTTTACTCCTTCTTCAAGGTAACTCAATAAAACTAATGTGGAGGGGGGTTGTTTGTTTTGGTTTGGTTTGGTTTTAATGGGGCTTTTTTGTTTGTTTAGATTTGGTTTTCTGGTGGGGGTTTTTTGGGGTTTTTTTTGTTTGTTTTTGTTGTTGGTTAGGTTTTGTTGGGGATTTAGGTTTTTTTTTTTTTTAAATAAAATGAACTAAAAATGCTTTAGATTGTCCCTAAGAGTAAGGAATTGTACTTTTCTCCTCTCTGCTTTCAGTCACTCAAGATACAAGCTCTTCAGTAGGTAAATTAAACCCCAAAAATTCCCTCTTTTTTTTTTTATAGATTTTACATGCTCTTTAAAAAAACAACTTATAAACAGCAAGCAAACACCAAAAAGTGATTTTATATTTTGCCAGAGTGAACATGGCTTTTGCTCAATATTTAAAGTTCAAGGCAGATGGCTTTCTTTTTCTTCTGTAAGAATTATCAGGTGTAGTTTTATCACAGAATATCATTGCAATACATAAAACCATCTTTTTCCCATATGTGTGTTAATAATGAGGAAAAAAATATAGAAATATGAAGGGAAAGTTGCATGTAGCTCAAAGGAATAGTTGAAAGTCTATTGCTAAACAGATGATTTGCTAATGAGAAATTTGTTTTTTGAGTAACCTCTTATTTTTCCGTGTTTAAGAAGCAAAATGTAACTCTATGTAGCTAGTGACTTTTAGATCGGGATTTAGGTTTTCAGGACGAAAAACGGGAGCAAAATATCTGTGAAGAAGAACAGCACAATGTGATGTGAGCGCCTGCCCGTTCGCAGGCTGGCTGGGCTCTGACAGTGACAGGGTTCCTCTGCCTTGCATACGAGCTCCTCAAATTAAACCAGGAGCTGCAAACAGCAAGCAGTCCCTCTTCTGGATCTCTCATCCTGCAAACTGGTTTAAGAACTGCATGTTGTCACTTGCCTGCGCAGTTTGAGGAAGAGCAATGCAGCATAATGAAAGAGGAATAAGACCAGAATTCCTCCTAGCTGTTGCTACTGTCCCGTACTGAGACCAATTAGCTAATACTAATTTCTGTGCTCCAAGTACAAAACTTATCCCCTCCTCATGCTTGTCCACGAAGGATGGGTTTAGGCACTGTCAGTGTCTTTAGAATTACTGCATTCTTCATGCCCACCACCCCTTTCTTTTGTTAAGTACAGGAGTAGGAAAAAAAAAGATCAAACTTTATGGTTTACACCCTCTCTAATAATTCACCTGAAAGAGTAAGTGAAATTTTTGTGTTTTCAGAACCATGATTCACACCTGAATTTTTTAGAATGCTCTTCTTTGAAAACAAATTGTAGTACATCCTTCATGTTCAGATAAGCTGTCCCTCCTTTTGCTGCTCATTCTTGAACTGGGTGCATAACCCAAGAGATTGCCTAATCTTGGCAGAGGTTTCTTTGAATAAAGTGAGATAATGGGGATGCTGAATTAGAGGGAGAGCAAAAAAATGTACAGAGAACATGAGGAATAGAGGAATCTGGCCCAAACTTACCCTCATGCTTTACACAAACACATACACAGACAACTTTAGAGAACAATTCCTATATCTCAATTAATTCCTCAATGTAGTCCCCATGCAGCAACCTATGAGAGTCTAAATGCCATGAGTATGTGTCCTCAGCAACCTTGCTCTCGGACAGCACATGAGTTCATGTACAGAGCGAGTATCATTTAGTGGATTATATTGGTCAAAACTATTCAAAGCAGGACAAAGTGCAAAGGCTCAACTGTTTTGTAAATAACATTTTATAAACAAATGTTAATTATGCAATTGAACATCATTCTTTACAGCTCTTGATGGACAATGGAAGGAGCATTCATACCTTTAAAAGTCCATAATTACATAATTCTACAATATTCTGTAATTGCAAATAATCATGTAAATATATAATTGAAAATTTTTAAAAACCTGTGTTGCATCAGAAATGGGATAATAGGGAGTTTACTGTTGAAGTGAACTAACCATCTCCGATGAAAGCTTGTGCATTCATGTACATCAGTCTCAGTTCTCCATTAGAAAAAACATTTTCTGCTTGTAATCCTTGAAAATTATAAAGCAAAACCACAACTTTGCATTGGAGTTAAAACAAGTAAATGGCATTTTTGTTTAATTTTTCAGCAGAAGCAAAACTTATTGCCTTGGAATAAAGAATGGCTTTCAACCAGACAAAAAGGTTATGTTGAAAAAAAGCTTTATGCCCCATAACTGATTAAGAAATCAGTGAATATTTTTTATTAGAAATTAGCTCTTTATCTACAATAAAGTGGATAAACACTTCAAGTAAATAAGCGAACTTTCCTTAAAACTAGGCAAAAGGACACAGGAGGATAGGAGTAGGTTAGTCTAGTACAGCATAGTTAATAAACCATTCTATCGTATCCATAATTTAATAAGCCTGGTGGACTGAGGTCTAAAGACATAAGTGATACAATACTAATTTAAACGGAGTTTATCTGCCACCGAGAATTCTCAATAGAACATGGGGTTTAAGGCTGCAATTTTCATCACCACGAGATTTAGGATACATTTCGGTGGTGCATCATGTAAACTTCCTTATGAGAAAATGTCTTTATGCCTACAATCAGTGTTTGTATTGATAGACAAATTTAAATCCAGTAGACTTTTTAAAAATAACACTGAGTTGAAATTAACACACGATGATGGAAATATCTTTTAGTCTTTACATGAAATGTTGGTAGTAATTTCCATGCCATGGAGGATTCTAAACATGTTGGTCTTTGCCTATGTCTCACAGGCTAAACAACACATACACGTGTTTTCAAACAGTTACTGGAGAGAATTTCTTTATTCTTTCAGTCAGGAACAAGCACTCACACACGTGTGAGTGAACACATACACACACACACAGACACACACACAGAGTTGTGTTTGGGGCACGCACACTCTTGTTTGGAGCAAACACTTAGGAAATTTTCTTGAGCTCTTTTGAACCATTTTTTTCTGTATTGTTCTTGTTGAGGGATCCAGCGAAGGCATAACTACATTTTCTGTCACCTCTACAGCCAAAAGCTTTAATGGTACTACTGATTTTGAAAATACAAGGGACAATCCCTACACTGAGATCTACAGCCCTTTCCAGAATTTGTAATGAATTAGTAGCACCAGTCCAGATGTGAAGAAAGGAAATAAGAGTTTTGTAACAGCAAGCTTTATCCACTGATTTTGTTATCTACATTGTTAAAAATTTTGTTGCTCTGCTTAAAAAAAGAGATCTTAAAAAAAATGCTTTCAACAAGATTTATCATATTAAAATACAAAGAATACAATTTGTTAGTTCAGTCTGGACAAACAATAAACAAACTGCAGTCCCTGCCACCTTTTTAATTATAAAAACAGCTCAGCTATGTTATCAATCCATCTTCCTGTCCTA
Source organism: Mohoua ochrocephala (assembly GCA_013398855.1). Lineage (NCBI taxonomy): Eukaryota > Metazoa > Chordata > Aves > Passeriformes > Acanthizidae > Mohoua > Mohoua ochrocephala. The sequence goes on along the minus strand of VZTA01017832.1, from coordinate 43,364 downwards.
TTTCCTGCTTACATTTCTATCTTTGTACTTTTCTCCTTCCTAACATTGTGGTACTCTTAAAGGTTAAGAAGAAATACCTGTCACTCCTTCTTCTATGGAGTACATACATGGGATAAAATGTTAATTAGAGAATGCTGAGTCCAACAGATGAATTCTGCACTAAGTACTGAAAGTAACAGGATTAGAATGCTTATTTTTTACAGTAGGAAATGTGGAGAGTCTATTCCACAGAACTACAGTGTTGGGGTTTTTTCTTCCAAGCTCTGCCTTCTAGTGCAGTCTTTTTTCATTGTTCGACCAAATGTTTTTGCTGTCAAAGGTGCTGGCCAAAAGCAAGAATGTGATTGCTCACGTCAATTTGTCAATTTAATGTAGAACACAGAACACAAAGAGCTACAGAGGTCTTGAAACGGGCTATATGGTTCTAAGTAAAATTGAAGCGCAGCGGGTGATGTTCATAACTATGCCTTAATTGATAGGTCATCTAAATTTGCACATTGCGCCAGCTGAAGCCTTTTCAGGACATAAGATTTAACTCCCAGATATAAAAAGTTGCAACAAAGATTTCTGATTGAGTAAAAGGTGTTTTTACTAAATCTTTTGAATGAGGAATTTCCTTCTCAGAGCTTCTTATTCTTACTTCCACAACTGGAGAGTTGTTCATCCTCCAGTTCACTTGGCATCTCTTTGTTAGATAGCAGGATCAATGGAACATGTCTGTACCATGTGAATTGGAAGATGTGTTTAGATTTGACTCTGGACTTCCTTTTACTTGGTACTTATTCCCTTCACCGTTTCCCTGTAGGAATGCAGACAGAAGAACAGAGCTAAGTATGGAGGTGCTTACCAAAACAATTTTAATATAGCAGGTTGGGGTTTTCAGCAAGTGGCTCTTGTGGAAATAAAAAGTCATTTCATTGAAGCTGAAATTAGCATGATAAAATGGTCCAATGGAATTTAAAAAAAAAATGTCTGGTCATTTAGATACAGAAAGTAGGTGTCATCTTTATGCCTAGCCTAATAAAGACTCAACAGTGACAAACAGTAATTTATGCCACAATTAATGATGAATAATTCCTTTAGAACAATACAAACTGGGACCATTCCAGGTTCTGGAAAAAATAATTTTGGTATAAAATGAAAGACTTTTAATATTATCTTGCAAGGGTACATAAAATAGGAATTAATGAATGGCTAGAAGGCAAAATATTCTTAATTGTATTTATAAAATATTCACATAAATACCTAGGGAAGTGTTCAGGTTTGTGAGGCATAATGTCAGTAGTGGACTACCGCTGAAATTAGCTCAGTTGGTTAGAGCATGGTGCCAATAACACCAAGGTTGTGGTTTTAATCCCCATATGGGCCATTTACTTAAGAGTTGGACTCAACAATCCTTGTGGGTCCAATGAAGAATATTCTATGTTGATATCCTGTGAAATCTCCACTGTCTTTAATATTACTGAAATACAGTGGCTGCTGATAAATCAAGATACAGTCAATACATTAATTTCATATATGAAGTGTAGATCTGAGTCAAACAGCAGTGGTTTTAGCACCATGGTAAAAGAACTACTGCTAGTCATTGACAAATGCTGGCTTTGAGTATTTCCTGCTATTTGTCAGTCAAAACAAATGTGATGTATTTTGATCAATTAGGTTTAAAGTAACATATCAGTAAAAGTTAAATCTGAATCAAAACAAAGATCTACTAATTGAGACCAGATTTTTCAAATTGAATCCATTACTGTGGATTGCTGTGTGTTCTATCCTCATAAACTACACTGCCTTCGAAGAAGAGATACATGGGATCAGTACACAGGTCTGAAGTTAGCATGATCAAGAAGACAAAAGCATTTGCTCTATTTTATAGTCCTTATTTAACAGGGGGTGATATCTGAAGAATGAGAGATCATAAGAAATATCAGGGCTGCTCTATGCTCTACTGGCTCATACTGCCTGTCAACAGGTAACTACCTCCTTCTCCACACCTCTGATGAGGAATCGCCTGCAATTCTCCCCCTCTTACTCCCTTTCCTAGTTTTGCTAGGTTTGTAGAGAATTAGGACAGAAGCAATAATATGAAATAGATGTTTTTCCATAAATAGATAGGTGCATATGTGTGTTCACATCTGTGTATCTAGGATTTTATAATCCTACACAAACACATGGGTTCTCACAGGAGAAATCAGAATTAAGACAAAGGGAAATTTGAGTTTCAGAAGGGAAAACCAATTCTTGTTATACTGAAGTTTTAAAATTTCCAGAGCGTCATCATTTTCTCAAGGAAGTGAAGGGAGTCTTTTATATTGGGACATTTTCAAGTGAGATGGACAAAACCTGCTGGTTATATACTTGGAGAAATGACTTGGCAAAGAGAATACTTTCCACTAACCTTTTTTACTATTTTAATGTATCATGAATTGTCCTCAGAAAATATCTTGTATTGAACATAGTTCTTGCAGTCTTACCAGCAGCAGTCACAACATGAAGATGCTTTGCATTGTTTAAGCAGTCTGAAGTGAATCCTTCTGTGATAAGTATATCTCATTCTTCCAATGAGTATCACTTTCTTGTGCTGAAAGTAAGCAATGTAGAAACTCAGGCTAGGCAGATCTGTCTACCCTTTGGTTGTCTAATAATCAAGTTCACCCTATTTTAGATAATTGCAAGAGAATTTGATCGTGAATGTATTTGAAGAATTTAACCAAAGGTGTCTAAAATTTAAACAAATCCTATAGATATACCTTGTATACTATGTTCTAAATATGAACTTAGAATACCTTTCCAATACAGAATTTATTAATTTTTCTTTCTCTTGTATGAGGAATATTATTAGCCCTCTGCACCTGTGTGTATTCCCAATACTGAAAAATACTGCAGATCTAAGAAGAGATTGTATCTTTCTAGGAAGTTACTGTATGTCTTCTTACCTGCAGAAACTCTGGAAGGAGAATTTACACCCCAGAGGAGGTAGCTTTCTTTTTTAGTCCGGCAAAGGCCTGAAGAATACATTGCAATTTTAGCAGCAACACCACTCTAGAAATCTATCAGCAATCTCTAGGAATCAAACACTGGTGGTAGGAAGCAGCTATAAATGCTTTTCAATTTGTCAGTTATTCTTGGTAGATGTAAGTTTTCTTTTTGTAAAGAAAATATCTGAAATGCAAATTATTTTGGTATGTAACTATTGTGTCAACTTTGTAACATAAGAAATAACAGATATCCTTATATTAATCTGCAGCATGTTGAAGGAAGAGAGAATAAAACCATTTCTTTCACTATCTCTTAAGAAAACTAATTGTGTCTAATGATTCACAAGTCACTATTTCTAACTCAGTATAAACAGTTCCCCCACTTTATAGTTTTTTTCAGAAAAGCTCTTCATTGAAATGAAAATGAAAATGTTCAATGAAAATGAAAAGTTCAATGAAAACATTGCACTTCATAATATAATATTGAGGCTAAACTTCTAGCAAGTTTTCTTTGAAAATACACCACTTTCTCAGGATGGTTTAGTGGATGTTGTGATAAAGCTAAAATACGTCCTTTTAAATGCATGTTGAAGTGCATATGTGCTAAAGAACAGACAAAAATGAGATATTATTCTTGTCTCAGGCTACTTTTACACTATGATGCTTCTGTCTAAGACAATATCTTCTTAAAATGCAGCCTAAAATACAACTTTTTATCTCTTTTTGTTTGCAAATTGTTTTTTTAATCTGTTAAGCTTACTTTTACATAGTTATGTGTGACATTAATGGACCTGAAAATGCAAAGTGACATTAAATAATCTTCCATAATCAATTTAAAAAGGACTTCCCCAATTCTGGGAACCTGATAAAATGTCTTTACTAAACTGAAGTTGGAAGTTTTGGGAAAACCCTTAAATTACTAAGAAGAATGCTTTCAATACATGACAAACAGCAAGCAAATGATACGCTGCTAAACATAGCCTTTGAATACAATTCACGTTGGTTTACGTGTGGTTTATAATTAATTGCAAGTGATTCATGATCTTAAGTTTCCAAATCAAAAAGAAATGCAGACAGCTGATTCATATTTTTTATGGTGAGCAGTAATTTGTACCTAATGACTAGTAAAGTGAAATTACTGAGTGTGCTCAACTGAATTTCCTGAATACATCAGTGGGAGTTTTATAATTTTACAGTCAGCATGATATATTCAGAATCAGTTTTAAAAGTGACATTTGTTTCAGATTAGGTTTATAAATAAAATTAGACCTGAATTGGCAGTATTTTCATTTTAATCCCTTTTACTCAGGGATATATAATTTTGTTTTTATGTCCCTTTACATTAATTAGAAATAGCAGTTGCAGGCACAAGATTAAAACCACCATTACATTTCAACCTCCATGAACAAGGAGGGCATTGTCTGAATGGAAAATTAACTATTCTTTCAGTTAAAGGAAACAAAACAAAACAAAAAATACTTACCGCTTTTTTTTCATCCTTCCTGTGGATCAAGACAGGGTTTCACTCCTGAAAAGGATATGCCTAAAACTTGTAACAAGCCTGTGCATGTGCAAGGTTACAAGCTTGCTTCACGTCTGTTCCCCATCTGGTGCCTTCAGCTGTACTTACAGCATGGATGGGCATCACAGCATCTTCACCCACCAACCATCCTACAAATGTCTCTTAAAACAATCCCACAGCCCCCATTTTGCCGCACTTGCGTTTTGCACAATCTTTATGTTGGTTATACCCGCTATGGAGCTAGAACATGGCCAAGGAGTTGGTGCCGATTTGGGAAAAAATCCCAAGTTCCTTCATATCAAGAAGGCTGTTGGACAAATGGCACAATATCAGAATTTCTGCCTCTAACCCTCCACAGCTTTGTCTTCAGCTGTCAGTTTTTCCTCTTTCAACCATTCTTTCTTGAGTAGGCCCAATGGAATGACCCTGTTCATTCCTCAGTATGCTCTGCCTAAACCAGCATGTCCAGGACCACCTACAACTTCTTCCTGAAGCACACCTGGGGGTGGGCACCAAGTGTCCCTGATGCCCATGATCCTCAGGAGAGAGGTCAGGCATCCCAGCCACGTACCCGGCCCCACAGACTAAACATGGGTAGCTCTTGCACCCCACTGAGTCTGGTTACGGGCTCTGTCATGAATGATTCACAGAGTAACACCACCTATAACCAAAGCAAAGGGCTATTTTTCAGTAAATTAAGTCATTTTCAGTAAATTAAGCATCTACGGGAACAAAAAAGAAGAGTTTACATCTGTATTAATCTCTCCAACACACCTACTGTACCTGGGAGTATTTCAGGGCAGCCTAAGTTAATCCAATACTTTCAGCAGATGTCTGTCTCTGGGTTTTCCCAAATAATTGTGCCCTTTTTGCCTTCCACACTTGCCAGAATTCTCTGGTGCTCCCTTTTATTCAGTTCAGGTAAGTTTTTCATGTTAACTGAACAGTCAAAAGGTTTACCAAATAATACATATTTTATGGTACCAGAATGCCATATAAACTCATTAGTATAAATACTACATATGTTCATGTGCAAACATGCTTTATCAATATACTTAAATAGCTTTTCAAGGACTAGAACACAAAGCATTCACACAGTCATAATTTATCAGGGTATGGACAGACATAACTGCTGCCTCATTTTATCTTTATCTCCTGATTACTGGAATGCACGAACCAAGGCATATATTTTTATGTATGGCTGTAGTCTGACCCATGATACCATGGTAGTACCATTTACTTCAGTGAAATGTTTCAGACATCTCTATAAACGAATAATTAATTTCTGTGTACCAGAAATGCTGTCCTTATTCAAATCTAATTATGATTTGGCAGAGCTCTGAAGCCTGGAATAGATAATGTCTGAA